>CAMXCT020002686.1:12500-90164 GCA_947184155.2 Cladocopium goreaui
CAGCTTCCAGCTAAATGAGCCAGAATGTATAGTTTTCCTTTGGCACGGCTGTGCATGGCTAAGGATTCGGGAGAACATGAAGGAGGAAAAAGAAGCAGAGGAGTTGGAAGAAAAGGAAAAAGCTAAGGCAAAAATGATGCATGGCCAATGGATGCAGAAGACCTTTGGCAAAGCACAAAAGAGAGCGAAGAGAGCGAGCTGGAGCTGGGGAAGATCAAGTTGTGAAGTATTGGAAATCCTGGAAAATCATATTTTGATGGTTTTCATATGGAAAATATGTCAGCTTCCTGGGAAGAGAACTCTTTGTGTGGATGCTGAAGCCACTTTGTGCCACTTCGACTGAGGAATGGCATGCCCACGAACGAAGAACAGTGGACGGCGTGGTTTCAATGGATGAAATCCGGGAATTTGGAAGACCAGACAATTCGGAATTTCTACCAGGAGATGGGGACATGGGCATCCCATGCAGTTGAAACCTAGGTATCAGATGGTATCAGCATGTACCAGCTCTGAGGGATGCTGCAATGGCGGAGCACTTTTTCTTGGGATGACTGGGATGAGCTGCGTCTCCAATCCCAGGACCTCATGACACCTCAGCCACAAGCACCGCAACGCCGTTGAGGAAAAGTTGAGCGGCAAGAAACACCCAAAAATGCGTAGTATACTCGGTATACCATGGTATACCCCAAAATGGCAGCTTCAATAGAGGACATGATGATAAATCCATGATATTTTTTTTCCACCGAAAAAAATCAGACAAACTCAGATCTGCGACTGAGTTGCTCACATGGTTTTCTTGGCCTTTTGCGGGATCCTTGAGAACAGCGTTCTTTGGTGAGAGGTTGCGGTTTGGGTTTGTCCATTGAAATGGGAGCAATGATGATTGCCCATTGGATTTTGTACGGGTACCCAATTGTCAAAGCCACTTGGTACCTGGGTTTTATTTGCCCATCCAAGTGCTGCTCATGACCCCAGTAGGTCAAATGACTGGAGGGGGAAGGACATTCCCTTAAAACACCTGGCTTTGTCTAGAAATAGGTTGCCTCTTATGCATCTCAAATGGCTTCTCCTTTGTACCAGAATCAGCCATAATCAGCCATAATCTTCCTCATTTCTTGATAGCGAAAAACATACGGGGTACTTGGTGCAGTTGCGACCATGGTAGTAACATGTAGTAACCCCATAAGTTGGGATAACCCCCCTAACACTACGGACACTATGGTTATATATCCACTTGTAAGTGGAACTGCACCTTGCAAGTACACCCCATGCCTCCCCATTTCTGGACTCCGCTGTAGCTCCTTCCACTTGCGCAGCTTGACGTCTTTCGCAGCGTTTCCCAGTGCCAACTTGTCCGAACCTCCGTGGAGCACGAGGAGAGAATGGCAGGTCCAGCGCGGGGTGGGCTAGTGGTTGATACGCCTGTGCTTCGCAAGTCCTCCGACTGGGCTTCACTCATAATATAATCAAAGGAAGTTTAGTTCGCAAACTTCCAAGTTACGGACGAGTGTCCATGGTGAGTCTTGTCATCATGTCAACCATAGAGGCAGCAATACCAGTTCGCAGGTGGGAACAGTAGAGGAGAGTAGCAGTTTGGGATCGTGTGAACTTACGGGTGAAAACACTCTTGGGCGCAAAACCCTGTGATTATACGGGCATGGTGGCTCCTGGGGTCGCAAAGTTGCAGTTCAAAATGCTAAAAAAACTGAGGCGTACGGAGCACTTGTGGAAGACGAGGTCGGAAAACTATGCACGAGACTGTAGCGAGAGCTCAATTTGCGTTTCAGCATGTTCAAATTAAGGCGTTTGAAGAACTTTTGGAAGATGAGATAGGAAAAATGTGCAAGAGACAGTAGCGAGAGCTCGATTTGCATTTCAAAAATCGTAAGAAGTTGGGGTGTTGGGAGCACTTTTGGAAGATGAGATCGGGAAAAGTGCGCGAGACTGCAGCGATAGATCGATCTCGCAAAAAACATGTAAAAACCTGAGGTGCGGCGCATTCATTCATTCATTCATTCCTTCCTTCCTTGTTGCTTGCTTCTTCCTTCCTTCCTTCCTTGCTTCCTTGCTTCCTTGCTTCCTTGCTTCCTGGTTTCCTTGCTTCCTTGCTTCCTTGCTTCCTTGCTTCCTGGGTTCCTGGGTTCCTTGCTTCCTTGCTTCCTTGCTTCCTTGCTTCCTTGCTTCCTTGCTTCCTTGCTTAATTGCTTCCTTGCTTCCTTGCTTCCTTGCTTCCTTGCTTCCTGGTTTCCTTGCTTCCTTGCTTCCTTGCTTCCTGGTTTCCTTGCTTCCTTGCTTCCTTGCTTCCTTGCTTCCTTGCTTCCTTGCTTCCTGGTTTCCTTGCTTCCTTGCTTCCTTGCTTCCTTGCTTAATTGCTTCCTTGCTTCCTTGCTTCCTCGCTTCCTTGCTTCCTGGTTTCCTTGCTTCCTTGCTTCCTTGCTTCCTTGCTTCCTTGCTTCCTGGCTTCCTTGCTTCCTTGCTTCCTTGCTTCCTTGCTTCCTTGCTTCCTTGCTTCCTTGCTTCCTTGCTTCCTTCCTTCCTTGCTTCCTTGCTTCCTTGCTTCCTTGCTTCCTTGCTTCCTTGCTTCCTTCCTTCCTTCCTCCCTTCCTCCCTTCCTTGCTTCCTTGCTTCCTTGCTTCCTTGCTTCCTTGCTTCCTTGCTTCCTTGCTTCCTTGCTTCCTTGCTTCCTTGCTTCCTTCCTTCCTTCCTTCCTTCCTCCCTTCCTTGCTTCCTTGCTTCCTTGCTTCCTTGCTTCCTTGCTTCCTTGCTTCCTTGCTTCCTTGCTTCCTTGCTTCCTTGCTTCCTTGCTTCCTTGCTTCCTTGCGTCCTTCCCTCCCTCCCTCCCTCCCTGCCTTCCTTCCTTCCTTCCTTCCATCATTCATTTCATGGTTCATGTATTCCTTCCTTCATTCCTTCATTGATTCATTGCGTTTCATTTCGTTTCATTTGGTTTCATTTTCATTCATTGCGTTTAATTTCGTTTCATTTTCATTTCATTGCGTTTCATTTTGTTTCATTTTCATTTCATTTCGTTTCATTTCGTTTTGTTTTCATTCTTGCTTTTTCAGCATCATGTTAGTTTTCATTTCATTTTCAATTTCATTATCACTTTCATTCTCACTTTCATTTCACTTTGATTTTCATTTTCATGTTCATTTCATGTTCATGTCATGTCATTCTTTCATTCTTTCATTCTCTCATTCTCTCATTCTTTCATTCTTTGATTCTTTGATTCTTTGATTCTTTCATTCATTCCATTCATTCCATTGATTCCATTGATTCCATTCATTCCATTCCCAACCCCAACGCCAATTCCAATCCCAATTCCACTTCCAATTCCATTCCATTCGTTCAATCTGTTCCATTCAACTCCACTCCACTCCGCTCCACTACACTACACTCCACTCCACTCCACTCCACACCATTCCATTCCATTCCATGTCCCTGTCCCTGTCCATGTCCATGTCCATGTCCAGGTCCGGTCCGTTCCATTCCATGCCATTCCATTCCTTTCCATTCCATTCAAGTATTCGCTCGCTCGCTCACTCACTCACTCACTCACTCACTCACCCACCCACTCACTCCCTCCTTCCCTCCGTCCCTCCTTCATTCATTCATTCATTCATTCATTCATTCAATCATTTATTCATTCATTCATTCACTCACTCACTCACTCACTCACTCACTCATGGCACTCACTCACTCATTCATTCACTCATTCACTCATTCATTCATTCACTTCCTCACTCACTCACTCATTCACTCATTCACTCATTCACTCATTCATTCACTCATTCACTCATTCACTCATTCACTCATTCATTCATTCATTCATTCATTCATTCATTCATTCATACATTCAGTCATTCATTCATTCATTCATTCATTCATTCATTCATTCATTCATTCATTCATTCATTCATTCATTCATTCACTGACTCACTCATTCACTCATTTCCTCACTCACTCGTCCAGTCGTTCATTCGTTCATTCGTTCACTCATTCACTCATTTCCTCACTCACTCGTTCAGTCGTTCAGTCGTTCCTCCGTTCCTTCATTCCTTCGCTCCTTCGTTCCTTCGTTCCTTTGTTCCTTTGTTCCTTTGTTCCTTCCTTCCTTCCTTCCTTCCTTCCTTCCTTCCTCCTTCCTTCCTTCCTTCGTTCCTTTGTTCCTCCGTTCCTTCGTTCCTTCGTTCCTTCGTTCCCTCGTTCCTTCGTTCATTCAGTCATTCAGTCATGCGGTCACTCAGTCATCCAGTCATTCATTCATTCATTCATTCATTCATTCATTCATTCATTCATTCATTCATTCATTCGTTGGTTCGTTCATTCATTCGTTGGTTGGTTGGTTCCTTCATTCGTTCATGCATTCATTCGTTCGTTGGTTCGTTGGTTGGTTGGTTGGTTTGTTCGTTCGTTCATTCAGCCGTGGTTTTCTCATGTCATCGATTTTATATTCATGGCATGTCATCGATTTCATATTCATGGCATGTCATCGGCATCTCAGCAACCTTTGCTCAATCGTTGATGCACCTCACAACCTTAATCTCTCAGTGCTTCTGCATCTCACAAACACTCCTATAAGTCAGTGATTTGTTAGAAACATTTTGTTCGAAACTCCTGCCCCGGCACGGCCGGGCACTATATCTGGTAAATATTGTATGTATATACGCACATACATAGATTAATAGTTGTATTTTTATAAATGTATTTATATATATATAGACAATGTATGAACAATATTTTTTCAATTGAGGGCGCTCCCCCTAAACTAGTGGCAATATGCTACCAAAATGCTCCCACCCAATTCACCAGTCCACGGGTTTATTAACCTGAGGTGAATATAGGATTACGTAGCTGGGTTGGAACCATGCTATGAAAAAAAATAGTAACTGGGATGCACTGGGACCATTCACTTTCCTTTGGTTAGGGTTGTAGCTGCTATGGGGGGGCCATTTTATAGCACTTACTTATTACAAAAACAAATTACATCGATGGTTTAAGTTCAAAGTTAAAAATGATGTTCACAAACTATTGCAATTTGTAAAATATTTCCACCAGATGTCGTGCCAATGCCTGTTCATTGTTGCAGGGTGAAAACATTTTTTACAAGTACCATCTAGTCATTTCACGATTTTCTATTGAAAATGGCCCATTTAGTTCGATGAATTAGACAAGGTCATTTCCTGTAGCTGCTGTAGCTATGTTTAATTACAACAGGATATGATCGGTCATGTTTTGATTCTCAATTCGGCCTAGTGCAACCTCAGTGGATTGATCCCGCAGTACTGAATCAATTTCCCTGGATCATCAATAGTTTGCCATCATATGGGAACCAATTCAATACCCAACCAGGATTTCTCAGGGGTGTTATGATGGCAGAAATCTGTCATGGAGATGCTGTTGGTGCGGAAAATTCCGCTACATGTAGCTTGTGGTTGATGCCTGGGTGGTTGTGGGGGCTCATGGGTCCGTACCAGGGCGGACTGAACACAGTCCTCTCTTGGAGTCGGGAGGCCTCGACCGAGTGGCCGGGAGGTGTTCGTCTTGATGGGTGCCACACCCTTTTGCAGTTGAGATATCAGCTTTGGGTCGGAAAAAACACAGTATTCTAAACATGAACCAACATCTTTGGGCCAGAGGTCCATCTCTTGATGACAGTTGAAGTTTGATCATTGACATTTGAAGAAACCACTCAAGTGATCGCTTCGTCAGTTGCCACACAAAGATAATTTCTTCACGAAGTAGAAGGGAGTGGTGTTCCTGGGCATATGTAAAAGTTCCACGGGCAAATGTTTGGCAAAGGCAAGTTTCATCAACTTTCACTGATTTTGCATGTCACTTATAATTTGCCACTCAATGCCAGACTTTAACTGCATGATCAAACCTTGTATAACCATAAGAATAGGAACAAGTAGAGGTATCCGGTATCCGGTATCGCTATAGAGTAGCTATATATTCACAAGAGCATCAGTGCACCATTGACACCACCCTGACGCTGTCAGCACCTGAAGACTTCGATTCCGGAAAGAGCATTGCATTTGTCGCAGGCCGGGGGGACGACAGCGGGACCCGAAACCTTGGGGGTCAATGGGTCAATCCCTTGGAGCCAAACTGCTTGAGGATGGCACCCCACATATTGGCAGAATGGGAGTTCTGGTGGATTTTCCCACGCAACGTCCACCAAGAGTCAGAGATTTTACGCGTTGCGTCGTGAGTCCTGCTGACGGTACCTCGTTTGGTTGGCTTCGGCATTGCCTTCGCCATCTACAAGCTGCCAAGCTGCATGTGACCCATCCAACTGGTTGGCTTTCTGCACTGTGCTTGTTTCAACTTGGGTACAACTCTGCCGACACCAGCATTTCTGTGTTGTACTGGTTGTTGTCTTCTTGCAGCTTAAGTTAATCTCATTTTGTTGGTTATATCATATATCAAGCTGTGTCCAAATTAAGCCGCTGAGGACCGCAATTTTTGGTAATTTTCGGTTTAAAGCCATACACATTTTGGGGTACTCAATTTTGACCTATACCCATAGGTGTGTGTCTGAAATTTGGGGATCGTTGGGGTATAACTCCGACTCCCCAATAGCCGTTTTTTTTTCGGGGAAAATGCTCTCAGACTTAATAAGCCCCTTTCCTCAATTTGTATCAAGTGTTGTTTTCATAAGACCACCATTACCCTCTGGTTATTTAACATAGCCATGGAAAATGGCCCATTTATAGATGGTTTATCTATTAAACACGGTGATTTTCCATGGCTATGTTAAATAACCAGATGGTAATTGTCAGACAACTTCCATTTCAATTGCTGAGTCCCAGGGCGATGGATTTTTTCCAAGGTTCGGTGCCACCGCCAAATATGACAGCCAGCTGAAGACCTTCGGGAAAGAGGCGAGACGCCGATGCTACGAGGTATGGAAGAGATGGCCCATTGAGTTTGATGTACTGAGTTGAAATGGTGATTTTCCATTGCTCAATTTCCAGATCCCATATTTTCTATTGATGGATGTTCTATTGATATCTATTGACTATCCCTAGATATATAATGGAGACATCATGGAAGAGCAACGTAGAAGCAGTGGAAGAAATTCTCATTCGGGTCGAATGAGAGGGCAAACAAAGATGGCAAACTGGAAAGTCCACATTTTCAAGAGATACAGTAGACACGGGGATCTTCCTGTGCAACTTATATAGAGTTCCAGAGAGGCTTAAACAATGGTCAGTTGGATTCCAGGTGGGAGGTAAGTCCTGGATCCCTGGCATTCTCTTGGCTTAGAACGTTTCATCAACAAGTGTTTGAGTTCATGTGTGAAAGCGAGTAGTAAACCATCCCCAGTAACAAACCAAACATGGGGCAGTTCATCCCGAAAATAATGTGGTGGGGTCTGATGCTCCTTGAGGTCATCCCTAAGGGTATAACTCTATTGGTGCTGATTTACATGAATAATTACCCATGAATGTGTTGCTGGTTCATCCACTTGTGAGAAACAAAGGGAGCACCCCAGGTGAAATTCTGGGACAGACTGACTTGGACCCTTCGAAACTCGGGCAGGACGGCTATGGCTGGCTGTACTTGGCCGTTTGGCTCTTCTCGGTGGTGGTGTCGTTCGTGAACTTGCTGCTAAGCTTCACCCGGCGATGTTCACCAACAAAACCTGGATTAGGGGCTTTGTAGCGGTACCAACTTTCAGGATTTTAGTGCCGTCAGGTGAATAGTTGGTGTAGATTGACAGGCTTCTCCGGCCTATTTTCCCAACCAGTGGATCAGTGGTACCTGTTGCCGAACCGTCTAGTTTTCATTAGTTTTCCAAGTAATCCGATACTCGCTGATGAATATCACCAATCATCCCCCAGTTGTGCTGAAGTCGTCCCCGCTACCAGCAATCTAACCTGGCACTGGAGAATGAAAAACGGTGGTGTCATTTCCAGTGGATCAAAACAGACTTCTATCATCTTCTATCCATGTTTAGATACTTTTTCCCATAGAAACATTGGGGCTTTCTATTGCCATCTTGGATTCCCTTTGTTGGTAATCGCTTAGATTTCTTGGTTTCCACAAGAATCCATGGTAGATTAGGTAGATTCTCCATTCTTTTGCCCAGGTTCCCCATGTTTTACAAAGAAAAGGTGATGAAGCGTGATGCAGGCGTGGCGGAGACTTTTGCCAAAATGGTGATGTGAACCCAAGCACAGGGATGTAAAGAGATGGGTGATTTCAATTCGTTTCAAAACTTGTCTTGCTTTTTTACCCACAAATTTCTGGGTGGGACCCTTGACTGGGGTAGTGAAAGCGACCAGCTGCAGGCAACCTTAGGGCAAACATGTTCATCTACACGGTGGACGATGGTTCCAACAAGTTGGGCTTCCATGGGGGCGGCAGGGCGGCAGAGCTTCACCCAATGCGGTCTGTTGATGCTGGGATAGAGCATGAAACGATGGGTTCAACTGGGTTGACATTTTTGGTGGGACATTGGCGGACATGGCAGAAATGATCGAACATGACGATTCCCCAGGGGATTTGCATGGATTTGGAGTTCTTCTCTTGAAATTTTAGAGGAATCCAATTGTTGGCGGTTTTGTAGAGAAACTCCTGCCCAGGCATGTGGTGTTGGAGGCAGCATGATGGGTGATGGGTGGAAGGTTGGACATTTTTGTATCCCATGGAAAGACCATCAGAATTCATCAAAATTCAATATGGAATCCGAAGATTGGGTAGATATGTCTATTATTATATATATAATAGTTATAAACGACTATTGAATGTGACTATTATAGACTGTAATCATGAATTGTTACTTTCCAATTGGCCGATGTTTCTTTGAACAAAACCAGTACAGCAGGGCTGCTTTTTTCCGTGCCAGGAGGAGGGGGGCATTGGTGAGTACAACCGCGCGAACCGCTCCTTGGGCCAGTTCGTGGAGAACGTTGCAGGAGGGGTTGGGGCCGTCGGCAACGGTTGGGGATGATGAAGTGACCGGAGAACTGGGAGAACTGGGAAGATGGACGATGTTTGAAGGGTTTGACATGGTGAACCATGGTGAATGGTGAGTTCGTGGCGAAAATTGTAGCCATGAATGGAAGGATTAGGCTGGAAGATCATGACGAGCTATTGAAGGTGAGCCATGTCGGGATATCATTGCCAAGCCAAGAGTAGTAAATGGAACGATGTCTCGCATGCAAGCGCATTTGATTGTAAGAATATTCACCACAATGAAACTATGGAAATATCAGTAGAACAAAACTGCAGAGTTTTGCCAGCAATCATTCGGATATGAACGTGACCAGCAAGCAGAGAGATGTAAGCGGTAACGGTGAGATGTCAAGCAGATGTTCCGGCCATGCAATGCAATCAACAACGGTCGACATTTGACCAGCAATCATCGGAATCAGTAGCAGTATCCGGACTTCGACCATTCTAGATTTCCATATCTTTGGGGGTCGAGTACACCCTCCCAAGCTGGAGGGTCGGCTCGTACAGCAGCATCCTATCCTGTGAACCTTGGACCTTGGATGATGGATGATCAGTATTTTTAGAGCAGTAGATGTCTTGTGGCACCTGGTTGCGAAAAATCAGTAGAGGGGTTTAGGGGTTAGCCCCCATTTTTGACAGCCAGCAGGCAACTTTTGATACCGTACAACTGTAAACTCAGTAAATTGTCTACAGCAAATTGTCCCTGAAACCTGTCCCATTTTCTTCCAATAGCAGTATTGTCTAATCTCACCAGCAATCCCCCTATTTTGCAGATGTGATATCCCCAATAAACAATCCCCATATGCCATATATTATCATATATGATATTAATAACACAGTATATATATATATAATATAAACTCCCCATGTTAGAATGTCACCATGGGGATTATCCCTGAAGGATTCTTGCTTTTGGTCCCCTTTGCTGGAAAAGTCTTCACCATCCCCACCTCTGTGTTGATTGCACCTTGGTGTTGAAGTTCAGGTGTGTGAGTTGATGGATGGGTGGGATGCTGTGTTGGGTGAGGAAGTTACTTTTCTATCTTTCGGGGGTTAATGTAGTTCCAACATGTTGCAACCAGTGATGCGATTTTTGCGACGTATGGAATCATCGCAGCTATGCCTACCCGTTCTGAGTAGCCGCTTAGCACAGTCCTTGTGACCATTCTTTTCAAACTCTTATAGAACTTAGAACTGCAATAGTGGCGGTTTCGAAACTTTGGCTGCCCAATCATCCCCCAAAGATCAATCATCCCCGCAGCTCTTTGCTAACTTCAGTCCCACCTCCCTGTGCCGTGCCAAGATTGTTTTGGCCGTGGGTCGTATAGCCCATCAAATGGGCTATGCCTCGGGTGGCTATGGCAAACATGCACCCGGTCACTTGGAACCAGTGGATGTGGCGGGTTTGGATGGCGTCAGAGGTGCTGGATGAAGTGAACAGTTGAAGTAATGTGTAGAAAGTGGTAAAGTCGGACATAGCATGCTACATGGCGTTGCCTTCTGAGAAGATGTTGTGACAGATCAGTTCTTCACGTTGAAACCAAGGCTTTTTTCTCCATTTGATGTCTGTGGTCACTGGGCTGACAATGGAACTGGTGCTGGAGCCGAGTGTTGCGCTGGAGCTTCTGAGGAATCATACTTTGGTGATCATCTATCTTATGACTGTGGTCGCCGCAACTATGTATAAAAGATAACAGCCCTCCATATTCCGGATCCACTCGAGGAAGAAAACCAAGGGATATGGGTACTTCGAGATACTCAGTATTTTTTTTCGGCGATGGAATCCAACAACCGTCCTAATCAAGGATTACCCAAGGAGCCCACAGCGCCGCATCCCTAAATCACCACTTAACCTGCAGCTGATCATTCTGGTTGCAACACCTCCACAATAGATTGATGGAACATTTGCGAACCTGGAAACTGCGCAGTAAAGATCATTTATGACATCAAGTACTAGGAAGAAACTTATACTGTATATTTTTTGGGGTTCCTAACATGATGAAACTTTGTCAGTCATCTGCTCAGCCACCATTACTCTGGAAAAAAGTTTCCTCACCATGGCGGCGGCCATTGACGGGTTCCGAAGCAGAACTGATGGGGACAAAGACCCTGGACGAACATTCACTCTTGGACCATGCATGAGGTTGCATTTTTTGGTTCACGGCTTGGCCACAGATCGCAACACCCAAATTGGACAAGCTAAGGGCGTTTTATTCATGACCATCCAATGATTGGTTCATTGGCCCAGTTTGAGCCGGGCTTCCTGAGGTGAGCCTTGAGGGTTTGGTGCTGTTGACGGCCACTCGGCTCTTGTGAGTGGGGTCCCTGAAAGTCACCCAGGAGGGGCTGTAGGAACTGGTCGATGAGGGACTTTGTGGGGCCGACAGCGTTGGCATGCGTTGGCAAAGACCATGGGCTGGCGCGCATCTTGGGAAGCCTCCAGGGGGAGCGAAGGTGGGAGGGGGAAGAACCTTGGTTGTTGAGGGCTGTTTTTGCCATAGATTATTTTCTCCTGCTGTACTCTCCCGGGCCTTATGATGTGCCTGCTTCCAGCGGAGAAGAGGCGAGAAGAGGATCAAAAAAGGCACACAGCGGAGTCGATCGGGTGATCCCAAGGTAACAATGTTGTGATAAACATCAGCTGTATATATGTCATTATATGTCCATTGAATAGTGAAGATGGGCAACTTTTGAAGCATGTTTCTGCGGAGGTTCCGACGACCCATAAGATGCCTTTGGTAGTCGGATCTGGTGGGCTGGAGAATAAAACCCTTTTGGGATAGATCTTTTTTCTTAGTGACAGCTGGTCATGCTAGATCACTGGAGATTCCACCTGCTCTTATATGTGTCCTCCAAGCCAAGACAACATAGTCTTCGGATGAGGTTTGCCGGGCTTGGCAGCTGTCACCTTTGAGCCTCGCTGATCACTTGCCTTCAATTGCCATTATGGTCAGTTTCTGTCCTGCAGGCCCTTTGCAACTCAGGACCCTTGTGCTCCAACGACACATCTGCAAATGGACAGACATGAAGCGAAACGGACATACCATCGTAACTGGCTGGTGGTTTCAAATAGTGGATGACACCAACCAACTATTTTTGAGCTTAAGACTGCTACCGCAGGATGGTCCCAGGTGTCTACATCTGAAGAACCTGCGTAGAAGGTCATGCTAGCAGCAAATCACAGAACCTACGTGACGTCATGGGGGTCAAGATTCAAGCTTCAAAAGGACTGCAGATTTGGGTCATCTCTGGTAAACATGAGTAAACCATCCCATCCCAGTACTGACGCGACTATCCCAACAGGCTGTGAACATCATTTCCCGCCTGAGAAAATGCTCTCGCATGAGTAGATCAAGCAACATCCACGGATGAGTGGGGGTTATGCACTTGAGGCTGCGGGGCTCGGGAATGGGTCAGGCTATGCGTCTCCTCTGAGAGGCCTGGGGACCCATAAATCAACATATGATTTTGGATCTATGTATTACTCAAACGGGATGGGTCAATATATAAGAAAACACATATCCCCAAAATTGGCTAAATTATGATTCTATATGATTCTATAATATCCAGTATATACTGTAATCTTTTTGGCATTGTGTCATTTAAACAAGTTGGATAAATTATAACACTCCATCAATTTGAACATGTTGACCCCCAAATGATGTATCCCAAAATGTTTTTCAATTTTATACCTTTTCCCAAAGATGTTGCGGGATTGTTTCCAAGTGATCAGGCGTCACAGCCCAAGAGAAGAGGTGGGAGCAGATGTGGCTTTGGTGAGGTTTTCCTAAAGTGATCCCCGAAACCATCAGTTTAAAACTGGTCTAATTTGGATGATTTGGGATATTTTTCCGAAATCTCCAAGTGAGGAATCTATCAACATTAATTGGGAATATGCAATGTAGACAAAATGAATAGGAATATCAATGGATATAAACCAATGTACTTGGTCAGTGGTTTCAAGATGTTTCATTGGTTGGTTCTTCATGAATGTCCAACCTGCAATGAGAAGCTTGAGCCAAGAGATCCCAGAGAAAGGGGGGAAATGGGCAGATCAAGCGGGGGAAGAAATCCATACCGTACCTATGATGGGTTGGAGCAACCTTTCATTGGATCCTGAGTGCAAATATCCCCCGAGCTTGGATGCCTGGATGCTTAAGTTTTCTCGAAACAAATGGACCAAGCGAAACCTAAACGGACAGAGAGGAACAATCTCTCTCTCTCTCTATACTGTAATATACATATCTGTATATGTATATGTATATGTGTAAGTATAATTATAGTCATGTAATATAATTAGATATATGCAATACATCCCGTGGCCCCATCCACACTGCACACATACTCACATCGGCTCAAGATCCGCCATATCTGTGAAGTCTTTGGGCCCAGGTGTCAGCAGTTCAAGCAGCATATCAAATGCACCTTCACGAGAATCCAACATGGTGTGCTGGAAAATTCACCAGTGGGGTTGATGTGACTGATTGATTGACTGATTGGTTGGTTGATTGACATGACTGATTGATTGATGGTCTAAAAATTACAAATGGTTGATATGCTGGAAATCGAAAGTTGGAAGGGATGATTTTCAAGCCTTGTTTGTTTGGAGCGTATTCTATATCGATGGGAAGCCATGGTCCCCATCAACGAAGAAGGAGATGCGCCTAAGGAGCCCCACCAGGGTGATGCAAAGATCCAGATCCATGTGGAGTCGGTGGAAACCGTGGAAACCGTGGAACCTGACGAAACCAATGCGCCTAGGCATGAAAAACACCGGTGAAAAGAGAGGTGCAGGTCCAGCAAAATTCACTGGGAGCATAGTTCAACTACCAGAGGCGAATCATTTCAAATCCATTTTATCCCGAGGGTTACCTGTTCATTTTCATGTCAGGCCCAAATTAGGGTCGTCCCCTGTCGGTAGTGAGGATTTCCGATGTAAGTTAGCTAAGTATCGTTTAGGAAGTGGTTTACATACGTACATATAAATTCATATAAATATAACATTAAACATTACATAACATTAAATGACTATTTTATACCCATTGATACCCACCATCACCTTCTAAATAACTATCGGTTACCATGAATCACCCCAGGCTGCACCGCGGGCCTCGGTGCTGTCGCCGTCGGCGCCACGGGCCTCGCTGTCCGGCCACTCGGGCCATGCGGCGCGGAGCCGGGCAAGCAGGACGGGGAGCGGATGATGCTGCGATGCGTCGCCATAATTATAGGAAAACCATGGAAAACCCATGGAAACCACCATGAAAATGTCGATTTTAGCTTCCATTTGATCATCTTTCACCATTTTTCGAATGATTTTATTTGTCGATCTTTTTCTTGGGGGTTTGCTGTTTGCTACAATAGCAAAAGTAATCAATGGTAAGAACACTATTGTAGCAACCAATAGGAATAATCATGTCACACCTTATCATCACGCAAAACATGGTTGGTGATTTCAAATAGACATGCGATATTGGGGCTGACGATCCCCAATGACGAGGATATTTTTCCAGTGCTCAACCACCAACCAGTTTCATGGTAACAACCTGTTATCGGCTATCCGCAAACATGTTGCAATGATAAGTGGTCACAATCACAAATGGTACCCTCTGGTAAAATAACATAACTATGAAAAATCACCATTTTCAATGGGTAAATCCACTATAAATGGCCATTTTCAATAGCTGTGTTAAATTACCAGAGGGTAATGCAGAGCATGTCAACCAACTGGTAGTAACCAATTATGAAGATTTGATGCAGATGTGTCAGACTATGTGATGTATCCTCTTTCCATTGGTTGCTTCATTCATAGAGGGTTCAAGAAACCCTGGTTGATAAATTACATAGGGGATGGCAAAAAAAATGTGAACTTTGTTCGTCAAAGGGGGTACGCAGCAAAATTAGACAGTTCAGAGGTTCAATCCTTGACATTTTGCATAGTAGGAGAGATACACGTCCCACAAACATACTTCAACCAATATATTATATGTTTCCATGGTGCATAATACCTTGATTTACTATGATAACATCACGAAAATACCACTATGTATATCGGCCTGTAAGTCCTTGATACAGTATACCAGTAGTAGATATACTGAAACTTATTTTGTGGGGTACTTCTTTAACCCAAGAAAAGTGACTGTGGGGTTTCAGTCTCCTAGAAGACACGGCTTGCAATCCCTTCCCTCCTGAAAAGATCTTGAGCTATCCCATAGAACAAAAGGGGTTAACAACTTAAAGACGGACTTCCATATACAATTATAAGCATGTCCTGACTTAAAAAAACAATTTGTAAGTATGACGTCTAAATCTAGAAACTTAGCCAATCGATTCCTAAAGTTTCTGGACGGCATGGCATCTCCATGAAAAACCTCGTGAGTTATCCAGGAATCGTTTGAGCGAGATGCATTCAGTGGCCATGAAATCCAGCCGCCGCTGTGGCTGAAACTTGGGAGGGGTTTCATGCCTGAAAAAGAATGGTATGTAAAAACGAAGAAAAGCGCAAAAAACTAACATGAAGTAAACATCATATGAGATTTTCTCAGATACCGAGGGGAAAGGATGTACTACCAACATTTGAGCGGAGCTTTTCTTGGTTCATACCGCCTTCGCATGGACACACAAGACCAGGGAAACTACTCAAGTTGACGAATGCCGCTGTTGCATTGGCCAGTCGCTTGTATAGGAAATCAACTTCCATTGAATCATGGCTTCTTGTAGCTGAGCATGAGGACATGTCCTTGAGCATCGGAAGAGAAAAGGGAGCATTGGAGCTGAAAGTGAACCCAATCAGCCCATTGAGCCCGAAGACAAGCAGGTAGCCCATGAGCCCGAAGACAAGCAGGTAGCCCATGGGCCCGAAGACAAGCAGGTAGCCCATGAGCCCGAGGACAAGCAGGTAGCCCATGAGCCCGAGGACAAGCAGGTAGCCCATGAGCCCGAAGACAAGCAGGTAGCCCATGAGCCCGAGGACAAGCAGGTAGCCCATGAGCCCGAAGACAAGCAGGTATCGGCAGTGTGTCTTTGCAGAATTTCCAGTTGTTTTGGATTTGACCTTGTAACATTGCACAGGTTGCAGAATCGTAGAAGGAAGGGGGAGTTAAGTTGCTGGCTTGTTGGGCGAGAGGTGTAGGTTTCCGTAGATAGTCTTTGAGTTCCCCGTGGCAAACTAATATCGGAACTGCCAGCTGTCTTTAGGTATCAGCCACTTTTGGTCTGTTGTTTTCCCATGTTTTCCCCGGTGTCTTTCAGGTTATCTCAAGTGGAAGCAGCCAAGAGTAGCTTGGTGACAGCCCAAGAGGAGCTGCAGCATCTGGCGGAGATGGCTGCCGATGTCGCACGGTCGGAGCAGATCGCTGCCCTGACGGAGGAACGAGACGGGGAGATGGGGGAGATTCTGTCGAAAAAAAAGCGTCTTACAGCATAGATAGGAAGAGAGGTGGCATATGGAAGGTTTTGACTACCGTGAGTTGCTTTAGAATACTGCTCCAACTAGTAGTGTGACCCTGCAATGAGTTGGAAGTTGGAAGACCACATCTCAAAAGTAGTGATTCTATGTGATTCTCAGAGTCAAGCAACAAATTTTGGGGATGGTGGGTAGATCTGTTCATTAGAGGAGCTTGCCGAGCAAAGTGCACGTGGCTCGACCTAAAACTATTCTGCTGCCGGGCTGATCATTGGGATTGGGATGTCAAGGGAATATATACAGAACAACCGTAGGTTTTTAGCCATGGACACGTAGGAAAAGGATAGGTCTGTACCATGGTCATGAAGGGCGCTTCCTGTAAAATGTTCCCTCAAACTAATTCTTGGAAATCATGCTCACCAGCGTGGGCATTACCAATCTTCCCACCAAAAGTCGGTACTTTTTTTGATGTGGGCGAGGGTCAAAATACAAACATTTCGATTGGCTGATGTACTAGTCATTGCAGTAAGCACTCCTAGTTTTGGGTACTGTACCCATTTTAGTCATGGACCCAAGTTCCAGTCGGATCCCGTCCTGGTGCTGGGCGAGCTTCAGGTTTTTTCGGTTGGCCCGGCACCGAGGTCTGAAACTGCAGGAATCCGAGATGGGCCAAATGACTGAGGCTTGGTGCAGATGTAGAGCTGTTGCCGGGAGCACTGGAGCGCTTTGCAGTTCAAGATGGGGGTTCCATAAATGGGGGTAAAATCCTACTAATTAAAATGGATGATTTGGGGGCACCTTTATTTTAGGATGGCTCGAAATTTTCCCGAGAATTGGGCAGGCAGTGTTGGGTGCCACTTCCTTCAACCTCATAAAGGTCGATGTTTTACCCGAAGAAATTGGACAGGATTCCATTGGATCCGTTCACTGAAGACTTGCAACTTTCGATTGAGAATCATTCTCCAAAATGGTGTTTCTAACCATCCCTTCACCAATCCGTTGAATCCTTTGACGGCCCCCTCTGGTTTTAAACCGCACTTTCTGCTGTTTCAATAAACCTATGGCCTCTTGTTTCAATCACCAGGCGGTTTGTCGGGTTAACGTCCCATTTTCACCCGGTCGGTATACTCTATGTGTGGGCAAGAATCAAGAGTGGAGAAGAGAAAAGAAAAGAAAATCAAAGACATAAAAAAAGAAAAAATACAATGACAATAACGATCAAAAGAAAAAGAAAATAGCAGAAAACAACAGACAAAAGAACAGACAAAAGAAAAGACAAGAAAAGAACAGAAAAGGACAGAAAAGAAAAAGGAAAGAAAAGGAAAGGAAAGAAAAGAAAAAAGGAAAGAAAACAAGGAACCTTCAGAGAATGTGCTTCAAGTCAGAATGACTTCAAAGAGAGCACCACATCCGCTGGGCAACAAGTCCTTCCTTTCAAGCGAAGATAATCTGTCATTGAGACTTCTTGCCTTTCTATCTTAAGAGGTGCCTTCAGATATTTTTACGTTCAAGAAGTCAACAATCTTTGAGATGATTAACACATATTAAATTTATTCAATCCCTCTTGACTTTCATATGTTGGAGGTTTGATGAGGATTTTAGCATATTTTTTTCACCACTGTCCGCATCGCGATGGAGACTCTTGAGAGGCCTCGGAGGTAGCGCTGGCGTTGCAAGAGCGACTGAGTTTGGAGGAGGAATGCCGGCTGGATGAGGATTGTCGCGGTGGTTCAGAAGTCATCGAGTCATCCCTTCCATTTTCCAAGTGACAAAGAGGGTTTAACGGTTTAACCATCAACATGAGGTTTTGAGATTTATAAGTTTATATATAAGGTTTTACTATGAGCTTGGTGTATGACATGATGGCACTTGGGGATTTTACCGATTCAACCATCAACATGAGGATTTCATCTATTGAACCTCATTCCATCCGTCAAATTAGGTGTGTCCAATATATGAAAGACATTATCATTGGATTTTGGGGCACCCTCCTTTAAGACAAACCCAAAAATTACTTTACTTGGAGTGATCCCCATCATGGCATTTCAAGGCATATATTCTGACAGTGTCTGACATATATTCTGACATCTATTCTATGTTCTATTCTGACATTCTATCTGCCATTGTTTCTGGCATCTATTCTGGCATTCTATCTGGCATCTATTCTGGCATTCTATCTGGCATCTATTCTGGCATTCTATCTGGCATCTATCTTGCAGTTGAGGTCCGGCGGCCAACACTCTGATCCTGAGCTTGCTGTTCGGGTCCGGCGGGGAACCCTGCGATCTAGCGCTTGCAGTTGAGGTCCGGCGGGGAACGCTCTGATCCTGAGCTTGCTGTTCGGGTCCGGCGGGGAACACTGCGATCTAGCGCTTGCAGTTGAGGCCCGGCGGGGATCACTCTGATCCTGAGCTTGCTGTTCGGGCCCGGCGGGGAACACTGCAATCTAGCGCTTGCAGTTGAGGTCCGGCGGGGATCACTCTGCTCCTGAGCTTGCTGTTTGTGTCCGGCGGGTAACGCTGTGATCTAGCGCTTGCAGTTGAGTTATGGAGGAGGAGAAGGAGAAGAAAGAGAAGGGCAGCTGACATAAAAACTAACAACCCTCACCGGACTGGTGGGGAACGAACAAAACCAGCACACAACTAATGTTTTTTTGGAATTTTACAGTTTGACAAAGGGATTTGTGTGTAGCAAACCCAAAACGATGACCCCGTAATGACTTACCAGGAATAGTAAGTTGACTAGCCGCTTCGCATGAACCGCCACGGCATCGGCCTTGCCTTGAAATAGAGCGACTAGTGGGGTTGTAGATAACTGGTACTCAATCCACTTGGGGCTGCAGAGTCTCAATCACTTTATTCACTTCCGATCAGAAAATTCCTTGGACGTTACTTTGTGGCCAGAACTCATGGTGGTAAAAAGTTGGTTTAATACTGCGGCAGAATTTTTTGGCATGGCCTGCAGGACGCTCACCTGTCCAGTCTACGCCAGTTGGAAGAGGAACGTTCGGTGCAAGAAGAAACCCTGAGCTGGGCTGGAAGACTGGAAGAGGAACATCATGAGCGCAGCAGAGACTGGGATTTGTTTTTGGTTAGATGTACTTATGGCATGGGAGAATATGGGAAACATATGGAAACATATACTGTACCATATACATGTATCTCATATGTGTATGTGTGTATATATATAATACACATCCGTATATACACACAATATATATATATTTATTTATTTATTTATTTACAGTATTTATTTTTATTTATTCATTCATTTTTTTCATTTGTACACATGCCTCCCTCTCTCTCTCTCTCTTTAGGTACTGTATGACCACCATTTTCTGATAAAACCGGATGGGACTGCAACAGTTCTGTCAACAGTTCTGTCAAACCAACCCAATGACACTAGTTGAAACCACTGATTTGCCAGCATTTTTCCTGACTGAGGAGAGGCCGACATTGAACAGCAGCGCCTCAAGGCTGAGATAGCTGAGCTGATAGTCCACAAAGAACAGGGCAGCTTGGCAGGCAAAAAAATGCAAAAAGTCGGATGGTAACCAGTGCAGTATCATACAAAGCATGGTGTACGCTCCCTTCCGGTGCTCTCCAACCATGTTGCCTCTGAACATGGTGGCTGTGGACATGGGCGCACGAATTTAGGTCTGGCCTACCAGCAGTCGGAGCAGCGAGCGCAAGAGCTCGAGTCGCTGCAGCAGGATGTGGCCGCGAAGGTCCAAGACCGGCAGCGCTGGGAGGAACGGTGTCAGCAGGCCGAGGCGCATGGGGCGGCTGCTGAAGCAAAACATCTCCAAGCCAAAGAGGGAAGGGCGAAAATGGAGGAGGAGACGAGTGGGGGTCTGCAGGTTTGGGTGAAAATGGCATGGCCAGCCCAATGGATTTTAGATAATTTTGGAAGATTTGGATGCTTTATGTTTATTTGCAGTGAAGTCACTTAAGTCATCCTCTTTTGGGGTAACCATAAGGTATGTCCCCAGACCCAGAAGGTCGAAGCGGCTGTGTGCCACATCTCAACTGCAGATGTCACCATGATTCGATCTCTGCTTGAGCCTTGCATCCAGCCCCATCACTCTCCCTGCCGAAACTGATTGGACATTTCAAATCGATTAGCAACCAAAGGAAAAGGATTGGATCAGAACGCAAGATGCATGGAAGAATGGACCAAACAAGCATGCGTATGGATTAGCAGCCATATCAATTTTCAAGATTCTACTGATTCATTGAGACCCGCAACATGTTCAAATGATTGAGATTCAACGATTTAATCAATTTAATCGGCGACGTTTTGTTTCTTTTCCACAGGAGATGGCGATTTTGCGACAGGAACTTGTCGCACAAGAAGAGCTCTTGAGGCAAGAGAGCAGCTTGGTTGAGGATGTCACGAAATTTGTGCGTCACAACTTCTGGGACCAGAAATTTAACATCCTGATGAGTGTTGTCACGAAAGCTAGCTTCTGCTAGCTGAAGTCCCCTCTTTAGCAAGGTATTGGCAGGGGCTGGAATCGCCAATTGCGTGAAGCTTAACAGTTAGCAGTTAATTAGTCCCCCGGCTGGCTTGTTTGGCAGAAGTTTTGCTGTGGCTCAATCCACCCCTGGACCATCACCATATCGTCGCAGTCATCGTCAGGATCGTCCACAGCACGCCATCATAATCACCGCAGCTTCGATAGCATGTCACTGTTGTCATCTTCGATGCAAAGGCTGCCGTTGTTTCGCATCTCCAACAACTTGTGTCTTAATCTCCACGTATCTCCCCATTCCTCACACACCATGCTTTCGCCACACCTGCCTCCTTCTCCCTTTACCTTGCCAGCTAGCTTTCGCCATTTACCCCTTGGCCTCAAGTTGCTTAGGGTTCTTGAGATGTTGAGAACCAGTGAGCGGTTGAGTCAGCAGTTCCAATTTAATGTCGGTTCTCTTGGATTGGTGTCTTGGGTTGTAGAACCTGGTTGTGCATTAGTATCCTTTGCCCACTCGTTGTTTGCTTGATCTTTCGGTTGACCAGAGGGGTGACACCCCCATCCTTCACCTATTCTTCCCAATAATTTCCATATTTTCAGGTGACGATCGCCATTTTTCCCCTATATTTGACGCATATCAGGGTGGGGCCGGCTGGTCATGTCGGGCCCAGGTACCGAGAATCACGCACGTCTAGCGGAGGAGGAGCAGCGCAACGTCACCCTGACGCGCACGGAGGAGGAATGTCGGAGCATTTTCGAGAACCTGGAGGTGAAGTTGGAGCGACATGGGTCACTCACTGGTGGCAAGCTGGAGGAACACTGCCCGACTTTTTTTTTGGGGGTTCAAGTGTGGTACAGTGCCAGTTCATGCAATGGCTTCGGGCTTGGGTGGCGACCCAAATCCTTTGGAAGCTGAAGGTATTCATAATTTTTTTCATCCCCGTGCTTGCTGATGAGTTCCCAGCTTTTAATCCTAATGGTTTCATCCCCAATTTTGTCCTGGCTTTATGTTAGTTGTATCCACTTTTGTTTTTCCGCTGCTTACATCCCCAAATGGATTTGTCTGAAAATAGGATACCCCAAAATCCTATGGTTTACCATCATTTTCCTTGTCAAACATTGCATTTTTTGGGGCTTCCCCATTCTTTCAACAAAGCCTATTTGACAGATAGTCACCAGTGTGATAGAAAAAATCCTCGATTTTGATGGTCAAATCACGAAATCCCAATATTTCTCCCAAAAATCTTCGGATCTTCACCGCAAATATCCAGGAGATGGATGGCGACGCCCTAGGCTCGGACGAGGCGGCCTTCGAAGAGCGTGTGCACGAGGAGATGAAATCCCTCCGTAGAACTGAGACGGATCTGAGACGGGCCATCGCTGCGCACAGGCCATGGGGGCGCACGGGTCATCTGGGGCCCGGCCCTAAGTGCCCCCCGAAGCCCATTGACTCATGGTGCAACACATGACTTAAGTTATTAATAGTTATTATGTTATATTAACATATATTAACTAGCAAAGTAGAGGGCACCACTTTGTGGGAATCTGAGGGTCCTAGCTGGGTTTAATACCTTAGCCTTGGATATCTTCAAATTTGCGACGCTGGCCGACCTTTTGGTGAATTAGGATGACTTTCCCAGAGTCTGGTCGTGGTATTTTCTTTCACCCAATCAACTTCTCCAACCGGTTGACCCTTGGCGTTTCACAGGTACGTCGTGAGGCATATGATCAACGACAAGCCCTTGCTGCCTTCCCCAGTGGCCGCCAGAACCAAAGCCTTGGCAGATGACGAGAAGGAGGAGAAGACCGTGAAGCTCAGCAGTCCTCCCAGAGACTTGGACAACAGGTAGGCCAGGTAGGCCCCCCTGACAGTCCCCGTCTCATTTCGGGTGCATAGATCATAGATCCATTGTATGGGTGGTTTCGACAAGCTTGGAAGAATCCAGCATCTTGTGTCTTATGCGGCCTCAATGTCGGCCAACCACACGTGGGTGACGGTCCCGTTAGTATGATTAGTATGGGGGGTTTTCAGCTAGGATCAATAGCCTGGGATGCTTGTGAACATAAAGATAGCTGGTATAGCTGGATGTCCCTCCAAAACTGCCGAAAATTGGCATTGACCCATCCCCAATGGGATCCTTGAGAGTGGAAGTAGCCCCTTGGGTGAAGGGTTTGTGAATGGATCAATGTGTAGGAAATACGGTGAAATACGAAAACAATCACTTTCTTCATAGATGCATGAGCTTGGCCATCAAACGATGCCTATGACAGGGAGCCTAGATCGCTTTGGGTATTTGCTGCAGGTTGAACCTGGTATCTCAAATAGCATCCTTGGGATTTTTTTCTCTAAAATGGACCATGGAGTAAGCTAGGTGACAGAAACTAGAGGCACTGTATTGTAGGAACTCCCTTTTCCATCCTTTTCCAACTTTTCCATAAAATTGAAGGAACATTCCCAAGTACAACAGTGATGATACCGAGTAAAGATGAGGAAAGTGAGGGCACCACATGTGGCTTCGCGTCAAAGCATTTCCGCAGGCTCCTTTCAGGCCAAAGTGCCTGCAACAATTTGTGCAGATTAATCCAAAAGCCTTGACCGCAACAAATCGAATGAATGAATCCCACCACTAGGTGATCTAGGTGTTGGTTTCAACTTCTCCGTGATGCTCTGCTACTAGACCTTGC
Organism: Cladocopium goreaui; assembly: GCA_947184155.2. Taxonomy (NCBI): domain Eukaryota; class Dinophyceae; order Suessiales; family Symbiodiniaceae; genus Cladocopium; species Cladocopium goreaui. Next base: position 36,032 of record CAMXCT020002686.1, read on the forward strand.
TAAACAATTCTAGTGTTTGGAGACCTTGCCAGCTGAGCCATGGTATATGAAGCATCCGAACATCAGGAGGACAAAGAAGGATATCCTCACACCAAAAAAGTTTTGCAAGACAGTTGATTTTGGTATGGCCAAGATCAGTATTCTTTTGATTTCAATAGCTTTATCATTATGATAATGGTAAGATGTAGTAACAATAGTCACTGGAATGATGGTTAGTCGGTGTACAAAATAGCGGAAGTAGGGAAGCCACTTCTCCAACCCATGGAGACCGATGGCAGTGCCAAGCGGTTGCTCGGCTTGGTCAATTTTATAGTCCTTACATAGCAAGCCCCAAAAGAATTCAAAAGATAGGAATGTGTTGGGAATGTGAATTATCATGAATTGATGCTATTTTACTAGGATTTTACTAGGATTTTACTAGGATGTTACTAGGGTTTCTATCTCTTCGGGGTCATAGGTAATTGCGGACATGTTTTCTCGAATTACACGCTGAAATAGTCCAACTTGCTGCTGTACATGCAATAATCGACGTGTTTACCAGTAGTACCGCACAAGGCGGTGGCGGAAGTTTCAAAAATAGGAAACCTATAGGAGAGGTTGGCTGTTGTGAATGATGGATGGAAGAGCGAATCCACTCGTGGATCGCAAGGTGGTTGGAGTTGTGCTTTTTGGAGTGGTTGCAGTGGTCACCTCACCACAACTGCTGGATGTAGTTGTAGTGCAGTTGTAGTTGTAGTTGTAGCGTAGTGTAGTGGAGTTGTAGTTGTAATGTTGTGTAATTATATAGTGTAATTAGTGTAGTGCAGTTGCAGTTGCAGTTGCGGTTCTAGTTGTGGTGTGATGTAATTAATGTAGTGTAGTAGTGTAATGTAGTGTCGTGTACTGTAGTGTGGTATAGTGTAGGGTAGTCTAAGGTATTGTAGTGTAAAAAACATGTAGTTGTAGTGTAATGTAGTTTGTGTAATGTTGTGCAGCGTACTGTAGTGGTAGTTGTAATTGTAGTTGCAGTTGTAGGTGCAGTTGCAGTTGTCGGTGCAGCTGCAGTTGTAGTTGTGGTGTAGTGTAATTAGTGTAGTGTAGTGTACTGTAGTGTTCTGTGCTGTAGTGTGGTATAGTGTAGTGTAGTGTAGTCTAGTGTAGTGTATTGTAAAGTAGTGTAGTTGTAGTGCAATGATGTGCAATGTAGTGTAATTAGATAGTGTACTGCAGCGTAGTGCGGTGTACTGTAGTGGCAGTTCTAGTTGTAGTCGCAGTTGCAGTTGTACTTGTAATGTAATGGAATGGAATAGAATGTAATGTAATGTAATTAGTGTAGTGTAGTGCAGTGTTGTGGAATGTAGTGCAGTTGTAGTGGTAGTTGTATTTGAAGTTGTAGTGTGCTGCAGTGTAATTCGTGTAGTGTAGTGTAATGTAGTGTACTTGTAGTTGTAGTTGTAGCTGTGGTAGTAGTAGTTATTGTTGTTGTAGTGTAATTAGTGTAGTGTAGTGTAATTAGATGTAATTAGCGTATTGTAGTGTAATTAATGTAGTGTAATGTAGCGTAGTATATTTGTATTTGTAGCTGTAGTAGTAGTGTAGTAGTAGTGGTAGATGTAGTTGTTTATCTATCTATCTGTCTCTGCGAGACTTTTCCTCAGTTTTTGAGCTTGACAACATCAAAAACGCAGCAATTCTGCGAGACTTCCTCAATTAAACGAAGCAATTCTGCGAGACTTCCTCAATTTTTCCAAGTTGACAACATTAAAAAAAAGCAATTCTGCGAGACTTCCTTCAAAAATGGAATGTTAAGTGCAGCGCTGATGGCCTTGTACCAATGCGTTTTGCGATTTTTCCACTCCATCTGCCTAAAGTACTGCGCCTGCCACGAAAAAGTGATGCCAGGTGCGAAGTGCTGCGCCTGCCACGCAAAATCATCTTTGCAAACTTGAAGATCTGATGCTCCAAAATGCAACCCCTCTCAGGAAATCAGCGCCCGGACCTCCTAACAGCTCTGATGAACATGTCTTGTACTGCGCCTGCCACGCGAAATGCATCTTTGCACATCCTCTTCAAATGTCCCACACCTGCCATCGTTTTTGGACATGTTACAAAACCCTCACTCTTTGCTCACTTTTCGCAAGGTGCGCAATCCCTTGCGCCTGCCACGCAAAAACCACATCTGAACCTTCAAAGTGGTCTGAGCATGTCGTGCTTTTAGCATTTTGACCTGGAAATGTGCTTCGCGCCGCAACGGCGTGCACTTTTTCGACATCCGAACCTCCAAAAGTGGTCCGTGCATGGTGTGTTTTGTACATTTTGACTTGGCAACGTGCTTTGCGCCACAACGGCGTGCACTTTTTCGACATCGCAACTTCCAAAAGTGGTCCGAAAAACACAATGTTGCGCGACTTTCTTACCTTTTCACGCACCTGGATCTTCTTTCTTCTGGCTTTCTCTTCTTTGATCTTCTTTCTTCTTCCCTTCTCTTCTCTGACTCTTCCCATCTCTGCTTTTCATCTGACCATATTGTCGGAAGTTTGACTTATAAACCGCTTTCGATTAAAATCTAATTCTTTGGAATGATGGTAACATCGTGTTTCAAACCCTTTTCCGTGAGTGCAGCTTCCCTGGAAGATAATTACAAGATCAGATCTGAGGCGGCGTGTTGTGGAGACATGTGCGCCTGCTGAACCAAGAGTGGAACTGACTTCATTGAGCATCAAGGGATTGGATGGACAAACATTTCAGCTGCAGGTTGATGATGATGCAACCGTCGAACATGTATACACGTACATTTCAGAGAAGATCGGCCTGAAACCAGGCAGGAAATTGCTGCTGATGTCAGGTTGCAATATCCTCGAGGGCTCCAAGCCACTGCTGCAACAAGTGCAGAATGAGGAAATCAGTTTCGTCATCCAACGAATGCATTTCTGTGAGGTTGTCAAAAGTTTCCAGAGAGTCATAGAAAACGAGACGACGACCAGGCTCACTGCTGTAGATTTTAATGCTGTAAAAACAGTTGTTTCACTGGCCCATGTGCACGACCTGAACTTTGAGTTGGCAGGCATGTCATTGCTGAGTAGCCTCAAGACTTTGACCTTTGAAGGTGACTTTGAGCAGAGTTTGGCAGGTGTGAGATTGCCAAGCAGCCTTCAAACGCTGACTTTTGGAGATTCGTTCAATCAAAGTTTGGCAGGTGTGACATTGCCAAGCAGCCTTCAAACGTTGACCTTTGGATATTCGTTCAATCAGAGTTTGGCAGGTGTAACATTGCCAGGGATGTTGCAGAGGTTGACGTTTGGATGTGGTTTCAACAAGAGTTTGTCAGATGTGACATTGCCAAGTAGCCTGAAGATGTTGACGTTTGGAACTTTCTTCAATAAACCATTGAAAGGCGTGACATTGCCAAACAGTCTGCTTACGTTGACCTTTGGATGTGACTTCAACAAGAGTTTGGCAAGTGTGACATTGCCAAGCAGCCTGCAGAGTTTGACCTTTGGAAACAGGTTTAACCACAGCTTAGCACGCGTGACATTGCCAGGGACGTTGCAGACGTTGACTTTTGGATGTGATTTTAACAAGAGTCTTGCGCGTGTGACACTGCCGAGCAGCTTGCAGACGCTGACTTTTGGACATCTCTTTAACCAAAGTTTGGCAGGTGTGACACTTCCAATCAGCCTGCGCAATTTGACCGTTGGCAGTTCTTTTAATCATAGTTTAGCACGTGTGATATTGCCCTTGAGCCTGCAAACTTTGACCATTGGCGATACTTTCAAGAGGGTTTTAAAAGGTGTGACACTGCCAAGAAACCTGCAGACGTTGTTGTCCTTTGGAGAGTATGTCAACACGTCCTTGGCAGGAGTGTCAGTGCTAAGAAACCTGCAGACTTTGAACATTGGGTTTTCATTCAACAACAAGAGTTTAGCAGGTGTGATATTACCAACAAGCCTGCGTACGTTGACCCTTGGAGATTTGTTCAATCAAAGCTTGGCATGGGTGACATTGCCAAGCTGCCTCCAAACGCTGACCTTTGGAGATTCGTTCGATCAGAGTTTGGCAAATGTGACATTGCCAAACAGCCTTCAAACGCTGACCTTTGGAGGGCCATTCAACCAGAGTTTGGCAGGTGTGACACTGCCGAACAGCCTGCAGACATTGACCTTTGGAAATCTCTTTAATCAGAGTTTGGAGGGTGTGACACTGCCGAGCAGCCTGCAGACATTGACCTTTGGAATTCTCTTCGATCGGAGTTTGGAGGGTGTGACACTGCCGAGCAGCCTGCAGACATTGACCTTTGGACTCCTCTTCAATCAGAGTTTGTCAGGCGTGATATTTCCGAGCAGCTTGCAGACGCTGACCTTTGGAAATGTCTTTAATCAGAGTTTAGCTGGTGTGGCGCTGCCAAACAACCTGCAAACGTTGAACTTCGAAAATTTGTTCAACCAGAGTTTTGAAGGTGTCACTTTGCCAAGCAGTCTGCAGAAGTTGACCTTTGGAGATCGCTCCCGTCAGCAATTGGATTCATTGGAAGGCGTTCTTTTTCCCAGCGATTTGCGGCAAATCCGCTGGCGTGGTTTGTCCATCGACATCTTAGGGTCAGTGTGAAGTAAGACATTTCTGACAGGTCTGTCACTCTGCAGCTGCTTCGAAAAGACAAAAAGAAGCTTTGGCCAGCATAGAAAATGAGCACTGCTGGTACGCGCAAGTCCACAACTGTTCTTTGTACCGTCTTTGTGTTTTTGATGTTTTTGAGATATTGTTGATGTCCCATGATACTTTATGACTCTACTTCCTGCTCCTTTGCTTCTTTGCTTCCTGTCTTTACTGCTGTCTCTTTGTTTTTCATTTTCTATTGCTTTATTCTGTTCTGTTTGTATCCTAAATGAAACCCTAGAGAGACTCTAGGTGAAACCCAAAGAAACCCTAAAGAAATCCTGATAAGACACCCTACATTAAAACCTAAATGAACCCTAAAGAAACCATAAATGAACCCTGAAGAAATCATAAATTAATCCTAAAGAAACTTTAAATGAAACCCTAAAGAAACTTTAAATGACACCCTAAATGACATCCCAAAGAAACCCTAAACAACACTCTGAAAAAACTAAATGAAACCTTAACTGACACCTTGGCTGAAACCCTAAATTGACACCCTAAAGAAAACCCCTAAATTGACACCTAAATGAAACCCTAAAGAAACCCTAAAGAAACCCTAAATGACACCCTAAATGAAACCCTAAAGGAACCCTAAAGGAACCCACTGGAACGTTTAGAAATCGTGAACAAAATCCTGATAAGAAACCCTGGAATGAAACCGGAAATTGAAACCCTAAATTGAAACCCTAAAGAAACCTTAAATGAAACCCTAAAGACACTCTAAATGAAACCCTAAAGAAACCTTAAATGAGACCCTAAATGAAACCCAAACTGAAACGCTAAAGAAACCCTAAATGAAACCCTAAATGAAACCCTAAGCGAAACCCTAAACGAAACCCTAAAGAAACCCTAAATGACACCCTAAATGAAACCCTAAAGGAACCCTAAAGGAACCCACTTGAACGTTTAGAAATCGTGAACAGAAATCCTGATAAGAAACCCTGGAATGACACCCTAAATGAAACCCTAAAGAAACCCTACATGAAACCCTAGAGAAGCCCTAAAGAAACTCTATATAAATGAAACCCTAAAGAAGCCTTAAATGAGACCCTAAATGAAACCCTAAAGAAACCCTAAATGACATCCTAAATGAAACCCTAAAGGAACCCACTTGAACGTTTAGAAATCGTTAAAAAAATCCTGATAAGAAACCCTGGAATGAAACCCTAAAGAAAGCTTAAATGAAACCTTAAATGAAACCCTAAAGAAGCCCTAAATGACACCCTAAATGAAACCCTGGAGAAGCCCTAAAGAAACTCTAAATGAAACCCGAAAGAAACCTTAAATTTAAATGAGACCCTAAATGAAACCCAAACTGAAACCCCAAATAAACCCTAAATGAAACCCTAAATGAAACCCTAAAGAAGCCCTAAAGAAACCCATTTGAACGTTTAGAACTCCTGATATGAAATCCTGATAAGAGACCCTACATGAAACCGGAAGAAAACCTAAATGAAACTCTAAAGAAACCCGAACCCTAAAGAAACCCTAAATGAAACCCTAAATGAAACCCCAAATGAAGCCCTAAATAAAACCCTAAATGAAACCCTAAATGAAACCTTAAATGAAACCCCAAATGAAAGCCTAAAGAACCCTCAAGAGACCCACATGAACGTTTGAAGCACCAAAATGTAGCAAATACCATGCAAATGAGAAGTTGAAATGCCAAAATATGACAAATACCATGCAAAATGGAAGGCGAACATGGCCAAATGTACCAAATACCATGCAAAATGCAAAGTGACCATGCCAAAATGCAGCAAATACCATGCAAAACGACAGGTTCTAGTTCCAAACTGTTGCAAATACAAGGCAAATGGTACCGGGAAAGAAAGCCACTCATGGACCACATGGGTCATGGCACCGAGGTGCTCGAGCCTCTCATGACTTCCTCTTCGGCCTCCCGGTCCCTGGGCAATCCGTCGATCCGTCGACCTGCCACACCGCGGTGTCATCATGGCCATGGCTGGGAAATTTGCGATCGAAAGCGATGTTTTTTCCATCCGAAGATCCTAAAGTTATCCTTAAAACCTTGGAATATCTTGGTTTTTTTCGTAAGTTTTTGGGTTCCACATGGTTCCACCCGAAAAAATGTCTGAACTAAGAATTCCATAGAAATTCACCCAAACTGCCGAGCAGAAAAATCAGTGAGGCCAAGCCCATGCCTGCCTCAGCTGTGGCATGGCTTCGTGGCACCTCAGAGGAGGAGTCCTTGTGATGGCCTGATTCTGGAGTTTGATGGATTTGTTCGACAAAACCACTTCTATTGACACCTCTGCGGAGTTTGTTGGGGCACTGGAGATGCAGAGAGGCTGAGCATGATCGGGTGAAGGTGGAAGAAGCTGCCGCAGGGTGACCCCGTGATTTGTTCTGGCTGCCGGAATTTGGGTAGCGATGGACCACCAAGACAGGAATGTGGTCACAGAAGACCGGTTGGAATTTGAACGCAGAATGGAGAGAAACACATCGTCTGAGTGCCGAGCAGAGGGCTGGAGGATCCCAGCTGCTATGATGTTTGTGCTCGTTACAGCCAGATATTTTCATACTGAAGCCGCAAGAACTTCCAGTGTCTTTGACACTTTGATCATCAGCTTACAACTGTTACTGGCTATTGGGCGAGCTGTTCCAAGCCAGAGATGATGGAGACACAGACACACACACACACACAATCTGTTGGAGCCAAAGAGCCCCCAAAACCTACGTGACCCGGGTATGTTGGGGTGAAGATGCTGCCAGCTGCCAACTGCCATTTTCGTTGGTGTGGGTGTGTGTATGATGAGCTAAGTGGTCAACATCACCATGAAACAAATGAAGTACTGCACATGTTTTTCCACTATTAAACATCCTATATCACTTTGTGTCACTTTATGAAACTGCTGACAGGGCCAGCAGGCTCGTCAAGCTGTGAGACCACTCAAGGATATATTGACTTGTTGATGGTCTCTCTTTGAAATGGCACTTGACTCAACTTGACATTTGAGATGGTCACGAAGCCGTTGGCTATTCTCTGATTTTTACACCTGGACCCCCTGGAACATCCTGGAACCCTAAGGCTTGGAAGGTTCCCAGTGTTTTGGGGCAGATTTGGTCAGACCCATCCCAGTTTGGAGGCGCCTATCGCCCGCCTGAGCCCACTGGCGCAGCAGGTGAAGGGGCAGCGTTTTTTACAGCTGGCCGTCACAAGTTTCCACTTCAGGTCAGAGTTTTTGCCAACCTACACATGTTGGGAAATTTTACAAGTTTGACAAAATTTGACAAATTTTGTACCAAAATCAACTTCTCAGCATTTTTCGCCCAAGTTCAATGAGCTTCACCCAGATTCCGCAGCCCTGGGTCTCTGGGAGGCTCGCCAGCCTTCGCTCAGCCCACGGCCAAGAGCCGCGTCGCTCCCACAATCCGCCCAGCGCTGCGGCCCGCGCTGCGGCCGGCGCTGCGGCCCGCGCTGCGGCCGGCGGCGGTTAAGCCCGCGCTGCCGATAGGAGCGCCGCCGCCTGCGGAGGGCAAGGGCAACTGTCCTCGGCCGCAACAGCTCCAGTTGCCCAAGGGCAAACCTCCGCTGAGCAGCCAAGGACTGCTGGGGCGCGTGGGATCGGCACTCAAGGAACCCGCACAAGTTGGTCATGATTTTGTGTTAAACCATTAGCTATTCAACCCTTATCTTTGGGTTGTCCGGTGATTTCGGTAGCTCCCCCTTGCGGGTGAAGATTGTATTCTTTGGCCTGCCGCAAACATTTCTTTTCCCTGACTTTCATGATCCGGATCCCTGGCTACTAGTATCTATGTAGCGTCCTTATCATATTTCAGATGGCTAAGCCACTGGACGAGCATCCCAGGAATCGTGAGTCAGGAAGCATGATGAATAGCTGAATAGCTCCACATAAGACATAGCTCCCCACCTGAGGGTTATCTCATGTAGCCTGAACCATAAACCACACTTCCTCCAGGAGATGCATGGAGCACCTCTGCTGATCCGCCGCAGGCGGCAGCCCGGCAGATCCATTGGTGAGACATTGAGATGGGGGGTTGCTGATAAGAAAAAGGTGTGTATTGATTGTTGATTGTATTTGAATGTATTTGGTATGGAACCCAAATGAGAGGTTTGATGCAGAACACGGAGGAAACTGAAGGGTTATACAACAAACGGAAACGAGGGTCTTTCGTGTTTCAGGTCTAGTGTACATACGTGTATAGACCCATTTATATACGCATATACACACATACATGCACATACACGTACACATACACGTACACGTACACGTACATCTATATACACATAGATATGCCCAAACACCTGCACATACACATACACGTACACGTAAACGTACACGTCCATCTACACATAGCTTTGCACAAACACGTACACATACATTAATATATTATGCATCATATACATCATACATTGTACATTGTACATTATACATTATTACATTATACGTACTATACATGATACATCATACATTAGACATTGGACATTATCAACTTGCATATCATACATACGCACATACTCCTGTAGATGTATATTATGTAAGTATACATATAGATATAGATATACATACACACGCGTAGACACACACACATACGATCATGAACAGTATATAATGTAACAGTACATAGGGACATCAAATGGGCCCTAGGATAGTTTTCATTCAAGAACAACTTGGATCTGCTGGACACATCTAAACAACTTGGATCAGGCAGGTTGCTCCTTTGATTGTTGACTCAACATTTGGCAGTTGCCCCCGTTTTTTTTTGCACAGAATATTGCAAACAGAGATGGATCAGATCAGATCAACCTTGTTTTGGTTGGACAACACGCCATTTGTCGCAACTTTTGGAGGCAAAACAATACGTATCCGTTAGGTATCACAGCAAAAAAGCATTCTTGAAGGAGTATCCACATAATCTTAGCATGCGTGATGGGCTTGTGTTTACCCCTTGCCCGGTCGTTTCTTGCCCGGCACAGCCGCGATTTTTTTCTCTGGAGGTCGAGGACAGTTCTGCAGGCCATTTCAGGGGGACCGTCCAGGGGGCCCTATCCAATACATTGGGGATGTGTCATTGATAATATTGATAAATGATGGTTGGTTGATGACCAGTTGGGAGATTATACTATCGAATAATTTTCGGGAGTATAATAAAATCATATAAAATCCACAATTCACAATAGGGAATCCCGATAAACGAGCAGTATGATGGAATAACAGAAGGGTTTGAACACTGGTCAAGTGATTGCATTTCCCGATCATCTGCAATACTCACGGAGGGTTTCGATTGGGGGGTATTTGGTTTTTGAGGGGAAGGGGATTACCTATAGAGCTGGAATGCTCGTGCTCAACAGGGCGGTTTCAGTGGGTGGAAACCACCCCCCATCAAAGATTTGATGAATTCCGCACCTCTTTCAGGAGAACAAGCAACACAAGGTTCAGTTGTCATCAGTTGTCATCAGTTGTCATCCTGAATTCTGCCATTTCTTGTGAGGAGAACACATGTCAGAACAATGATGCTCCCTTGCATGGCATGTGTTTTTTCCCCAGATTTTGGAACGGGACACGTGACATCCAGATCAAGTGAAATAGCCGGGATTTTTGTGACCAAGAGCCTTTAATGAAGAGCCCAAGCGCCATGCCATGGCTACATCACCTGAGTAAAGAACTCTTGGTGCGAGTGCTGGATCTTTCATCAGACAAGTCAGTGCTAGAGCTTACGGCGGCCTCTCGTGCCGTGAAGACCGAAGTGGAAGAATGCAGACCGCTTGGCAGTGAAGGCTCCTGGCGACATCCGGAAGGTACATGGAACATGTCTGGAATCTGGAGGTTTCTTGGCTTGGGAGACCTCAAGTCGATTCCATCGGTGACCCTATACTGCGAAGTGGAGTTCCAGAATGTGGTAGAGGCCCTGACCTTTCTGAAAGCTGCCAAGAACCTTGCAGCTGAGACCATCGATGGTCAAGTGAGTTTCAGCAAATGTTTCTTTGAAGCGGAGGACGTGTCTGATCTTTTCGAGGCAGTTCAAAATCCTGAAAACCCTGAGGAACTGCAGTTTGACTGTGAGGCCACCTGGTGCTCAGCAGTCAAGCCATTTAGGATGTTCGCCTTCGCAGATGAGCGTTTTGAATCTCCCTGGATAAACATCAGCATTGAGAAGCTTCCCGAGGAAACAGACAAATTGCCAGAGCGCATTGCGCTTTGCGTCAACAGCCTCTTGCTGCCAGGGCTAAGGCTGCTTGCTGAGACTGAGGACAAAGATGACGGAGTTGTCATAAATTATGATCTTGACGGTCAGTCTCCATTGACAGAGTACGTGCTGAACAGCAGACCGCTTCCGATGTTTTTTGGTTTCAAGCAGTTAACTGCTCAGGCCTCTACCTAGGACTACCAGCTAGGAGACAGCTTGGCAGAAGCCTGGGCATCGAGGGGAACAAAAGGTTGACTTTCTGAAGCTGCATCTATGCCAGAAATCAGCCGTTGGGTGGGAGTTTGAAGGTTGAGATCTTCAATTGCAACATGCTTTAGACATCCAAAAACTGAATGTGTTCAGCTTGGGTGTACTCCAACTTTGGGTTCCATTTTTAGGAGTAGCTTGTAGGCTCCCTGACTACGCCGTCCAAATATCCAAGGGTTAGCACGCGACTTGACACAAAGGCAGCAGGCTAGGTTGTAAGACGAAGCGAATGAAATGATGAGAGAGTGCTTGCGGGTGCAGCCCAGATAGTACGTGTTCAAATGTGTTCAATATTCATGGTTATAGTATATTATAAAACTATCAAACACTTATCTATGGGATATCTGCAGTTGTATATGGCTTATAATCCAGTCTTTTTTAGTGGGATGCACATCCCGATGGTAGCAGTAGGTGAACATCTTGTGATAAACCTGTTTGCTAAGCAGCAGCTCTTGGCAACACAGGGGGAATTGGGGGACTACCCATTCGAAAGGTTTATCAGATACTGGTAGATATATAACTACCATTGTGCAACTACCATATCTACCATCAAAAAACAACTGCCCCAGGCACCAGCTTGTCCCATTTACAACTGGGTTTACCTTCCCCCTAAATGATTAACTATACCAAATAAGGGACCGCAAATGAATGGTTTCAGTACTAAAACCCCAGAGTGTCGGGGGTAATATTCGGGTGAAGGGATTAGCATGGACCACCTTATTCCCACAGGTGCATGGACTACGCGTACCGGTGACGCCTTGACGCAGGTTTCAGGACCACCAATCAGAGGCCGATTCCGAAAGCACCGCTCGGTTCGGAAACAGCTGTGGCGAAGAGTCTGTCTTCTAGTGATGCTTTCCCGAGATGTTTCAGGTGTTACGGCCTTCAGCTGTCTTTCCACACAGTTAAATATATATATATATAGTTATATATTTATTATATATATTTATTGTATATATATTTATTATATATATATATATATTTATTGTATATATTTATTATATATATATTACATATATTTACTATAATATACATATAATATCTATTGTTTTTTTGTAGTTTGCCGACTGAAAATTTGGTATCACCCTCCAAACGGCAATATTTGAATAGGGAAATGATGATTGACCAGTGGATGATTTGAACGGCCTCAATCTTTCGACAGGCGTGAAGCGGAAGGTCACTACCCCAGTCGGGGGGCTTGGAAACTGGGGGTTTTCGTCCGGCGATTTTAAGCGGTTTTGTGGAGAAATCCTGAACAGTTCGACGATTTCCCCATTTTTTCGGAGCTTTATGCATACCCTCTGGTAAACTAACATAGCTATTGAAAATGGCCATGGAAATAGTGGATTTACCCATTAAAAATAGTGATTATCCATAGCTATGTTAGTTTACCAGAGGGTAAATCCACCATGCCATGATTGATTACTGAAGGTGTTTACCCCGGTAAAGGAGGTTTCAGGTTGGGATGAAAGGCACATTGATTTTTTTTCTCCAAAACATTGGACGTCCTAAAAACCAGAAACATCAGAAACACCGTGAGATGATCCAATCTTTGTCATCACTGGGCCTGGCCGGTTTTGTGCATCGACAACCATCCCTGCTTGGGGTCATGATCCCAGATGGGCCCATCGACACATTTTTCAATGGGCCCAATGCAGCAGAGTTTGGGATCCCTCAGATATCCACCATTTCAGATTAAACAAATCATGGCAGGTTGAGTCGGTGTTTAGCCCCGTGAATTCTGTCAACGGAGAGGCATGGACGACCTTTTACAGGCCCCACCAAAAGTAGATGCAATAGTCGGCAATAGTGTTTCCTCATGTTTCCTGTCTATTCTTGATGGTGGTTATGGTTTAGGTATTTTTTTGCATCTGGATCTTTTTGGGGATCTGTATGGCCCTAAACCGTGAACCATGGAAGTTTTGATGCTGCAGCTGGCGAAAGCCCCCCAGACGTGCCTTGTTGTGCGTCCTGGCTAGTGGTCAAAGGATAAAAGGCCGGTTATAACATTTTGTACCTGGGTTTTGACCATTCTATACCCTACTAGTTATAAAATGTTATAAACTAAATCATGAGCTCTTTGCTAAGCAGCCAGACGCTTCGATCGCAGACGCTGAGAGTGTCCACATTCAACAGCGACAGGACCGGAAGACTGTACTGGTCACTGCATGTGAGTGAACCAGTGATCCGATGACTCAACAACCATTTCCTAGAAAAAACCTTGACTGAGCTACAGCAAGGGGTTCATTTGCTCTGCAACATCATCCCCATTCCTGTGGGAAACCTGGGCCACCCGCCTTGTGTGGGCTCTACTTGTTAGTAATTGTCCACATACGAAACGACTTTGAACACTGCAGGTCCTCATCCAAAGTTTGGTATTTGCCAATTAGTCAATAGGAAATCAATATGGGTATGGGTCAATACCTATAGATACATTTTTAGTGGGATGAACATCCATTTAAGCAATTTTGATGTTCACCAGGGGTACGAGGTTTTGACCCACTGCCATATAAATCAAGTATGTTGATTCAGATAGAGTCAATAGACAATAGCCTCAGGTCAATCTCAATAAATCATATGCCAGGAACGGCTCCTTTGCGCCGCCTGAAGCTGCTGAGGAAGGCCCATTGATGGGTCCTGCGAGTCCTGCGTGGCTATTCAAAATCATCTATCAATGGACTATAAATGGGAAAAACATCACTATAAATGAGTTTTTTTTTAAATATAATAATAGTCCATTTATATCCATTGATAGGGGATTGAAATGGGACATTTTCATACATTTTTCTACTGCCATTGTTTACCGGAGAGTGGATGATGGAAGTGGCGGATGTTGAAGCCTGCATTCATCAACTCTGGGTCAAGTGGTAAAATAAAGAAGAATTGGAAAAAATCAAAAAAAAGGAAAAAAAAAGAAGAAAAAAAAAAGAAGAAAAGAATACAAAGGACAGTGAGGCCTTTGCTGAAAGGTCCTCCGAATTCATCTCCGTGACGGAGAAAACAAAAAAAACAAGAGGAGCTTTGCCTCCCACAATAAGCTGCTGGCTGGCTGTTGCTTGCGACTGCTGTGCTTTTTTGCCGTGCTCAGTCCTGTGACAGCAAACTCGAAGTCTCTAAGTTCTCCTGAACATGAGGTATACTTTGACGATACCTTGTCAAACACTGGCCTGTTGTTGAATGGCCCCCATAGGAGCCCCAGTTGTTCGGTAGGTGATTTTCCCTGCCATGGCACTGGCGTTCCTGAGTGTGTTGCGGTAGTTTTAGCTGAAGCATGCCATGGTCAGAGCTTGGCCTTCGATGGCGCTGGTGGAGCACTTCGTGGTGCCACTGGGCTTTGGCGGAAAACTTGGAAACAGGGATGGCTGGATAATACGCTATCACGTGGAATTTTTCTTTTTGGGGTCCTGGGTAAGCTGGTGGATTGGGTAGTGAGGTTCCTTCTCCTCCTTGGTGGTTCTCCCAGGTCTACGCCGAAAGGCAAAAAACGCAGGGTGAAATGTTTGAAAAACAGTGAGCTGCATGCTGCACGTTTTGCACATGACATGAGAGGTTTTGTCCAAAGGTGGCGGCTTTTTCATGTTGCAACTGCTGGAAAATGGATCGGAAGAAGACGGATGCCGAAAAAGCATGTGGATCACAGTCGTAAATTTCTGATTCGAATTTTGCATTTGAAGGGAAAAAAGAAATGGGCTAGGAAACTTGAGTGCTTCGTGACTAACAAGTCGCGTGAAGCCCGCCTGGTCCGGGACTACTGTGGCATGGTTCGTGAATCCAAAGTGGTTCCCATGTCCAGGGAATGGTCTGAAGCTTTGAAAGGGGGTGCCTATGGCGCTCATATGACAAAACGAAAACGAAAAACACGTCCTTCATCGGGCACTGAGGGTGATGGGTCCTTGGCTGGGGCGCTGCAGTCCTTTTTGCAGAAATGGGAAGCGGGGGCCCCAACTAAGGTTCGGAAGACTGAGAGTAAGCAGAAGAACAATGATACGACGCTTGCTTCGCAACTTTTGGTGGTTTTGCAGCAGTGCATGGAAAATCAGCAACAGGATCATGTTGTGGCTCAAAAAATTAAGTCAACATTAGGACAATGGCAGAGGGACAGTCCCGGGAAGCAACAAACGTGGACTGAATCGTGGACTCTGAATCAACCGGTGACTCCTCAGACCAAGTGGCATGGCTCCTACGGAAGCAATAAAAATGACGAACTCCAACGGTCCTCTAAACGACCACGTGTTGTTGTCAGTAATGATAATACACATGACTCAAGCGCCTCGAGACAGAGACAGGATGAAGAGATCAAGAAAACCTTGCCGTGTGGGTTGGTGCCAAATGAATGGTCTGTACCACCTAAAATTGTCGGCAAAGGCCCTCTGATTGCTGCTGTTAGGAAAGGGGTTTCGGTGCCGGGTAACTTTGTGTTTGTACATGACGAGGAGGATGCACAGGAAATCAAGGACATTTGGCAGAGCCTCAATCTTCAAACGCCTCTCACTGTTGCTCGGTTGGGAAGCCATGGAGGGTTAGGAGCTACTTTTCTCAGTGCCTCAGTTAGATGGCCAGGGTCACGCAATGCCAGTCTCCAATACATGGCAACTTGGCGCCTTGGCAGTGAAACAGGAATGATTAAGCGAAAAGACGCAAAATCTACTGACTTGGCCAGGTTCTCTCCAGGAGAAAAGGTGTTTGTCCGAATTTCAGCTCCGAGCCATTATCGGCGTGCCTTTTTGCATGACGGTGATGAGGACAGCGCATCTAAGGTCCTTTGTGAATTGGCCACATGGCAGCAAATCCCGGTGGCCATCCTGGCAGGAGGCAATTGGAAATGGGAATGGGGTAAATGTAGTGAACAATTGGTTGGTCACCTGAAGATGTCTGTTGCAAATGCCTCTAAGCTTGAAGGGGGGTCTGGGAAAAATGGCATCTTCGTGACCCGTACTAATGTTCATCAAAGACAAGAGGAAGTTTTTTGGGTGGAAAAGCAATCAGGAGAATCCAGTGAAGATTATCACTCCCGTGTGCTGCAATTGGCTGAGTCAAGAAAGCAATCTTTGAAGTATCGTAGGAATGGAGGGCACGACCTGGGGGTCGCAAGGCTCCAAAATGATCCTCAGAAACAGGCCCTTCTCACTGTGGATGTTCAGGGCATACCAAAAAGTTGGGATGGGGAAGATGTCACGTCCTTTCTGAGAGAAGAGAAATGGTCAGAAGTCAGTGTGGTCCATAGAAGGCGGGCAGGGAAAGGCAATTTTCGATGGACTATGAAAGGCAAACCTCCTGGGACTGACAAGGTTGGCCCATGGAGCTATGTGGACGAAAAGGAGGGTGAATGGATGGTTGTGGTGTCCCGGGTCGCTTGGACTCATCGAACCCCGGATTCTCTCTCAGTTCGACCTCCCAGACATGGTCCTTGGACTCGACATAATGAGCAAGGCAGTTCGCTGGAAACAAAAGCCAAGCCATCTACGCCTAAAGATGACGTGGCCCTGACTGAGAAGGACGAGGAGGAGACCCAAACGCAGACTGCACGTGATCGCAGTCGAAGTCCCATCAAAGCAGCTGCAAAAGCTAAGGAACCTGTGGAAGCTCCTAGCCTCAAAATCTCCAAAACCGAGTTGCAACGGTTAGAACAAGAAGGTTGGCAGCGAGTGAATCAGGAGGGTAACGGTGATTGCGGACACCGCTCCATTACAGCTGCTCTGGCTTGGGCCAAGGATGGTGTCCAGCTTAGTCCTGAAGAGTCCAAAAGAGAAGGAGGTGTCTTGCGATCACAGGCTTTATCTCACATACGGCGGAATCTCACTAAATACAAGCCTTGTTTGATTCCTGATGTGGGGGTTCCTCCTGAGGCTACGGTTGATGAAAGTGTTCACAATCAAAAGATTCAAGAATTCATGACTAAGCATGCCTTGCCCACGACTTGGATTAATGGCATTTTGCTGCAGGCATGCTCTGAAACTTTGGGAGCGCCAATCGTGTGTTGGTGGAAAACAAAGAAGGACGTGTGGAAGCGCCACACGTGTGCGCCCGCATTCGACCAGCACGGATGCGCCAAGATGGCGAAGAATGCTAAAGTTCTGGTTCTGACCTTAGAAAACGAACATTATACCTGGGTCAAGCCACCGGCAAATCATAACATACCCCGCCAGTGGCTTCAAGAAACTGTGCCTCCTGACCCTAGTGTCTTGGCTGGGGCAGCAAAAAGGCTGAGCGCTTCTGGGGCGCTTAGTTCTCGGGTCACACCCTCAGTGCGTTCCTTGCAGTCACGGCCCTCAGTTGGGAACATTGAGCCAGTTAAGGACGTAAACAATCAGGTCACTTTCAAAGAAAACACTGCAAGGAGTTCTGTCAAAACGCCATCGGTCCATACTTTGAAGGAAGCCACCGATTCACTTCCGGACAAGGGATTAAGGGTTGAAACCAACGTGGACAAAAGCTGGGTTGTTCGGGGGGCGGAGTCCAAAGTGGCTCCTTCAGTCCACACGATTCAGTCCGGTCAAACGCTGCTTGCGTTGAAGTCCGGGGAGCAAGAACCGAGCAGCAGTTCGGGTAGCAAAGTGGCTGGCAGTCATGTTGAGGATGTTTCATGTCATACATGGACTGAGGCATTAAGGTTGCTCCAGAAGGTTCAAAATAATATCAACATGCAGAATCTGAGAGAGGGTAGCGTTGGAGTTCTTCAGTCATGCTTGCTGCTGTGTAGTTCCTTAACCAGAGATCTCAACGATGAACTGGCCAAGGCAATTGAAGCAACTAAGGTAGACGAGGACAAAATTTGCATCCCACAGACGGGACAAGTCAAAAGGAAACGGCTGTGGATGAAACAACCTCCACCGGGTCATTTGGCAGTTGAAAAACCCCCTGTTGGTGTCCCTCTTAAAGAAGCTTATTCGTGGAAGTGCAATTTGTGTGACTATACTTTGTCCGAAAGAAACAAGGGGACCTTCTTCAGTCGAAAATCTAGACATATCAACAAGGTTCATCCCGACCAAAAACACTTGGTGGCGGAACGTAGACAGACGTATCCGCTCATTGAGGCCAGTGACATTCCCTTCAGTGCTCGTAATTGGACATGTGCTAAGTGTAAGCTCGGGTTGCCTTGGCTTCCACAATCTCAGTTGGAGCGAAGCCGGGACGCACATCTTAAAAAGTGCGCCCCTGGATACACGGGGAAACAAAATTTTGCAAAGCTCCGGTCAGGGACGCATAAAAATCACATGTCTTACAGGCTATATGCTCGGAAAAAGACAGGGTGGCACTCCGCTGAGTGGCGGGCACAGCGCCGGAAAGAAGCAGCTGAGAAAGGACATGATTTGCAATCATTTGTACCGTCGGACACTCTTTTCAAAACACAGCCATTGCGATTTACTTGTCAAGGTTGCAAACGGTTGCAAATTGAGACTGATGTTTTTAGGCGGAAACCGTGTAAGCCTAACAGGTACCCAGATGCGAAAGGATGGCGTGCTTTGCGGACTAAGGCAACGGATGAGTCCATGCAAACCTTGATGGCCATTTGGCAATGGGGAAAAAAAGAAGTCAGACACATGGAAAATAAACTTCGGCAGGACAGACTCAGAGGACGCGCTAAGGAATTGAGCAGGGCCAATGTCCAGCTGCGAAGTGTTGAACAAAAGGCATGGTTCGTTCAGCTCCCTGAGGAGGGCGTTGGAAACCAAGGATCGGAGGGAGGATGGCAACGAGACTTGGTCGAGGAAGGAGTGGAGCCCAATCCAGGCCCACGGCAGCGTCAAAGAAGCTCAAGTGAACTCCGCATTCTGCAGCTTAACGTCAATGGCCGTGAAAATTTGTGGAACTTGGGGAACCACCTTGACACGTACAATGTCGACGTGATTTGTCTTCAGGAAACGCACATGAATCAAGCACAATCTAATAATTTTGCCACTGCCATGTTCCGAAAAGGTTGGGTGGTCCATGCTATTCCTACCGAAAAACGATGTGGAATCATGACCATGGTCAAAAAGACCCTAAGGAGTCGCATCTTGCACAAGATCAGTCAAGATGGAGGGCAGTTTTTAGCTACTCAGGTTGGTCAAGTCACGGTGGGAAACTTGTATGCTGCCCATCACAGGGCCAGAACGGAGTGCCTGGCTGAGGTTTTCGACCTGATTCAGGTTTGGGGGCAGTGGCCGTGGGTGGTGACAGGGGATTGGAATGATGAACCAAGTCAATCTCCTTTGGCAATGGGCCTCCAAGCCTGTGGCCATGCTATTTGTTTACCGCCCGCGGACATCGGCAGTAGATGGGAAAGCCATAGACAGATTGACTATTTCATCTCTAATTGCTCCTTTAATACGCAAACGTTGGATACTCATGAGGACCGTTGGAGTGATCATAGGGCTTTTCAGGGTTGTGTTAGGACTCCTTCACCTGCTGAGGTGAACGAAAAATTTGAAATGGTACCTACCAACAAGTATTGCCCAAAGGACCCTGCGGACTTGTTCCGGTGGACAGGTCTTGGATACGGGTTGGGATAGGGTCAAGGAAGCGTGGGGGACTTGGTTGGCCGGTTGGGCCAGCCGGGTCGAACAGACTCCGTCTGAAGTTCCTCGGCAAGAAAAACAAGCCATGGTGGATCAAATTTGGAGGGAGTTCAATTTCCATTTGGAAGAGTTTTTGCAAAAACAGGCGGTTCAGGCCGAGCAGATGGGTGTGGGCATGCGCTGTCACAAAAAACCCCAATGACGCAAATGTGATCTCCCCAAAATTCGTCGGGTCCCTTTGGTTTTAAACCGTGACTATCCTTCGCATTCTTCGAATAAAATCAGGGTCTGGATTCGGTTGTGGGGTCGATTGTGTGAAGCTGAAAGGCTTCAGCAGGTTGACTGTTCTGATTTTGAAGTGAAACAGCTGTGGAAGAAAATTGTCAGGTGTCGCTATTTCAAACATGGCATGACTGCAGCAGATGCTGCGACTGAGGTCCAAAATCTTTTGGCTGAGACGCAGAAGACCAG
This sequence comes from Cladocopium goreaui, assembly GCA_947184155.2. Lineage (NCBI taxonomy): Eukaryota > Dinophyceae > Suessiales > Symbiodiniaceae > Cladocopium > Cladocopium goreaui. The sequence goes on from CAMXCT020002686.1 coordinate 56,077, forward strand.
GCTTCAAGCATGGAAAAAGAAACTTAGGGATGATTCCACCTTGGTTTTCAAATGGGTCCGGCAAAAGCCTGCGAGCCCGACGATCAATATTTTTGATGACGAAAATGACGCGGGGGCTCCCGCGAGCGATTCGGCTCAGGCTGCTTTAGTTGTCATCAAAGATTTTTGGCGTAGAGTTTGGGATCGTGACATGTCCACGGAAACTGACACGCAGCAGTACCTTGGGGAATTTGCTGAACCATCGGGGGCCCCGCAGCAGTGGCCAGCCATCACAGGTGGAGCCTTGTGTGTTGCCGCTATTAAGCAAAAACATAAAGCGGCTGGACCGGATGGCTGGATAGGTAATGAAGTTTTTGCTTTCCCTTTAAAAATCTGGAGCGACTTGGCGCCAGTGTTTGTCTTTTTTGAAAAGCTTCAGGCGTTCCCTTCAGCTTGGAGCCATATTGCTCAGATTCACTTGGCCAAAGAAGACGGAGTTCGTCTGATTGATGGCGCAACGCCTGCGTCGCGACTAAGGCCCATCTCCCTGATGAGTGTGTGGTGGCGAATCTACTGCACGGCTCGTCTCAGGGGCGACCAGGAACAACAGTGGTTATCCCATCATCTTGTGTCCAGTCAACATGGAGGCCGAAGAAACCACGATGCCTCATCTGCTTTTACTGAGTTGGGGGAGAAATTTGCCTTGGGATGGTATATTGGAACCCTGGACTTAAGCAAGGCGTTCGATTTTGTAACCCCAAGCAGAGCTGCGCAGACCTTGAAATGGCATGGATTTCCTCATGGATTGGCTGATGCTATTGAAATCTTGTGGAGTACCCAGAGGAGGTACTTAACATGGCAAAATGAAGTGCTGCCGCAGCCTGAGAGAGTGGCAACGTCAATGCCACAAGGGGACAGTCTGTCGCCTCGGGTGTTGAACTTGTTGCTTAGCACGCCCACGCGTGCCATTTTGTCCCAGGAGCCAGAGACTCGGGTGGTGGTGTTTATAGATGATCGCAGTTGGGCATCTCGCACTCTAGCTTCTTTCATCCGTACCCTTCAAAGATGGAGGGAGCACTCTCAACATTTGGGATTTAGAGAAAACATGAATAAAAGTCAGTTCACACATAGGGATCCTCAGAAACGACGTGATATGGGTCGCAATCAGGTCTTGCAGAGCCATGTGGTTGATAATATTTGCGTTTTGGGTGCGCATTTGGGTGTGGGAGAGCACACTCGAAAGGAAAAACAAAGACTGACCAAGGCCTTCGAATGTGCCAGTAAGGTTCATGCGGCTCCTGTGACAGCTGCTGTCAGATCCTTTGTGGCCACTTGCGCTGCAACTGCTAAGGCTTCTTTTGGATGGCTGGCTCGGGCGCCAGTTCAAAAACATCTCAAAAAACTTGAAACAAGGCTTCGCAGAGCTGGATATGAACATCGCATGGCATCACCATGTTTGATTCGCATTGTGCTGGGCCATTGTCAAGATGTTTCTTTTTGTGCAGGCGTGGATGCGGTCATGGCTGTGTTTAGGAGAGTCATGAAGTCACATGTTCCATTACAAGACTGGGAAGTCAGTCAAGGGCCGGCCTATCGCATTCGCCGGTTTTTGAAGAGTTTGGGCTGGACGGTGGTAGCTCCGTGGGAATGGCACCATGAGGGGCTTAGGAAACATTTCACCTTGGACCCGACCAATCGTAGATTCATTTCTTTGGTTGACTGGGCTAGGCATCTGTTGCGGGAATCCTGGCGGTGTTTTTGGTGGGGTGAATATCTGAAATCTGAAAGGCATGAGGTTGACGATTTGCAAGGTTACCCTTATGACGAACGGATGGCAAAATCTGCTCGTGACTTGGCGCATGGCCAAGACGCCCTCACTGTCGGGGTGCTGGTTGGCGCGTTTGTCAGTCCTGGTTTTGCCAGCAAAATTCCGGGCTTCCAGGTGGAAAAATGTCCGTGGTGTGACTGTGAGGGATTTTTCCAGCACGTGGCTTGGGAGTGCCCGGCGTATCCTTATGAAAGATCAGCTTTGCCTGAATCCAGGATCACTCAACGACTGGGCTGGGGCTGCTCGATATCTTTGCAGCATCTTGCTAAGGTACGTGGTCTCATTCTTGAGGCCCGCTACTAAGGTACCACTGAGGTGCTTTGAGCCGTGTGCCTCCGGCGCTTGGCGGCGCTGCTGTGGGCTGCGGCGTTGTCTACAACAACAACATTGAACCTAATACCGATAGACATATTTGTCTCCGGGTACATCCAACCTACTCCACAGCCCGTTTATGGGTGCGTTAAAAACCATAGCAACAAATGTCATAGACTTACCCTCTGGTAATTTAACATAGCTATGGAAAATCACAATTTTTAATGGGGAAATCCACTATAAATCACCATTTTCAATAGCTATGTTAAATTACCAGAGGGTAACTGGTGATTCATTCTTCGATCTACGAAATTTACCAGGTGAACTGCTGAAATGAACTCGATCCCCAGAAACTACCCGTTCTTCTGGAGGCGATGATGAAGTGACCAACATGGTCCTTTTTGCAAAAGTCCCCAAGGCACGGGGAAAACTGGGGGAAAAGTGCTGGAAATGGCTGGCAAAAATGGGCAAAACATGGCTGGGAACCATTGGGAACCATTCCTACCTGGTCCTACCCACGGTGTCAGACGGTGATTTTGAACATTTTTGAACCACTAGATTCACTAGATGCACTTTTTTTTGGTTTGATGAAACAGGAGAGGTGCCCCCCAGTGTTTCACGACGCATACGCAGATGAATGCTAGAACATATTCAATGGGGTTGTCCAAAAATGGAGCACACCAATTCATCCATTTAATATTTAATCAATATCATATATATATACATATATATATATAACATGAGTCACGGTCAAAATGGTTGAAGACCACTTTAATATTGCAGGAGTTTTTTGTCAGAAATGTGCACGAAACACTGTAAAGCGATAGGGCCCAAAAACGATAACCTGGGACCATACACGACAGTTCATTAAACTTGGCGTAAACCAAGCAAATACTGTTGTGCACATTCACACAACGGGCAAAACCGATGAGGGAAATTCAATCTGTGGTCCCCTATTTCCTGCAGTCTCGCTCGCTCTCTTTCTCTTTCTGTCTCTCTCTCTCTCTCTCTCTGTCGGTTTGTGGCAAATTTCCTTCGAACAATGTCATATGCTGGAGGGGTTATTTAGCGATGACCTTAGCGATAACTTAGCGATAAACATTTGTTGCACTTGGTCCCCTGGCCAAGCCATAGAGCCAGTTCCATAACTTTAGAAAGGAAATGAAAGGAAATGAAAGGAAATGAATGCAACATGAAAAGGAACATGCATGCAAATGAAAGGAAGATGAAAGTAAGTGAATGCACATTGGAATGAAAATGAAAGGAATATGAAAGGTCATGAATACAAATGAAAGGAAAATGAAAGGAACATGAAAGGAAATGAATGCAAAATGAAAGGAATATGCATGCAAATGAAAGGAACATGAAGGAAGATGCATGCAAATGAATGCAAAATGAAAGGAACATGAAGTCATGCCGAAGCACCTGAAACCAACAAAACAATTCGTCGATTGGATCTCGAATATGCTGATTTCCACAAAACCCTGGAAAGCGATAGGCCCCCCCAAAAGCGATAACCATAACAATAGCAACTACTCAGATGTAAAGGATTTTGACGGGAGCTCATATATATATATATACATATATATATATATATACATATATATATATGTATATATATATATATGTATTATGTATAAATATATCTATATCTATCCATGTATCCTTTAAACATTGGGTGTTTACCATCCATTTTCGCTCCCAATTTGATACAATCCCAGCTGCCAGGACTGGACGGAAGAATCTGCAACAGCCTACTGCTCAAAGTTTGGCAGATTGCTGGAGCTTGGCGCTGAGTCAACGCTACGGATGGACCATGGGATCCCATAGGAACCGTGGTCAAACATGTCAAAACAAGGGTCAGATATCAATTGTGAGGCATGGTTTTTCCATGTCATACCACCAATTTCTTCCCATAGTTTACCTTTCACATGTACGGATTTGATTAATTCATAAATATGATTTGTATATTTTTTTATATTTTTAACGGGGTTTTCATCATAGCATGGTCACCGTTTTTTCGCATTACTAATGAGGGGCTGACCCTGCCATCAGCACAAGATGGCATTGGAACGATCCCAATCACTGGGGTTACCACTGAAATGAGGTGAACTCGTTCATGATATTTTACAGATAATATCATATGGCAGTGTGTCAAAACCAATAGTACCCCTGTAGTTCACATGAAAATAGCTGGGATTTATGGATGTTCATCCCCCTAAAAATGGTATTTTTATAGGTATTGATCCATAGCCATATAATCATTTATGGCTATATTTGACAAGACGTGACCAAACTTAAGTTGGACGCTATATTTGATGAAGCAATCAATGCCTTGGCCCAGGCTAAAGCTGGACCATTCCGGAGCCCTGGCAACCTACGAAAGCTGTGAAGCGGCGGCCAAGGTGCTGTCCACGCCAGGATGTGGAGAGGATTTTGTCGCCATTTGATCCATGGGATACGACCCATATGACCAACATCAACCAACAATAACCAACAAAAAATTCAGATTTCACCAACAAGGTGGTTGAGGATGACAGCTGGGATTCAAACTGGGGAGATATTTGGATGAATTTTGCGCTGGTTGACTGTCCCATGGGTAGCAGCTGGGGAGTCAACTGATTGAACTAAGAATTTTCATAACCTTTTCCGATTGAGAGTGATATTTACATCACCTATCATGATGGGAATATTGTATATAATTATTGTATATTCATGAATAACGGCCAGGATATTTTCCGATCATGGTAGATACATCACGATGTGTCTACAATTGGGTGGGGTTCTTAACCAACTTATATCTGGGAGGCCCTTCTTGTACAATCAATGGGGCTATCTATCTAAGATGGCGATAGTCACTGATGGGATTATTGTTTAGTGTTTCAATGGGGATGTATCAAGGGTACGTATAGCAGGATCTATGACTGAGTTTGACCAATATTTTTGGAAGCCCAACCATTTTGTTTCAGTGTGTAGCAATCCAAACATGGGACTGGATATGTTGCAGTTGCCCTCTTCAGGTACTTGGGGTCACCGAGTTTGGAGCGATGAGGTTTTCTCAATTTTTTTTGGCTCTTCGGGGACCCCCATTGAGTCAATGTTCTCTGAAGCCTATGGGTACATGTTTCGAAAGGAATTCCTGTGACTGCTTCGCTCATCAACTCGGATGGACAAGTTGTCGCAAGGTGACCCATGGAGCTAAAGAGCAAAAGAGATTCCCAGCCACAAAAGTTGGTTCCCCTGCGGGAAAAAAAACCATGGCACTGAAACATCCACCATTTAGTTCGATGATTTTCCCATGAAAACATCTATATATTTACATATATCCATTTATATCTATTCATATCATTCCTAGGAGTTTCCCCGGCCATGTTTGAGGGTACCGAAGGGTACACCATCCGCTTGAGGCCATCGCCTTTGCCAAGCTGGGTGCACCCAAGCCCTACTATCCACCCACGGCAGGCCTGGGACCAGCTGGATGTGAGAAGAGCTCATGATCATGGATTGATTTCTTTCAGCCGGATGGAGTTTTTTTTTTTAATTGGGGGTTTCCGTAAATGGGGCAGATACCCCAAAATGGATGGTTTATAATGGACATCCTATTAACCTCCATATATATGAGTCATATGAGCTTTCTTGATGTGTCAAAATTTGAAGATTCGGGAGCCACCTTTCTGAACTGGTGCTTGCAGGAACAGCAGGGAAGGACATTGTGCCGAGTAGCCAATGTTGACGCCGATGCTCATATTTACGTTGATGACCCAAAAAAGTTTGGGAACGGATTCCTGATTGGGATAGAATATGATAGAATCATATTTCACCATATTATATATTTGATATATTTATATCATATTTCTCAAGTGTTCAGAAAATCCTCCCCTTCCTTTCAAAGGGCCCTCACGCCGAGTCGCCAGATTCGCTGGATCCGGAGCCTGCGGAGCCTCCAGAGCCTGCGGAGCCCGAGGATGGAGGGCTACCTCTGGTTATGGCTAACATAGCCATGGTATGGCCCTGGCCCATAGAAATAGATGGTTTACCTATAAAAAAAGCATGGTGGATCTTTCCATGGCAAACCGTTAAATAACCAGATGCTATATTTTTGGTGTTTTTTTTGTTTTCCAGCCTGGCTTCTGTGGCTTTTGTGGCTTCTGTGGCTTTTGTGGGTGTGTGTGGCTTTTGTGGCTTTACCATGCTTTACCTATCTTTCTATCTAATGTAACCTAGTCCAATCTAATCTAATCTAATCTTATCTAATCTAATCTTATCTTATCTATCTAAACTATCTATCTAAACTATCTATCTAAACTATCTATCTAATCTATCTAATCTAATCTATCTAATCTATCTAATCTATCTAATCTATCTAATCTATCTAATCTAATCTATTTAATCTAATCTAATTTAATCTAATCTATTTAATCTAATCTATTTAATCTAAATCTAATCTAATCTAATCTAGTCGAATCTAGTCTAGTCTAGTCCAATCTAATCTAATCTAATCTAATCTATCTACCTATCTATCTAATCTATCTAATCTATCTAATCTATCTAATCTATCTAATCTATCTAATCTATCTAATCTATCTATCTTATCTTATCTATCTATCTATCTATCTTTCTATCCATCTATCTATCTATCGATCCATCCATCCATCCATCCATCGAACTATCTATCTATCTATCGATCCATCCATCCATCCATCGATCTACCTATCTACCTATCTACCTATCTACCTATCTACCTATCTACCTATCTACCTATCTACCTATCTACCTATCTACCTATCTACCTATCTACCTATCTACCTATCTACCTATCTACCTATCCGATCCATCTATCTATCTATCTATCTATCTATCTTGCTATACACACCTGGTATCCCTACATGTACCTTAATCCAACCCTCAACAGGCTTTAAATAGACCCTAAACCAACCCTAAATAATCCTAAATAACCCTAAATAGCACTAAATAACCCTAAATAAACTCTAAACCAACCCTAAATAAACCTTAAATAAACCTTGAACCAACCCTAAAGAAACCCTAAAGAAACCCTAAACCAACCCGACACAACCAACCCGAAATAAACATAAACCCTAAACCAACCCTAAACTAAATAACCCTAAACCAACCCTAAACCAACCCTAAATAAACCCCAAACCAACTTTAAATAAACCCTAAACCAACCCCTTAAATAAACCCTAAACCAACCCTAAATAAACCCTAAACCAACCCTCTAAACCAACCCTAAACCAACCCTAAATAAACCCTAAACCAACCCTAAATAAACCCTAAACCAACTCTAAACCAACCCTAAAGAAACCCTAAACCAATCCTAAATAAACCCTAAACCAACCCTAAAAAACCCTAAATCAACCGTAAATAAACCCTAAACCAACCCTAAATAAACCCTAGGCCCTAAGCCAACCCTAAATAAACCCTAAATCAACCCTAAACCAAACCTAAATGACCCTAAACCAGCCATAAACCAACCCTAAATAAACCCTAAACCAACCCTAAACCAATCCTAAATGACCCCAAACCAACCCTAAACCAACCCTAAACCAACCCTAAACCAACCAACACTATGATAGCATCCAATGCCACTATTTAGACTCAACACGGTTGTGCTTCAACCTATATTCTACATGTTCACCAGGTGCATGTTATGCATGGAAAAATCGATTGAAACCGTGAAAAAATCAATTGAACCCATGGCAAACTCAATGAAACCTATGGAAAAATCGGTGAAAACTTTGGGTAAATCAATGAACACCATGGAAAAATCGATGAACAGTGCAAATGGCAAATTTTAGCTCCAAAATTCAGCAAAGTACAGGTTTTTGCTCCAAAATGTAGCAAATAGCAAGGAAAAGTGCCCCAGACTGCAAAAAAAAAATCAAAAAAAAAACAACCTGATAGAAGCCACGAACCCGAATATAGAAGCCACGAACCCGAATGCATTTTTAAAATGTTGTGGAGAAGTGAAGTCATAGACAGCTACGAACTTTTTTAACCCTGCAACAGCTGCGCGATAGTGAGGCCGTAAAACTCGAAGCACCTGACGGATGAATAACCGGACAGTATAATACACTCACCTTCTACGATGCGACAAGTGAATGATGCAACATCACTCTGGGTCACTGCGGCGAAACAGATGCAAACAGGGTTTGCGCAACCAAAGCCCGCCTGCGCACGCAGCAAGACCCCGTGGAACCAGGCTCCACACTCCACACTTCACACTCCACACTTCACACTCCACACTCCACACTCTTCACTTCACACTTCACTCTCCACACTTCACACTCCACACTTCACACTCCACACTTCACACTGCCACACTTTACACTGCACACTCTCCACTTCACACTCCACACTTCACACTCCACACTCCACACTCTCCACTTCCCACTTCACACTGCACTTCACACTCCACACTTCAAACTGCCACACTTTACACTGCACACTCTCCACTTCACACTCCACACTTCACACTCCACACTCCACACTCTCCACTTCCCACTTCACACTGCACTTCACACTCCACACTTCAAACTGCCACACTTTACACTGCACACTCTCCACTTCACACTCCACACCCCACAATCCACACTTCACACTCCACACTTCACACTGCACACTTCACACTCCACACTTCCCACTTCACGCTGCCACACTCCACACTCCACACTCTCCACTTCACACTCCCACACTCCACACTCTCCACTTCACACTCCACACTCCACACTCTCCACTTCCCACTTCACACTGCACTTCACACTCCACACTTCAAACTGCCACACTCTCCACTTCACACCCCACACTTCACACTCCACACTCCACACTCTCCACTTCACACTTCACACTCCACACTTCACACTGCACTTCACACTCCACACTTCACACTGCCACACTTTACACTGCACACTCTCCACTTCACACTCCACACTTCACACTCCACACCCCACACTCCACACTTCACACTCCACACTTCACACTGCACACTTCACACTCCACACTTCCCACTTCACACTGCCACACTCCACACTCTCCACTTCACACTCCCACACTCCACACTCTCCACTTCACACTCCACACTTCACACTGCACACTTCACACTCCACACCACCATTTCTCACTTTCCCCATGGACAGCGCGGCGACGTAAACATCAGAGAGCTGCGAAGCAACTTTTGCTTGAGTGCCACAAAGTCCCACGCCTGCCACACGAAATGCACTTTCACACGTCACAAAACATCACCCTTTGTCACTTTCCCCATAGACACGGCGACGACGCGTTTAAAGACCCGCGAATCAACTTCTGCCTGACTGCCACAAAGTCCCACGCCTGCCACGCGAAATGCACTTTCACACGTCACAAAACATCACCCTTTCTCACTTTCCCCATAGACAGGGCAACGACGCGATTAGAGAACAGCAAAACGAAAACGACCCGCAAACAGTTCACCACTCTGAGACCCCCAAGAAAGAAAACAAGAACCCTTCGCTACGCATTCGGGAAAAACATACGGGTATGGATCAATACCTATTAATACCATTTTTAGTGGGATGAACATCCATTTACCAGCTATTTTGATGTTCACCAGGGGTACAAGGTTTTGACACACTGCCATATAAAAACAAACTGCACCCTTATGGTAGCAACCGAAGAATGATGACAAGCGGATCCATCGGGTTTTGGCATAGGGTTTTGGGATAAATGTTGAGACATAGCCATATTGAGGTCAACATGTGAGGCCATGGGGCCACAGACTTGTTTGTTCTTAGTATTCGCTTATCAGATTCTTTGGAATCAATGTTGATGGGTCCGTAACTGAAGACGTGCAATGATATCTTGTGGGTTGTTAAGACATCACAGCGAATGGAATGGAACCAATGGGGGAGTATATGAATGTATGAATATAATATACTATGATATTGTATATATATATATAGTACACAAATTTGTATTTGGGAGAGAATAGTTTCTTGACCCATCAGTTGTGGGCAGACATATATTGGTTCATAAGGACTCCAACAGACAGCTAGTATACTGTGTACATTACAGGCAAGATGGTCAATGGCTTAGATAGCTTATGTACATATACCGGGCATGGCTCAAAATACAGCCCCAAAGTTTGCTTATTTGTATCCAGCACCGCATTTTCACAGGAATTGGACGGTTGAAGCCGCAAAACATGCCCTATCCATGCGGACGCCACAGGGTAAGCCCCATATTTCTGTTGGCTGAAGCCAGTTCTTTTGTCCAGGCCAATGCATATTGGGAGGAGGCTGCGACTTGGAAGCCCGACTATCCAGCGGCCAAAGGCAGCCTGGGGCCACCAGGAAGATGGGAGAAGCTCATAGAAGCTCTGGAGAAAAACCATCGGTTTGGCTTGGTTCATGTTTTTCTTTAAAACAATTGTGATGGAATATTTCACAGTCCCAAACAATTTAGATACAGTAGTATACAGCAGTTAAATTGTTTTTCCCGGGTGTGTTTAGCACTTGCATTACGCGAAGCAAGTTTGGACACCCTGCAAAAAAACATTTCCAGATCCTGAAATGAGGATTCCATTTGACGCTTCTTCGTCTGTGATTTGTTGACATTCAATCACCAACCGTCCACACTGACGTCGATGACAAAAAGCGAGTTTGGGAAGTGATTCCGGATCCTTGGGATAGAGTCATTTTCTTAAAGTGAAAAATATCTGTTGATCCCCCTCCGAAGCGGGTCGCTGCGCAAGGCTGGATGGACCAACATGTGACGCTTCCCGATGCCCCTGCGGAGCCTGCAGAGCCCGCGGAGCCTGAGGCGCAAATCTGGGTCGAGCGGGATGCGCTTGGAGATGAAGATTTGACGAGACTGTATACATAATATACGATATGTGTATGTATCTATCTATCTGTTTTAATATATATATATATATGTATATATGTATATATATATGTGTATATATATATACATAATGGGATGTACAACCAACACTATGATATTTGGGTTTGCCTGGGAATGGGGGATAGCCACATCCAATTTTCCGGAGAAAGTGATGAGAAAACACCGGGTCTCTCATGCCCCCCATGAGGACGTTGACTTGGGTTTCCAGGTCGTCTTGGAGGAATGATCATTAGAACAATGAGAACATTCACCCGTTTGATGGGAGAGTCATGTGCGCAATAAAAATATGGGTTATTTTCCTTGGCAGGTTAGATTGCCGCAGGGTAAACCCCATATTTCTGTTGGCTGAAGCCAGTTCTTTTGTCCAGGCCAATGCATATTGGGAGGAGGCTGCGACTTGGAAGCCCGACTATCCAGCGGCCAAAGGCAGCCTGGGGCCACCAGGAAGATGGGAGAAGCTCATAGAAGCTCTGGAGAAAAACCATCGGTTTGGCTTGGTTCATGTTTTTCTTTAAAACAATTGTGATGGAATATTTCACAGTCCCAAACAATTTAGATACAGTAGTATACAGCAGTTAAATTGTTTTTCCCGGGTGTGTTTAGCACTTGCATTACGCGAAGCAAGTTTGGACACCCTGGAATAATCAACACCTCATAATCAAATGAAGATTTCATTTGACTCCAGGTTTCCTGCAGATTTTCCCCTTAGCCAATCCACTGGAACTACTTTATCCTACGCCAGGCTGGAACAGCTGGGATCGCTGGGACCGCGGGAACAGCTGGGACCGCTGGGACCACGGGGACCGCTGGGACCGCGGGGACCGCTGGGACCGCTGGGACCATGGTGATCCCGGCGCCGCGCTTGCTGACACCCAAGAAGAAACCGACATGGTCGAGGTGGAGATCGATGAGGTGGACCTGGAGATGAAGATTTATATAATGGGCATATCAAGTATACATAGTAAAAGTGAGTAAGGGGGTATATGAAAAGAACATAGAAAGGTTTTTTGTTATATATCTATAAATAATAATGTATCCGACTTGATCAGAGGAAATTTAGTTAGAACACTTCCGAGTTACGGATGGTTGCTATGGTCAGCATTTCCATCATTATAAGAACCACATCATCATGTCAACCACCCATCATCAAGTGGTTGCGAAGTGTAACAGTTCGAGTAAGAGCTGCTGTGCAAAAGTTTCTTTGTGTACATGATTCTCTGTGTACAAGCTTCTTTGTTTACATGTTTCTCTGTGTAAAAGCGCTTTTGTATGAAAGCATCCTCCACCGCAAGCTCCGGATCAAAGTGTTCCCCGCCGGGTTCCCCGCCGGACCTCAACCACAAAGAATCTCCGAAGATATACCAGATAGAATGTCAGAAAATATGTCAAAAACATGTCACTTGGTGGGGATTACTCGAAGAAAGTATTTGCTTTTTGTTCACATAGAAAGTTACATGTTTGGATTTACACTTTTTTTTTCATTTTTTCAGTTCATGAAAAGTTGCATTTTCAGATTTGCATTTTTTAATTTGTTTTCAGTTCACATCAGAAGTTTCATTTTCAGGTTTCATCTTTTCATTTTTTTGGACATTTAGTTCATAGGCTTATAGACACTCTAGCAGATTTAGGGCATTTCAGTATGATGGTTTATAATCTAAGTGGTCATGCATATTCCACCGCTTGCATCCATGGTCTCCTTCCTTGTCGTTGCAAACGCAGGATAGCTCCAAGGGATTCGATGCACCCCTGTAGGTGCCGCAGCTGCACGCCGCTGCCAAAATGCGCACCCTTCTGTGCGCCAATGACGAAGTACGTTGTTGCGTCAGTCAGAACCATGCCCGTCAGCCACGCAATTAGTCCGACGTGTGTCTCCATAGACGAACCCGTCTCACTGTCACGATGACCCTTCTGATTCCCGCCTTACTCTGTCACAGAACAAGCAGCAAGCTGAAATGCTCTTAGGCAAACTCTTCTCCGCTTGCAAGAAGGTCCGAGGTGCTCACATTCATGGAAGCTTTGACACATCCATCTTCATTCCCATTCCCACACCGCATCTTCTCTTACCTGGCAGGAGTCCACGCTGCAGTTTGCCCATGAAGCCTGGGGCATCGACAAGGGCCGCGTGCTTGCAACATCATCCATGCCACCTCCGAATTTCACACGTCATAATCGTCTTGTCGCGCAAGGTGGTGCCTTACCACACCGCTCCAGCTCCAGCAGCACTGCCAGACGTGGACTCCTGGGCAGCAAAACAGACGCGCCAGCACTGCCTAGACGTCAGATATGTGGAGGGCTTGGCAGAGGCGGGGACAACAAAACCAACAACAAAACCAACAACAAAACCAACAACGAAACCAACAACGAAACCAACAACGAAACCAACAACGAAACCAACAACGAAACCAACAACAAAACTAACAACAAAACTAACAACAAAACTAACAACAAAGCCAACAACAAAGCCAACAACAAAGCCAACAACAAAGCCAACAACAAAGCCAACAACAAAGCCAACAACAAAACCAATAACAAAACCACCAACAAAATCACCAACAGAATCACCAACAAAACCACCAACAAAATCACCAACAGAATCACCAACAAAACCACCAACAAAACCACCAACAAAACCACCAAAACCACCAACAAAACCAACAACAACAAAACAAAAACAGCAACAACAACAGAACAAGAACAGCAACAACAACAACAGCAACAACAACAACAACAACAACAACGACAACGACAACGACAACGACAACGACAACGACAACGACAACGACAACGACGACAACCCACACCACACCACCACCACCACCACCACCACCACCACCAACAAAACCACGAACAAACCACCAACAAAACCACCAACAAAACCACCAACAAAACATCCGTGTGGCACTTTGAAGGCCGGGTTCTGCACACAGCCTTAAGGAGTGACTGTTCACAGCCAAGTCAGCAAATATATATCATCGCCGACATGTGCATAATCTCAACTTTTTTCCGCATGTGTCCATGCATTGCCCTGCGCTTGCCAGGACCGACAATGCCACATCGTAGTGAACGGCTCGGTGTGGGTCGGTAAATTCGCCGTCTGGCGGTTTCCAGTCATGCAAGCAGCCGACCTGGACATTTGGGAAGCCTCCCCTCTTCCCAACTTTGCATGGCAGGTGACAAGCAATTGTGCTATTTGCTCCTGCATTGGCTCCGGCTGCATTGCTCTATAGGGGGCGGTGAGGGCGTGCAAATTGTCTCATTGAACTCGGTTGAGCTGTCTGCCATCGAGAGTGCGCCGCTTACGATTGCTGGCATCCAGCCGCGGCTGGCGGACTATTGCTGCGACTTCACAAATCTGATTGGTTGTCAGGGCCATGTCAACATCGTGGGAATCTTATCGGAGAAGGAGGAGCCGAGTGTTACTTCGAAGGGCCGCCACAAGCTGGGCTTGACGTTGCGCGACGCGCAGCACATGGAAGTGGCCGTGACGGCCGTGGGTGGCAATGCATGTGACCTGGAGGAGTTTGACAAAGAGTCCAAAGTTATCATTTTCGGAGCCCAACGGCGGTGACCTTTTGATGTTCACCTCTAATCCTGCCCTTCTAGAATTCTTACAATTCACGAATGGTCGCGACCTGCCTGAATTCGTCGCTGCGCGCGAGGTGATCGAACGGCATGTAAAGAGTACAGCTAACGCCCTTGCGCCTTACAAGCATCATGCGCTAAAGGCATCTAAAGGCATCATTGCTGACAGCTCCGACGCCACAAATTCGGGGGCTCCTCGCTGCGATGGCAGAGAAGGCGCAGCAAGCGGCATTTGAATCCTTTGCGCCCCGCCGTGACGGATCGCTAATTCGGGCCGTTCGCTTGGCCTTCGTGGCTGAAAAGGCCTACGGCGCGCCGAAAAATGTGAACACAAAGGCCTTCATAGAATTGGGTCACGCCCTCCTCTCAGATGCACGCCTGCACATGAACTCGCGGCGTTCCACCATCTGCTTCCCACCATTGTTTAAACCTGCAGGGGCTTCGCAGATTGTACTTGCGAATGCCTCGAAAGATTGCATATTATACAAAGCTAAGATATCTTGATATGTAGGATATTTTTTGCAAGATTATCCGTTCTATCCTCAAACTCATGGAGTTGTTGGAAGTGTCTGCAAGCGGGGGTTGCTGCAAGATGGCATGGACACCGCCACAAACGACCAAGAATCCAAATAAACGAAAATAAAGGTAAACAAGTTAATGTTAAAACTACAAGTTTACAAAAGGGGTTTTCATCAGGTGGAAAAAACTAAAAACAAGGCATTTCAGTGAAAAACTGCCAAAATTGGAAGTTGGCAAAGTGCCCCAGCCAGCAGTGCTTCGTAAGTTCCCCAACAGAACCACTACCAACCAAATGAGGCCTAGGGAAATTTTAGGGCTGCGGGTGTTTGCTTCTTGTCACAAGGATTTTTTTTTAAGACCTTGGTTTCAAGAACCAAAAAAGGGGGCCATTGTCACAGGGAAGGCAAGAAAGTAAAGCCAGGGGAAACAAAAACACAATTTATCTTTATAGTAAATACAAATAAACCCACACGACATCAAATTAAAAAATGCTAAATGTCACTAAAACATAGTATAACATACTAAAACATACTAAAATTAAACAACAACAACTGAAATTCAATAAAACTGAATAAAACAAAACATCATAGAACTAAATAAAATTAAATACAATTAATTAAACTAAATAAAACCAAATTTTAAGCTAAATAAAACTTGCGTCTGTGCAGTAACCACCCAAAAGACACCGCAAATAGCGATCAAAAGGGTTTTTAGGGATGTTTTCCAAGTGCCCCCATTGGGTAACCCAAACGTTTCCCTAAATCCTCCAAAAAAATGTTTGTTGGTTTTCGGGCCCACAAAATTGTTTGTTGTGTGGCAACCATGCTGGTTCCAGAATCAGGGAATCATGATTGACAGAATATCAATGGAAAACAAAAGTCACGATGCCAAAAAATCTTGGAAATCCCTTTTGTTTGACCTGGGTTCATTGATACCTTGATTTGCCTACACACCCCAAGCAACCCCTCCTAACAATTCTATGACAAATTGGATGAATCCATACCGTACCCAATATCAAATATGGAACTGATAGAATCAACAATTGAACCATTTCGACTAGGAAATCGTATCTACATCATTCTACATCTACATATTGAACTTGACAATGCTCAATGACCGATCTTTCACAAATTTCATCCTTAACGGTGGGGTATGTGTTCGGCCCCAGCCGTGAAACAGGGTTCGGAACATGTCCCATTATTTCGATGCATTTTTTGGGATTTGACACCTTATCCCCAGATACTTGTTCGTTGTGGTCACCGAAGTGTTTGATGTTCAAACGATGCGCTGGTGGTTTCGATGATGATCCATCGATCCCAACGGTTGGAACCAGGAACCGAAGCTGCCGGAACCGGAAGATGTCTTCCTGCTGGTCCGAAGCAAGGGCTCCAACCAAATGACCACGTCTGGGGCACCAAGTGCTGCTCCATCCCCCAGGGGTTTGGAGATTTACCGGCGATGAATGGTTTTAGATGATCCTCATGAGGGGTATCAGATTGATGGTTTCGTGTTTGAAAGTGGGGCTACTGTAATACCCGCAACTTATGGTCGGAGATATGTCGTGATTCGCCAGTCGATTTTGGGATACACCCAATTTTGGGAAATTTCCGGAAATCGTTGGACCAACTTTTGGGATGTCAGGGGCACCTGAGGTCCGATGTCTTCAAGGTCTTTGGTAAGTACAGCCTGGCCGGGAGCCTGGCCGGGGGAGGTGCTGATGGGCACATTTGAAAGCAGAAAGCATCGATACCAATGGGCCAACGGGTACAAAATTCTTGGCCCAAACTGGAATGGACTGAGATCCGAAAAGTCATCAATTCTGTGGCTCCCTGGTAAAACGACATTCTTGATTCAAATTATCAGGAAAAACTGTAGTTACTGAGTTGGAGTGACTGGCCCTGCTCCCAGTTATGCTAGGGATTTACATGGATTTACACACCCATTATGTTTGGATTCACATTCCAGGATGGATGACCATAAACCCTATACATCCCTATACCATGTTTTGACCCTAGCAATATGTATGTATATATATATCAACATATAATAGTGGAATATTGTCTTAAGCATTTCTCTCGATCTTATATATTGAACAAAATGAGGGTCAAAGAACACCAAAATACACCACATAAATAATGTATCATAAGATTAGATGATAGAAAACATACTGTACTTATCCGTACTTGTAGTTGTAATAATTTCCACCATATATTGAAGTATTTTAAGCTTACCTTGTTAATGAGATCTCGCGTGTACATGTTTGTCATCTAGACCTCACCCTCTTGAACCACCAGAATTACCATCACATTTTTTCATTTTTTTCTTATCTGGGTGTGTGTGTAAACCATGTTAAACAAGGGTATAAACCACCATAGTGTCCCACCATGTTGTGATTACAAACTATATGTCCCATATGTAATATACTTTCCCGTCGTCTTACTCGTGCTGTAGGGAATCGCGGAACGATCCAATCCATAGGAATTTGCACAATCATCCCATCCCCCCTTTCCCTGCGTTTAGCACAACTAAGTCCTTACTGGAGTTATAAACCATCATATATTCCCACATTTTTCTATATAGTGAAGTATCTTAAGTTATGCTATTTAGATCCCACCATCAGATACTTTCCCATTTGTTGGGGCTTATTACGCCAACGTTGTTAAACATCCGTTCCCATGGCACCAGCGTTAGGCGCGGATTCGAGACTTGGATGGTGAGGCGGGGAGATCTTCTATTATGACCCATGACCCAAATCACCATCAATAGTTGGTATAAACCATCCCAAATGGGTGGTTTATAATTGTTTTACCCACATTATATGAAATTATATATATACATGAATATGTATGTTTAATATGTATGTTTATATATGTATATATATATATAGTAGACATCACATGACACAAATAGCATTGGTCGAGATAGATTGGTTATGCATGTTGCATGATTGAGTTTGTTCAAGTGCGCGTTTTGCATAGCGATACTTTCCACCCACCCGAAACCTCATCCCTGAGACCACACTCCAAAAACATAAGATGCTGTTTCTAGGATACATCCCGTATCGCACAGATCATATACACAAGTCATCTCATCCCTTTTTATTGTACAAATGCACAATGTATTTGTCAGACAATTCCCAAATAAACGCTTCATCACAGCATAAACATTTCATCAGATTTCATGCTTTAAGTTTTTCTTTCTAGACATCTTCAACGCTAGAAATAACCGAAACATAAGTCCACCAAAGTCACTATGAGGCTTGTGGGATACTCACACAAGACTACACACTACAACTGCCACATGAGCCACTTTCAACTGTAATGTATATTGCAGTGTAGCTGTAGCTGTAGTTCTGGGTAATGCACTGTAACTTGATATACTCTATATATGTATTTGCTGTACACTCAAAAGTTATATGGCCCTTGAATCGGCCCTTGGTGAGGCGATGTTGGAATTCACCGCTCTCAGCTCCTTGGGCGGCGTTTTGACTTGACCAATTCATGGATGTCTCACGGATAAGTGAGGTTTGTAAAGTGGATGAAGGTGTACCCCAAAGGACTTGGAGAACATCACACCGGTGATAGAACGCCAAGAGTCCAAGAGCCGTGGAATGTGTCCATCCGTGGACTCTCCAAATTGCCAAAGGACTTGGATGAAACATGATGAAACTGCCTGTTGTTGGTTGGCCTTGCGGCCTGGTCTTTAGTTTTGTAGATCACCCGTTTAAACGGGTGGCCCGGTGGCCCGTTACTCCCGTTTCATAATGTCCATTTCTTATTGATGTCATCTTTGCGGCGGTTGTAGCCTCCTCCCCCTGCTCGGGCCTTACTACACTAACCAGTTTACTGGTTCCCCAGTTCGTGATCCTGGGTGGGTGTGATTTGAGACCATTGATTCAGATGTTGGATGGATTCGTTTGTCCAAACATACCGTACCCTCAAATCCAGTGGTTAAAAATCGAATATGAATTTCCCATCTCAAGTTTGCTGTCTTCTGGCAAATACACTGTTTTGCAACTCGAAATATCACACTGTATATGTATACACATGTATATGTATACATATATATATATATGATAATATATATATGTATATGTATATATGTATATATGTATATATGTATATATGTATATATGTATATATGTATATATGTATATATGTATATGTGTATATGTGTATATGTGTATATGTGTATATATGTATTGTATATGTGTATATATGTATATAATATGTATATATGTATATATGTATATATGTATATATGTATATATGTATATATGTATATATGTATATATGTATATGTGTATATATGTATATATGTATATATGTATCTATGTATATATGTATATCTGTGTATATATATACGTATATATATGTATATATATATACACGTATATATATATATATGTATATATATATATGTATATATATATGTATATGTACATGTATATGTATATGTATATATATATACATATATATATATACATATAAATACGTATACATTTACATATATGTATATAGATACTCATCCATACATACATATGTACAACATTGTATACATACATGTATATGTATATTTACACGGATGCAGGATGCATATCCTGTCACTGTCGCAATTTTGCTGATTAAATCTCACGCTTTGATAGTGAAATCACCCAGTTATTGGCCGTAACAAGGTGAATGCATCAGCGCCTTCAACGAGAAACAAGGCACAAGGCCAGCTTTGGTAGTCCTGGGTTCCGACCAAAAAATATGGGACTGTGACCAGAACATGGTGGTTTAACCATGAACATGGGGATTGAACAACCGTATCTCACCAGTGAACAGTGTATTTGATGGCTCTGAAAATAGGGTGTACCCCTGAAATGGCAATTTTGATTGGGAGCATGATAATAAAGGGATTTTGGGGCTACCTTATTTTCTTAAGACCCAACAAGTTGATGGTTTCAAATCCCAGCTATCTTGCTACAGTTTTTGTTTGGACATCGGATTCTGTAATTTTGGTTTCAAATTGCCAGCTGGTTTTTGAAGCGCAGAACAACTGGGGAGTTTGAGAAGCAACGAAGGGGATATACATGTGTATTCCAATACATGGGGGTGGGTCAAAACCTATTGCTATCAATTTGAGTGGGATGAAGATCTATTTACTAGCTATTTGAAGGTTCACTAGGTACCAGGGTTTTGACCCATAGCCACATCATCTTATATCCCCTATAATTGGTGATATTCACCAATGATGATGTAAGAGACATATCCAATATATGGGATATTTTCTAACAATTCACCAGCCGAATTTTGGTGGAAGTCCAATGCCCATTACTGGTTCTGGGTGAAGTTGCTTGGTACTTGTTTAAGGAACAACATATGAGTATAGGCTATGCACATGTATCAAGGTAAAATGTTTATAAATCCGCAAGAATGTAGATTTGAGTTTAAAACATGAAACGCTGTAATAGATCATTAAGAACATAAATAGACAACCATATATAGATAAACCTAGACCGATAAGGATAGATAGATAGCATGCACACACACACCATTACATTGTATAGCTATTGGAGAGCACATACATCCAAATAGAAATAGATAATATCAATCAATAAATGACTAGATTGATGAAATGATAATACACTATGTGGATGGACACACACACAAACACATGCACAAGCGAATATCTGGAGATATCAGCTGAAATTAAATCGATAACCCGTTGACAACAATAACAACAACGCAAATATGTATGTATATACATAGATACATATCCAAGACACATGGGATGGATATGGGGAGACGCATCAAAAAAAAATAAAAATGCATCAAAAAAAAATAAAAATGCATCAAAAAAAATATAAATGCATCAAAAAAAATAAATGACCATACAAGAGGAAAGGAAGGAAGGAAGGAAGGAAGGAAGGAAGGACGGACGGACGGAGGGAAGGAAGGAAGGAAGGAAGGAGGGAGGGAGGGAGGGAGGGAGGGAAGGAGGGAAGGAGGGAAGGAGGGAAGGAGGGAAGGAGGGAAGGAAGGAAGGAGGGAAGGAGGGAAGGAGGGAAGGAAGGAAGGAAGGAAGGAGGAAAGGAGGGAAGGAAGGAAGGAAGGAAGGAGGAAAGGAGGGAAGGAAGGAGGGAAGGAGGGAAGGAAGGAGGGAAGGAAGGAAGAAGGGAAGGAAGGAGGCAAGGAGGGAAGGAAGGAAGGAGGAAAAGAGGGGAGGAAGGAAGGAGGGAAGGAGGGAAGGAGGGCTTGTCGAGATTCAAATTCTGGTTTCTCCATGCTTGTAGCTTACAAATTTCTGCACTCTGCAGCATTTTTCGTCACACTGCAGTTTTGTTTCCCTTGGCCGTCTTTTTTCGTCCTTGGTTCCGGGGGCCAAGGCGGGTGATGAGGCGCCGCCTCCGCAGATTGCGAGTTCTGCTGCCTTCCCTGTCGCTTGCCCTATCCTGGCCGCTTCCTGCTGCTGCGGTTCCTTTAAAATTTTCATATTTCTGTGACGAGGAGCACCCATGCAAGACTAAGGCACCCATGCCTTCTGAAGCCACGGCCTACACCTCAGTATCTTCGACACATAAGCTGAGTGTCAGCAGGGAACGATTAGCAGTGCAGCTGTGTGTGTGTGTCTGTTCGCATGTCGTCTAGTCTAGTCCTGGTCCTTACAGTTGTGAAGGGTTGCGGCTGTTGCTCTTGCAGTTGGCGTTAACGATGTTATCATGCCTGCCATTGCTGTTGCCATGTTTCTGGAATTTCTGTGTCGGTGTCTTCCCCAACTTCTTTAACCTATACCACAGTCTTGTAGCCATGATCTGATGCACATCTACTTCCTACTGGGACTTCAAGGCCTTGCCGTTATCTGAAACAACATCTGCCCGGACCTTATTCAGTCCCTGAGTGCTGCATCGAAGCTTGCTGTGGTTGCAACCTTGTGCATGGAGGCTTTAGATTTGCGAGATTTGCTAAAACATCTTCCTGATGCACATCACTGCTTGCTGGCTTGTGTTGTGCAACATCTACTAGCGCAGTCTGGCTTGATGATGTCGCAGCACTAGCAGGAGCCATTGCATTCACCAGCACGAGCGAAAGCCGATCAATCCCCAAAGGAGCGAGCAACAAGACGCACAATAAACGTTTTGCCATAGCAGAACATGCTGTGTCGCACTCCAGGGAGGTTGTGTTGTATCTGTCAGGCACCTTCGCCAGAGGAGGCCAGATCGATTCCAACATTGATATCACAGCACCCTGTGGGTCATACACGCTCCCGAATTGCATTTCCACTCCTACAATTTGTCCCGGGAAGTATACCATGTACATGTCTTTGTTGTGATGTTTTCAGGCTAAAAAGAAGAAGAGCTATGAACGCCTGGCATATGCTGGCTTATTGAAGAAGCCATACGAGTACTAGCGTATCCGGTTGCAAAAGTGCTGCAGCCCCTTTGACACGTTGCTTCTCGAATTGTTATGTATCTGTCACAGCTGCCTCACTCTTGGTGTCTAGTTGATGATCATGTCAATGTGTGCCATGGAGCCTGCTGGGCCTACACTGTTCCCTGTTGCATTGTCTCCTACTTGCGGCTACATATATATAGAAGTCAATCCATGCGGCTGTTTGGCTCATTCACGGATGTGAGTCTTGTCACCTGTGGGAGTAAATAGACCTCTGCAAAACATTCAAGCACAAAGTCACGAAATGCATGCTGCATGCTTCAAGCTTGCCCATGATTCTCGTGCTCATGCAATGCTTGTCTCTATTTCAGTGATTTCCTCAACCTTCTCTTCAGACACGCATCATACACGAAGACTCTTGTCTAGGGCATTGCAACGGCTAGATTTTTCTATTCACATTGCATCAAAAAGATCATCGTTTGTTTGGGCTCACTTCAACTTTATTGACATCCATCGATACTTGTGCCTATGTGCTTCTTTCTTGGTACGCATTGCTGGGGCGGGCGCTACGCCTCCCCCCTGCACCCCCCACCCGCTTTTATCTTTTAACCGGCTCCCCTTGCTATATACTTACTATTTCTTTTTTTTTCATAAGCATCATCCTTTCCTTGGGCTCATTTCAACTTTATTGATATCCATCAAAACATGTGCCTATGTGCTTCTTTCTTGGTACGCATTGCTGGGGCGGGCGCTGCGCCCTCCCCCCTGCTCCCCGCACCCGCTTTTACTTTTTTAACCGGCTCCCCTTGCTATATACTTACTATTTCTTTGTTTTTTCATAAGCATCATCCTTTCCTTGGGCTCATTTCAACTTTATTGATGTCCATCGAGACATGTGCCTATGTGCTTCTTTCTTGGTACGCATTGCGGGGGCGGGCGCTGCGTCCTCCCCCCTGCACCCCCCCACCCGCTTTTATTTTTTTAACTGGCTCCCATCTGTACCTACTATTCTTTTGCTTTTTCATAAGCATCATCCTTTCCTTGGGCTCATTTCAACTTTATTGATATCCATCGAGACATGTGCCTATGTGCTTCTTTCTTGGTACGCATTGCGGGGGGAGGCGCTGCGCCCTCCCCCCTGCGCCCCCCACCCGCTTTTTTTTTATTAGCATTTCCTTTTTGACGACTACTACTACTGCGACGACGACTACTACTATCTCTATTACTATTACTATTGCTATTACTATTACTATTACTATTAATTACTATTACTATTGCTACTACTTCTACTACTACTATTACTACTACTAACTACTGCTGCTGCTACTACTACTGCTACTGCTACTGCTACTGCTACTACTACTGCTACTGCTACCCCTGCGAGTATTGTTATTCTTACGACGACAACCACATCATCTACTACTACTACTACTACTACAACAACTACTACTACTACTACCACTACTACCACTACTACTACCACTACTACTACCACTACTACTACCACTACTACTACTACTACTACTACTAGTACCACTACTAGTACCACTACTACCACTACTACTACGACCATTACAACCACTATTGCTGCTGCTGCTACTACTGCTGCTGCTACTGCTACTGCCACTGCTACTGCTACTGCTACTGCTGCTACTACTACTACTATTATTACTACTACTACTATTACTACTACTACTACTATTACTACTACTACTACTCCTCCTGCTGCTGCTGCTGCTACTACTATATTTTTTTTTGATACGGATATTTTTTTTTTGATCTAGGTTTGCAGCACGAGACTCAGGAGGTCTCACACAGTGGCATCTGGATATTTTTTTTTGATGCATTTTTATTTTTTTTGATGCGTGCTGGATATTTTTTTTTGATGCATTTATATTTTTTTTTGATACGTGTCTCATGGGATATGAGTGTCTACAAGAAAGGCATATGGGTATCACCGACAACAAACATGGGCAAAGACGCGCAAAGAACAACACGCCAACCTGCTGCACCCCGTCAGCTTCGGTCGTCATGAACTCCAACTCTCTGGTGCCTCACGCAACTTGGAAACAGAGCCAGGGTTGGTCAGGGTTTCCTGGTAGATCTTCCCTCCACTTCCGGGATTTGTTTGCTGCTTTTCATCCTGGATTTGTCGAAAACATCGGGAACCTCCCAGAAACTTCATGGATTTCCAGATCACAATTTTTCCATTCAAATCGCGAAATATTGTGCCCCTAATGTCATAGAATTGGATGATGGGAAAATTTACAGGAAAACCCTATATTTGATGGTAAAAACCATGGTTTCCTGTAGATTTTCCCTTAAACCAATCCAGTGATAGTGGCGTTCTGTGGACAGCCCCCCCTCGCGAAACGTCGCTTCAGGTGATGACTTTCAGGCCTTCAAGGCCCGGCAGGAGCAGCGTTGGGGCGGCGCCAGGCCCCCGGGGCGCTGAGACGGCGCTGAGACGGCGAAATGGGGGAAAAAAGGGGCTGGGGGATGGTGACATGATGCGGTTGATGGGATTTATATGGGATTTATACGGGATTTACATGGGATTTATATGGGATTTATATGGGATTTATATGGGATTTATATGGGATTCATATGGGATTATGGGTTTATATGGGATATAATGGGATTTAACCATGAACAAGTTATGATTTAATATCATGATATAGGATTTAACCATGACTCAACCATGAAATGACGATTTGTATGGGAATATATATATATATATATCACGGGATACAAACAGCGATATTTAGGGGTGGACGATAAGGCACTGGACTTTGGGGTTTCCCCATGATTTTCATCCCATGTCCACGTCATGGTGCTATGCCAGGGATGTGGTGGGGCTAAGTACGTTGACTTTAGCCAGGCTCTCCAAAAACATGAATGCCACCATGTTTCATCGCCTTTTCAAATATTGTTTCTTTCATATCTGATTTTGGATAATTACGTTCTCCCTTTCCTTTTTGCTGTTTTTCCTTTCACACACTTTCAGCAGGTTTATGCCCATATTTTGTCGTTTCTTTTTCAAGTTTTGCCGGTCTTCCCCTTATGTTTCACGCTTTCATCCCATCTTTTGTAGTTTTTTCAGCCACACATGCAATCCAGCAGCATGATTCTGTGCAAAGTTTGGTGCCCTCCCAAGTCGTCTCGGCTCGAAGTGTGAGCGTGTCTTGCTGGTCCTCTCTGATGGAGGCCTTTTGAAACGGTGACGGTTGAGGAAATTTATGAATTGCCAAAGGAGAAACCCGGAATTTACGGTTGGATGTGGGATGATGTGGGTTTCTTTTCCCCGAATTCACTGCACTTGTAACCCTTCATGGGAACCTCTTTGGTCCGCCGATTTCCAAGATTGGAAGTTGCCCTGACCATGGGTTGCTGTGCTCCTAAAATAGACCAAGATAAAGATACGATGGATTGTGGGGGTGCCCAATTTCTGCAACCATCCAAATAGTGCTGCTAGGCGATTTATTGCTGATTGGTGATCTCCCATGTTTCTTCCGAGCACTTTCACTTTTTGTACATCCCCGCATTGGTCAAATTTGGGCACCTGCAAGAATTGGACAGATACTTCTCAGAACGACGAACACATATCGCAATTCCCAAGGCCCAACACATTTTGACCATCTTTGAGCCAGTCCCCAAATAAGTCACCCACCGATGACCTGCCTTTGTTGCAGGATTCCGCGGAGACTGTGAATGATGCCTCACGAGGCCTCAGGATGCCAAATGGGGGATCTTGTATATCTGGGTGAAGAGGTGCCTAGTAGCAACCTCGCCTGCCAGCCAAGGCATCCAAGGCGCATGAATGATGATTTCATATGATTTCTATCCGAGAATGCTAAAACATTGCTGCGTTCCGCTGCGTTGGGTATGGGTCAGACTTGGACCCTTTAATGCTGTGCGCAGGCCGCTCGCTGTTAGGCTTTGCCGGCTTTGCCGGAGCCGGCTTGGGCCGTGGGGCAGCCGAGGGTTGGAACGTGCGATCTTCGATCTCCAGCAGGTCTGTTAGGTGGGGGAAGCAGGCTCCGATCATTGGAATTCCTGAAAACACCAACAGAAAATGGCCCTGAGAGGAACTGATACACCCCCAACACAAGGGTATGATGACTCTTCTCTATATTCCATCGCTTTTTTTTCTCTGGCTTGTCTTCACTGCTTTTTGGTTGGTAGAACCTAATTCGTGTAGGTTGTGTGCTGTCGTTGGCGAAATTCCATTTTGCCTGGTGAAGTGAACTCCCCAGTTTGGTTTGTGAAATCATCATGCCTAGTCAAAGCCTGATTTCCATTGGGTTGGTTTTGAGTATATTTAAGGGACACAAATAGTAACATTGCCACCAAACATGGCGTACCAAACATGGCGTACCAAACATGGCGTACCAAACATGGCGTAAACCCTGCGTGGCAAGATCTCCATAAAATGCTGCGGCGTCAGCACTTTGCTTGGCGAAATGCCGCTGTGCCCGGTGATATGCCCTAGTGAAGTTCACATCAAAATCGTTGGTAGTTGTGGAATGTTGTGGATGTTTCTTCTCGTTTATGGAAAATCATAGATTTAATATAATTTAATATAATTTAATACCCTGCCCACGTATCATATCAACTAGTTATCGACCAGCTATCAACCACTTATTGACCATTTCACTTTTAACATTTTGTTACACCAGTCATTGACCGGTTGTTACCCTCTGGTAAACTAACGTAACTATAAAAATCACCATTTTTAGTGGGTAAATCCACTATTTCAATGGCCATTTTCAATAGCTATGTTAGTGTACCAGAGGGTAATCACTTCCCTTCCCGCCGAGTCCTGTGTGCTGGTCCTACCACCGGGCTGATGCTCAGCAGCATGGCCATCCATGTGGTGTGCCGTGACGACAGGTGCCTGGTGGGGTGAACGATCATAGAAAAATTCGCTGGTGTGAATGACATATCTGGAATATTTCTGGAATGATGGGTTAGATTAATGAGTTATATATATATATTCTTAAAGGATAAATGACGGTGCTAAGTGGGATGCACATCGAAGGAACCCTCATTTTGGGGCATTCACTGGGCAAATCGATGGGGTCAACATCTCCACCATTCCACTGGATAGTGGAGGGCTGAGGGGAACCCCGGTCAATCGTCAATCAATGCCTGATTGGTTGATCGAAGAGTTGGAGAAATGCCAAGAATGGCCTCCCCCCATGGCCCGCTGCTTGCAGGGCTGGCAAAATGGCTCGAAAACTTGCAGTGAAAGGTGGGTCTAGCCCAGCTTCATCAGACTTGACCTCTGGTGGTCAGCTGTCCAATGCTACCATCCATCGGCTTGTTTGCCTTTGTGAAAGTAAATGTTTCTGGTGGCCGTGGTGAACATTAGAAGTTGCCAGTTGCTTAGAGTAGGTCGGACTTGATGATGTTCTATGAAGTAGGACCCAATCACAGCTCAGCATTCAGCTGGCAAGATGTTTCTATGGCTGGGATGATGGGTCAAAACCTCCAGCTACTCAGAATCCAGGGGGACCAGGGGGACCAGGTGCCCGGTGGTGCCCCAGACATTTCCACCAAGATCCAGGTTTTTTGATGGGTCGGGTTTCGTTTGATCCTCCCAGGTTCGGAGACGTTGCGGCAGGGCACCAGTGAGCTTCTGAGGTGTGGCAAACTAATTATATAATTGGATAGGAATGGGAAAACAGGATGCTTAAAACGGTGATCTGGGAACAAGAGGCTTGATAAGATGGGCTGGTGTCAATAGGATATACCCTCTGGTTATTTAACATAGCCATGGAAAATCCAATGTAAATGGAGGTTTCTAGCTGGGAAAATCATCTATTTCTATGGGCCATGGCTTCCATGGCTATGTTAGTCATAACCAGAGGGTATATATATATATATTATATTATGTCTATTATATATTATATATATATTATATACATATATATATATATTATATAACTGATATAATAGGATATATGTTCGGGCTGTTCTCATGCTAGTGTAGATGAGCAGAGGGTTTTCTGTGGGATGGAACTTGATGGCCAATAATTAAGGATGGTGCTGGGATGATGAGTTTGCAAAGGTGGGAGGATAGTCTTGAGGTTGGTCGGGGTTGGTTGCAGCGTCCGGGCTACTGAAGCCGTTTGCTTAAGCCAGCCATGAAGACAAGACCGAGGAATTTCGGAGCAGAAGCGACAAGGGAAATCATGGACCCATCGCGTGTACTGAAGCTGAGCCCCAAATGGCCACCCCAACAGGCCACAACTTAGGTTTCTTGGTTCAGATAGCCAGTACCACTACTACTTGTATCATGGCTTTCCGCTGATCTTGCGGGAGCATTTCGAAGCCAAGGCACAGTTGATGAAGATCCAGCTGAAGAGCCCGAGTCCTCCTCAAAACCACTGGGAAGATATACAGTACCCATAGAAGGAATCCCCAAAAAAGTGATGAATGGCGAAATGTGCAGAGGTGCAAAAAGTAGTCATCGCTCTGTTTTTGTATCTTTTTTCATCCTAAATCACTGACTGGCAAACCAACAAAAATTGCAGAGTCTCATGACGACCCCAGCCCCCTCCTCGCCATGGCCTCCTACCACTGCGGACCCTTTGGGAAGGACTGGCGCCTTTTGTTTCCGCATTGGGGGCACCCATGGGGGTACAGGGAAATGATCATGGTATGGCGAGGCTGGATGGCTTGATCGCTTGTTATGCCAAGTGTCCATTGACCACATGAGATCTTTCTAGAACTTTGACAACAGGCCAAGCCCCACGAAACCATCATTTCATTGTATTGTATTTTCAAAAAAAAAAGGCAGGAGATTCCCCTATGGCCCTATGGCATTTCTTGGATCATGGTAAGTTTGGAAGAATTTCTTGTAAAGGCAGACATGTTTTCTGCGAAAAGGCTTGAGAAGGGCTATGTTGCGTGGATTTGGTAGGGCTTGGCTTCTGCCTCACACGATGGACCCAAGACGATGTTGGTTTCTTTGGATTTGTTTGGGGCATCCCAGGATTTCCACAATTTCACATGTCAAATTGGCAAGGTCTTTGGTGAACTGGCATCCGTTTCCGGAAGCCATTGAGGCTGGATGGCCGGGCTTTGGCCACCAGATGGTGGACTTGGACCATCTGCCATTCTGGTTGCTTAAGAACGGGATTCCCATCTATTGACATCACCGATATGTAAAGTGTAACTCCCTTTTGATTAACAGGGCGCAGACCTCAGTGGCAGCTAGTGAGGATTCAAAGCTTGACCTTGGTGGATCGCCGTACATGGTAAATATCCATAGATATATGCCATACATACCTAATCACACATGTGTATATATGTAATGTAACTATATATATATATATATATGTATATGTATATATTCATATATATGTATATATTCATATATATGTATGTATGTAATGTAATGTAATGTAATGTAATGTAATGTAATGTAATGTAATGTAATGTAATGTAATGTAATGTAATGTAATGTAATGTATGTATGTATATATGTATATATATATATATATGTATGTATGTATACATATCTGTATATGTCCACATTTATATAATATCCATGTGGTTATGCTGGCGGCCAGGTGGAGGAGCACGAGGACTGCAGTGGACTTTTTCGAATCACCCGCAAGGTATGTTCCTTCGATTCCCACACTTTTCAGACCAGATAAATCAGGATACATCATATTCTCATGTTGGTTCAATTTCATCTCTATCTATAGGATATTGATTATTCAAATTCATATCTAGAGGGAAGTTCTTGGGATCTTCCTTACATTTTGTAGGTTAGACTCCCATATTTGCTGGTTGACACCCAACATTTTTGGGTGCGAAACGGCCCAGGAGTGCAAAGCCTCTGAGCCACAGGCGGGTTCGTTGGATCGCTGCCATGCCCGATTTTTTGGTTGGTGAAGGCATAGACATGGCATAGACAGATCATGATTTTTGGATATTTCTGGATGATCTAAATTTACATGACCAAGCTCACCATAGATGCTTCATGTTGGTTGACTGGTTGACCATGAATTTGCCCAACAGATCAGGTCAAGGATTGGGTACCATCCAAATGGGTCAGCGCAGGTCTTTGTGGGAGATGGATCAGCCTTGCAGAGAGTTCGGGTGAGGCCCTTCGGGAGCAGCATGGGTTTGAGGCACGGCAACTTACTGAGATAGGCGGGTTACTATAGAGCTGGCTATTGAGGTTATATAGTAGTCACTTCCCAAGTGGGAGGGTCATCCAGACAAGAGTCATAGATGCAAAGTGTCAGATCTATAGACTTTTGTGGCCATGCAACATGCGCCTTTCAACCACAGCATGAAGGCAGATATGTGAGCTGCAGACAATATCACCTAAGACCTAAGCCATATCGAAGCTACTGAACACACATTTGTTTTTGCCCTTTAGATTCCTTATGATACCAATGTAAGCGTTTGTAAGAGTTACTCTGATGCCTATAAAATACCGAGTTGATATCAATGCGGATACCCTCTGGTAAACTAACATAACTATGGAAAATCACAATTTTTCATGGGAAAATCCACTATAAATAGCCATTTTCAATAGCTATGTTAAATTACCAGAGGGTACCTGTTTTTTTGCGCAAATTAGGGCACCCATATGCAGGTTTCCATCCATATAAGCCATATCTTGGACTCTTGGGATGGGTTTTTAAGCCAGCAACAGATTTTTTCAATGCCAGGCCCGATGGATTAAACACCCTGGTTGATAAAAAAAATTGGGGCTCTCCCAAAAAAGTTAGCAAGTGATACATGATGATACATGTATGTCCATTCATCTTGCATGCATACGGACGCACGCATGCACGATTCCGAAACGTATGTACAGTATAGCCATCGCCTAAAAGATGCCGAAAAGTGCTTCCAGGATGGTTTTTCGACGGTATAGATGATATTAATTTAATCCAAAAAATACCAGGTTTCCCACTTTTCGGCATCTACGACGAGCTGAGGTTGCTATGCTAAAACGATCCCCAAAATGATCACCAGCGCAGGAAGATCTCCGCGACCTTCAATCTGGGCATTCCACTGGACCTTCAGCAGCTGGCGAACCAGGCCTCATGCTTTTAGCATCTTTTAGCCATCGAAAACCAGTGATTTACATGGGATAATATTTCATGGGATGTATAAACTGTATAAACCATGGGATTTATATGGGATGTACCAATGTATAGCCATCCAATGGGATATATTTCATGGGATGTTTTTCAAAACAGCGACACCCCAATAAAAATGGCCATGATGGGTACAGTAGCCCATATTCGACACCCAAATGATGGTAAGTTTTTGGGGAATCATCCCAAAATTAACCTATTTCAGGTTGGTGAATTAGTGAACTACTTCGATTTGCCCAGTCTCTTTTGGCGGAAACGCATTCTTTGGGAGGTTCCAAAACATTTTCTTGGAGGCTTACATGAGAAAGGGGGGGATCCTTGGGTGAGGCTCCAGGACTTTCAACCGGTAACTGGAGTGCACAATGACCAGTTGCATTTCGGGGTTACAAGGCATTGGAGAAATGGATCTGCCTGCGAAACTGGGACCAGGTTCGTCCATTGAATTCGCAAGTTTGGTTGTGAAAGAACCATCCCCCCATTCACAGTTTTCTGTTTTGTAGGGTTCAACATGCTTCAACCTTCGTTTGTGGTCAGAAAAGTGAAGCCACTTAAAACTTTGGCCTGGCGCCGCATGTGGGTTGGTGATTGGTGCGCACAAACTTTCATGGTGATAAACCCATAAGTCCCAGCACTTTTTTTGCAACTTGGGCAGCCGTCCATTGAGATGACCCCTAACTCTTAGGGGAACATGAAGGATTTTTCAACCAGGATTTGACGATGCAGATTTCAAGCCAGGCGGCTCGTAAACAGTAAAAAGTGGATTAAACGATTGCAGAAAAAGTATTAAAGATATGCAATTGTTTGATATTGTTTGTCTTGGGCTGTTGCCATCCATAGTATATGTACCATCATACCAGTTTTTGGAGCGATCAACATTGACCTTCATATTTTTCGGCGGTGGCGGTGAAACCACCCGCCGGATATATGATGAATATGATATATATGTAACATTATGTAACATTGATTATTATATATTCCAGATTTTTCCAGCATCGATCAAAGAGAACATTACAAGACTGGTTGGACTGGTTGGTGGTTTGGAACATGAATTTTATTTTTCCCATCATATGGGAATGTCATCATCCCAACTGACGAACTCATATTTTTCAAGATGGTTAAAACCACCAACCAGAAGAAATCTTAGCTTTGGCTATTTTTTTCGCATTTTTTTTTGTTGCGACACACTCCGACCATAAATCAACTGTTTTTGTGTTGCCAAGCAGTTGATGTCCGGAATGAGACCACCAAGAAGTTTTTTGGGCGAAGTTCATATCTCGTTATCTCCAAAGACTTTTTTGATTTCCTATGAAATTCTCTATGCAATCCACCATTTCGATAGTTGAATGATATTCCCTTTTTCTTGGTGGTTAACACAAGGTCCACTTTCTTTGCTGAGATCAATGGATTGCTTGGGATTTTTGGGACACCGGAAAGGATGAATTTTCCCAGAGAAAGATGGGGGTTTCCGGTTTCATCCCACGAATTCAGAAATCTATGGAGAAATCCCAGCATTTTTCAGGCGCCCAACGCCGAGCTTTGTGGCAAGCACTTGGAGTTGAAAGGTCTGCGGCCACGCTGGGCCGTAGGGGAACCCGGTGGAACCAGGTGGAAGCCTTTATGGCTGGTTGGTGCCCAAGTTGTGATGCTTATTGGTTTACAAAGCCCCGTGAATACTACTTATATATATATATGTATATAGTTACTATAGTTATCTATAATTGTTATAGACTAAAGTTATAAGTATCATAATCCATAGTATTATTTGAGACTTGCCCAAGTACAGTAACAGTCGATTTTTAAGGCTCCAGTAGGTCCAATTGGTTGGTTCACATAGCCCCTCCATGATTTTGCTCACTTACAAAAAAAGAACCGCACATCATCCAAGACGTTAGGTCATTTGAATATTTGAAACGATGGTTTTGGGTTTAAGGCTCAGTCTGAGAAATGATCAAAATGGAGTACCAGTGGACACAATTATATATTTTATGGCATCAACCATCCCTTTTGGGGGGTATGTAATTTTGAACCATGCGCTGGAAGTCAACACTTACTCTAGAAATATTGTGGTAAACCCAATGCCATAACTACCCTTTTTATCCATTTTTATTGCATTACTTGACGACCCCCAAATGGGGATTTGGGTAAATTGTGGATTGTTTCTTACTAGTTTTACCGCATTAAGAAACTAAACCACGGTAAACCCATTTGATTCACAACCACAATTTTGTAAAGGTTTGTAAAACCCCTCAAACACATTATGAGTCGAACATTCCAGCATTTTACCCAGAAAACGAGTTGAGAAGGTCACTCCAACTGAGATTCATTGGCGGTTTCCTGAAATGATCGGATACGGAAGATAGCCTTACCAGCACCCGTGTTCTGTGGAGTTTGCCAATCGGAGTTGATTCACGAGTTTGAGAATCATACCCCACACCACCCGTTATGACCCCCGTTCAGAAAATTGTGCTC
>CAMXCT020002687.1:0-90120 GCA_947184155.2 Cladocopium goreaui
CCTCTGTGTAAAAGCCTCTGTGTAAAAGCGTCTGTGTGTAAAAGTTTTGTTTTTGTGTAAAATCTTCTGTGTGTAAAAGCTTCTATGTGTAAAAGCGCCTGTGTGTAAAGGAGTCTGCTTCTGTGTGTAAAGGAGTCTGTGTGTAAAATGGTCTGTGTGTAAAAGCGTCTGTGTGTAAAAGCGTCTGTGTGTAAAAGCGTCTGTGTGTAAAAGCGTCTGTGTGTAAAAGCTTCTGTGTGTAAAAGCCTCTGTGTGTGAAAGTTTTTGTGTGTAAAAGCGTCTGTGTGTAAACGCTTCTGTGTGTGAAAGTGTTTGTGTGTAAAAGGGTCTGTGTGTAAAAGCGTCTGTGGGTAAAAGTGTCTGTGTGTAAAAGTGTCTGTGTGTAAAAGTGTCTGTGTGTAAAAGCGTCTGTGTGTAAAAGCGTCTGTGTCTAAAAGCCTCTGTGTGTAAAAGCGTCTGTGTGTAAAAGCGTTTTTGTGCGTAAGTGTGTGTGTGTGTAAAAGCATCTGTGTGTAAAAGCCTCTGTGTGTAAAAGCCTCTGTGTATGACACAGGTTATTTCATTTTATTATGGAAAATCCCACATAAATGGCCCAAAAAAGCTCGGTACCATGATGCTGTGTATGACACATGTTATTTCATTTTATTTTGGAAAATCCCACATAAATGGCCCAAAAAAGATCGGCACCATGATGCTGTAAATGACACATGTGACAATACTTCACTAGTGAAATGTCTGCAAACGTTTGCACAAAAAAAGATCCAATACCATAATGCAGTAAATGACACGCGTGATCTCATTTTATTCTGGGAATATCCCACAGAAACTATCAAAAAAGCTCGGTACCATGATGCCGTGTATGACACATGTCATTTCATTTCAGTATGGAAAATCCCGCAGAAATGGCCCAAAAAAGCTCGGTACCATGATGCTGTGTATGACAAATGTTATTTCATGTTATTATGGAAAATCCCACATAAATGGCCCAAAAAAGATCGGTACCATGATGCTGTAAATGACACATGTGACAATACTTCACTAGTGAAATGTCTGCAAACGTTTGCAACAGAGCTCGATGCCATCATGTGCTTGATGTCAAAAAGAGAACAATTTGAGTTCAGGACCATAAAATGTCATATAGAGACACTCTTCAAAAGCTTCTGTGTGTAAAAGCTTCTGTGTATGAAAGTGTGTGTGTAAAAGCATCTGCGTGTAAAAGCGTCTGTGTGTAAAAGCGTCTGTGTGTAAAAGGGTCTGTGTATAAAAGTCTCTGTGTGTAAAAGTCTCTGTGTGTAAACGCGTCTGTGAAAGTGTTTGTGTGTAAAAGCATCTGCGTGTAAAAGCGCCTGTGTGTAAAAGCGTCTGCGTGTAAAAGTGTCTGTGTGTAAAAGCGTCTGTGTGTAAAAGTCTCTGTGTGTAAACGCGCCTGTGAAAGTGTTTGTGTGTAAAAGCGTCTGTGTGTAAAGGAGTCTGTGTGTAAAAGCTTCTGTGTGTAAAAGCGTCTGTGTGTAAAAGCCTCTGTGTAAAAGCCTCTGTGTGTGAAAGTGTTTGTGTGTAAAAGCTTCTGTGTGTAACAGCTTCTGTGTGTGAAAGTGTGTGTGTGTGTAAAAGAAAAGCGTGTGTGTGTAAAAGCTTCTGTGGGTAGAAGTGTCTGTGTGTAAAAGGGTCTGCGTGTAAAAGCGTCTGTGTGTAAAAACCGTCTGTGTGTAAAAGCTTCTGTGTGTAAAAGCGTCTGTGTGTAAAAGCGTTGTGTGTGAAAGTGTGTGTGTGTGGCTAAAAACATCTGCGTGTAAAAGCGTATGTGTGTAAAAGCCTATGTGCGTAAAAGTGTCTAGTGTCTGTGCGCAAAGGCGTCTGTGTGTAAAAGCCTATGTGTGTAAAAGTGTCTAGTGTCTGCGTGTAAAACCTTCTGTGTGTAAAAGCTTCTGTGTGTAAATGCTGTCTGTGTGTAACAGCTTCTGTGCAAAAGCGTCTGTGTGTAAGAGGTTCTGTGTGTGAAAAACAATACGAAGGATAGGATGCAAACTAGTGTTTTGTACTTGTAAAATATTGTCTTGATACTACTTGTCTCGCCTGCCTAAAATACATCTTTACTATATTGTCTTGCAATATAGTGTCTCAATACTAACAACAGACGACCCTGCTCTCTCTCTCTCTCTCTCCCTCTTTCTTTCTCTCTCTCTCTCTCTCTCTCCCTCTCTCTCTCTCTCTCCCCCTTTCTCTCTATCTATGTCTCTCTGTGGTTGCAAGACACGTGTCATATGATGCCCTTTACCAAGCAGCACAGTGCATATGCATGGGTTGTCACATGTATCCTCTTCTTAATCAATCTTACTTTTCACAACTTACCCCTCCATAGCTCATATAAAATTCACCAACCATTCACCGACTATTTTTTACGACTACCATACTCAGAGCTGCTTGAAAAACTTCTTTTTCGCTCTCGGGCCAACCGTCGTCTAGTTTGAGGTGTCCAATGTAGGACTCAACCTGTCCTGCCAAGTCCAACATTGCACGTAGCAACGTCACATTGCACATTGCAACAAAAGACAGGTTCCTTCTGTGGATTTCTTAACACTGGTTGCTTCCCATTGGTCTCTTGCAGCCATGAAAGCAGTGAGAACGAGAGAGCCAAATCCACTACGGGTGAGGAAAAATGTGAGGGCCAGAGCTGTACGATCCGGGAAAATACCACCAGCAAGGCAAGCATTTCCGTTGCCCGTGAGGAACAACGTAGCAGCACACCGGCTCCAAGTGCAACACAGATAGGTCCTTTCGAAGTGGAAAGGTTGTTGGGTTCAGGAACCTATGGAACAGTTTACATGGCCCGCTCCACTTCAGGGCAAGCTCTGGCCGTCAAGGTCTTCAAGCACGGTTGTCCGGCAATGAAGCGTGAGCTCACGCACCACGAGGGGCTCACTGCCATGTCTTCGCAAATGCGGCGGCTCTTTGCTGACATCGTGGAGTCCGATGTGGAGCGGAGTCCCTCTGCCTTGGATTGCCTTTGAATATGGAGGCATTACAGTCCAGGAGGCCATGCCGTTGAGCTCCAAAGACGTTTGGGTCATTGCTAGCCAGCTGCAAAGTGCCTTGAGGTGCTTGCACGAGAAGGCGCAGATCGTCCATTTGGACTGCAAGCCTCAGAACGTTTTTTGGTCAAAATCGTGTGAGAGGGTAGTTCTCATTGATCTCGGCATGGCAGAGAGGTTAGATGGAGACCTTCCGAGATCTGTTGACTTTGTGTCCTATGTGTCCCCTGCATATCGCCCTCCTGAGCTTTGGGGAGCAAAGCGCGGGATGCTTCGAAGCCTGTTAGTGCCCCAAGTTGATATGTTCAGCTATGGTGCAGTGCTGTTCTTCATGTTATCAAATTCAAAGGTGTTGTTTCCTCTGACCCGAGCAGTGACTCATGATGTCCCCATGTCACTGATGCAGTGGTGTCGTCAGCACAGTGCACTGCTTGGACTGACCAGTCGTCCAAACAATGCTGTTAGGAAACAGCTGGGTGAGGAACTTTTGTCTGTCTATGACAAGCTTTGTGAAGTTTGGTTTGTCCATGCCCTTGGCGGCAGACAATTCTCGATTTATGCAATCCTTCAGCCACAAAGCGGAAGTGGCCAGAGCTCAGCTTGCTAAGGCCTGTTCTGCAGCGGCACAGATTGTAAGAACTGTGGGAAAGCCGCTTGGGCATCGCTCGGCACAGTTGGGGAGCACTTGCGACAAGTGTTGAGCGCGATGCCGCATGGCCAGAAGACGGGAAAAAAAAGTGTGGCATGGCTGGGAATCTGAATCTCTCCCCTATGCATTTACCTACGTTCCGAACCTGTTCCTTCTGGGTGTCTGGAACTATAACCTTAAAACCGCTCTGAAACTGGTTTGAAACTGGTCTGAAACCCCTTCTGAGCCTTCAACCGTGACGGGGGGGGAAGGGAGAGCCGATCACATAATGACATTTTCCCACCAAAAAAGTTTAACATACGAAAATGCATGCATACATAGGTACAGACAAGGATACATACATATCTGAAAGTCATTTTTCTCCCTTGGATTTCCAGGGCAAGTCAGGATCGTCCATACCCACATACAAAGGGAAAATATACATGGATGCAAGCACCTATCCTTACATTAAGCACTGACACGATTTGGGGTCATTTTGTATAGCCCTCGGAATTCCAGGGCAGCATGGCACGCAGCGTGCATAATGACACGTGTACACTCCAACACGCATATAAACACAGATGTCATCAACACCCTCTATTAGACACAAAAGTGCATACCAAACTGCTGCGAGGCCATAGCCGGCTCCATGTCCAGCAGCGTCTGGCGAGCGACTGCGCAGGCGGCAAACAGATTGGGGCTTTCAAGGTGTTGTGAGCTTCGGAATTTCTGTTGAGGATCCATTTCCTAGCGCTGTTAGGTTTTGTATGTGTTATTGCCTTTTTCATCCGGAAAACGAAAGCTTGAAAACGGAAGCTTGCATCCGGAAACAAAGCCTTATGTATCTATCTCTTTTGAAGGTTTGACCCTTGGATATCCAGGGCACATAAAAGCATGCAGCATCAAGGGAATGGACATTTTCAAATGCAGGTTCGGAATTGCCAGGGCGCAGTGCGTGCATCCATCGGCGCTTCGGCTCAGATGTGGCAGTCTGGATGTATCCACTCCCAAATGGCAGCAACCAGATTGAAATAATCGTTGCAATGTTGTTTTGAAACAACTTACCATGATGTTCAAACAGACTCGACATGCATCGCCTTTCTCACTTTGGTTTGCAAACTAGAGGACCGCCAAATGGCAAAGACTAAAGCGAGCGCCAGAGCCCATCGTGCTGCTGAGCCACAGGCACAGAGCGAAGAGGTGGCCGTGGAGGAAGTTGAAGATGGCATCATAGTGGACCAGGCCATGTTCAGGCACATCCTCAACCGTCTGAAAATCCTCGAAGACAAGGTTGCGGAGGGCTTTGCGGAGAGGGGCAGGAGCAAGAAGAGGAAGAAGCCGCAGAAGAAGGCTCCTAACCCATCGGGTAGCTGTGAAGCGGCCACTCAATGCACCCGGTGCCAACTCCCGAAGACGAACAACCCGGGCCGGTGGTATTTGAACAAAGCGGGCAAGGCATATGGCGCCGTTTGTAAGAAGTGCAAGCGTTTGGACGCTCTGTCTCGAAAGAAGAAACGAGCAGCTGAGCGAGACGGTTCGGCAAAAGGATCCGAGCTCGTCAACAGAGATGATGTGGACTGAGGCCCTTCTTCAGGGTGGAGACATGCAAATATCTGCAGGGGAGCGCAGCCAGTGAAAAAGCTGGAGCCCACAGTTTGCGGAACGAGGAAGCCAATGGGTTGTTTGGCGGTTATGCTTAGTTTAAGCCGTTGGGTTCGATGGATGCAAGCACCTGTCCTTACATTGACCCAAGGATTCACGGATATGCCCACTCAGATTTACCTAGCCTTCTGGATTTCACTGGTAAAGCTTTTGGATTGGTAGGGTGAATGGTGTTTGGTTAAGCAAACAGTATTGCGCCAGATTCTTCTTGACAACATCTGATCTATCGTCAAACTACCTTTTCGTTGGCGACGTACATATGCCAGTTCCGAGTACTACTAGGCTGGAACAACATTTACTAAATCTAAAGATAGGATTGCAGCTTGCCAGGTGCCTGGATCGTCAAGCAGCCTCAGACTCTCCGCCCACGCTTACTTGCAGCACAGTGCAGGCGGCGTCGTTAGCCGGAGTGGAGTTGGGGATGCATATTACATATTTCTAGCGAACCGTGGGTTCCACATCGTCGTGTGAAGTGATAGGTGGAGAAAGTGCATTTTGTTTTTTCTACCCTTGGAAGTCCAGGGCAGGTCAGAAGCATCCTTGGGACAGACACCTTCATTCATTGCTTAGGATATGCTTGTTGCCAGGGATTCAATCTCCCTCGAAAGTTGCATCAAAGATGTTTTCAGATTGGCCCCAGATTTGTTTTTTATTTCCTAGCATTGGGAGGCTCAAATCCAGAGATAGTTGCGGCTAGGAAGATCTAGCAGTCTCGTGTGTGTCAGACATGGCCATGTGGGAATCACACGTTCGTTCGACCTTACCCGAGCCATCCCAATATGGTTCACTGGCATGGCACCGATGCAGCCCCCTTCAGAGTGAGCTTTTCGATGCGATGTGGAAAGAGATGACTGAAGCAGTGCCGCCGGCTCTCGGCTCCTATTGGTCCAACTTTCACCGCAGCTCGTACACCACGGTCAAGTATGTGTTGGTCGCAACCAAGCACCTTTGATAATTTTTTAGTGGTTGTGCACTGCATTTGTTTTTCTCTCTGCATCGCCAAAGAGAAAGGATCACTGAAAGGCTGAACAGGTGGGACTCTTGTAGGAGCAACGGCACCGAATGAAAGTAGAGAGTCATCTAGCAGTGTTTCTGTTGCGGCCTCATGTCAGGTCAATTCCGTCCTTGGCTCTTCGGCTGATGCTCTTCAAGCATAGCGACCTTGGTGAGTACGTCTTGGTGAAGGGGCTGCGCTCCATCGATTGCGTTGCTGACATGGTCCTGGACAATGGCATCGTCAAAAGCTCTTTGCAGATCAAGGCCGATGATGTGCCACAGTCAGGTGCAACTTGCTATGCGGAGCTTTCTTGCACCGTTGGTCAGCGCATGGGTAAGATGTTGATGGTGCTGCGCACATCCGGCTTGTGGACCCCCTTTGAGATCGACATGTCAATCGGGTCATGGACATTACAGGCAGATGTCTTGATGCGCATTAACCGCAACAAGCTTCTCGTGCAATGGCTGCCAGCCGCGGGGAACATAGCTAGCAATGAGGACGAGGGCGCGCGACGTGTGCGTCGTCGATTGGCATAGACTTTCTGATTCTGACAGGTTTCAGTACCAACGCATTGGATTGGGCCTGGGGCGAGCTCAAAAGACAGACCAGTGCATGCGTGACAGGCATTTGCTAGGGTGAATTATATGTATATTATGTCGTTATAAAATAGAATGAAACCTGTGTCTCAAAGCAGTTTCAAAGGGGTTTCCAAGTGTTCTAGGACCTACACTCCTGCAACCGATTCCTGCCGTCGTTCCCCAGAACTGCTCCGCAGGTTGGCGTTTCCTCGTAGTCAAACGGGGCCACTGCGTGGATCCAGGTGCTGTGGGAGGATGGATTCCCTTGACCATGAAAGATGGCTGGTGAAAGATTGTCGAATGGTTGCACGGCACCCTAATATACCTAATAAAACCACTGCTTGATTTCTTTTGAAGGTTGAAGTTTGGCCCTTGGATATCCAGGGCACCTGAGAGCATGCAGCATCGATGGAATGGATATTTTTAGATGCAGGTTTGGAATCGCCTGGTGTTGCTTTGCATTGCGTCATCTTTTTCTAATATGATTTGCTAGGTTCTACATACTATACATATCAGAAGGTCATTTCGTCCCTCTATATTCTAGATAGCTAAGCAAGTGTGTGTCCCAACAAATATGGTTTATGGTGATGATAACTATGATTCACAATAAAGTTTGATCAACTTATCACCTGGTATTTTTGCTTACTCGATGATTTTGTAGTTTTCCCGATGGAAAATCAACTTTTTGGCAGAATCTTTTGCTTGGCTTCCCTTTTGGGTTACCTTAATCCGATCAAGTATCTCATTGGCGGTTCAACTTATGAAGTACTCTTATATCGAGATTCTCCGACTAAATTCGGTAAACATCCCTAAGGCCATCTAAATCCTCCGGTACATCTTTGTTTTCTTTATTTTTTTCCGCCCGAAAAGACCTTCCTCAAACAGGGCGGGGACGCTAAGGGCTAGCTCCACTCACGTGACCGTCGAGAGCGTTGCAGCTCCCGTCACCACTTCCAGCGCCACAACAGCGGCGCATAGCAAAGCCCAGGAGCGATTTTCTTTTTATCAAGTGTCACAACATAAATGGTAACCAAATACAGATGGTTTTCATGAGAGGGACCGAAGAAATGTTCTGATTTCTTGGACCGTCCCCAGCATATATACTCTATGAAAGACATACCGACATATAGTATCAACATAGCTGCATACATACATACAAACATGGACACACACACATATATATATACATATATATATATATGTATGTATGTACTTTTCTACATGCCTTTGGACCCAAGTTCCAAACCGTTCCCTCGTAGGGGTCCGAAACTGGTCTGAAACTTCATCTCGGCCTTCAACGGTTACCAGCGCGCAGCAAAGGGCGAGCCAATCATGCTGGAGTCTTTTGTATGTTTGGGTCGTGTATATGTTGTTTTCGGGTAATTTATCGAGGATTTTTGTTGAAAAGTTGTTTCAAGATTCGTATCGGGATTGAACTTGCAAAAAACATCTAAAACATTCAAGTTCCACCTTGGACCCAAACAGGTGTTTTGTGCAATACATGAGTTTTTCCCAGAAAAACATGCATGAACATGTCTATACCGACACACACATATTTCGGCAGCTTGTTTTTTCCCCTTGAATCCACGTTTTCAGGCTTTTCGCGCGCTCAAAGGGAATATATATATATGCAACCAAAGCGAAAAACCTCG
Source organism: Cladocopium goreaui (assembly GCA_947184155.2). Lineage (NCBI taxonomy): Eukaryota > Dinophyceae > Suessiales > Symbiodiniaceae > Cladocopium > Cladocopium goreaui. Next base: position 8,547 of record CAMXCT020002687.1, read on the forward strand.
CTTCACACATGCATGCGTGCATGGAGACATACATACGTACGCACACACACAGGCACAAATACATACAAAGGTAGATACATACATACATACATACATACATACGTCGCAATGGGGTACCCCGAAGTACTGTTCCAATTGGACCGAATTAAAAACGTGCGGTATCAACATGGCTCCATGTATAGATAGAAGCATAGATCCATATATATATACATAGGTACCTGCCTATATATCTACATACCCACGTTCCAAAGCAGAGCCTTCTGGGGGTCTGGTCTGAAAACCCATCTGAGCCTTTGAAAGTGATCGGTCTATATATAGTTCCCCCATGTTCTCATATCCAGAACTCCCCTGGTAAACTAATAATAACTAATACAACCATGGAAATCCCTATTTTCTATAGCTAAAACCATCTACAAATGGGACATGTTCATACATTTTCCCATTTTCCCCTAGCCTTTTGTAAGTTTTCAGGCCCTTTTTTCGGCTTCCTCTCCACACCACCATGATGTTCATCGATACATTTGGTGCATGCTGGGATTGATGTCGTTCGGTGTATTGCCAATGGTGGCCTGCAGCAGATGCCTTCCCAGGAGTGACGCGCTCATCCTGACGGCCCGTAGCAGACATATTTCACTAGAAGTCCTTCAACCAGGTTGCCCTGTCGCTGACAATGGCTTTAGTCGCAAGCTTGCATGATCTGTGCACTGGAACAATCCCACAAATAGTTACTGGGCAGTTACTAGTACTGGCTAGGCAAAGATACGTAAAGCGTAAAGCACGTATCATCTATGGTAAATTGTGATTCATAGCTGCTTGTAGGCTGCCAATACATTTTTTTAGGATCTTGTCGTGCTGCCACTTTGCGCTTATCAGCCAACGTGAATGGACAGGATCCTCGAGGGACATCAACGTGCCGATCGTCCTGCAGTCCTGTCACACGGGGACCTCGCCTGCGCGAAATCGGTGCACTGGCGACCCTTCGAACGACGTTCGTCGAAACCCCTCCTGTGCTTCTTGGGAAATCCCGGTGAAATTCTCAGTGACTTACTGACTGGATCTAACTGGATGATTCCTATAGGGGTACAGTAACTATCCCATAATGGCAGTTTTGTTTTCAGGTTATATAGTGACTTATTAAATACTTATTATTAGAATTTATCCAGATCAACTCTAGATTTTCGACTTAGTTTTAGCTTTCAATGGTTTTTTTGGTCTGAAACAGGTCTGAAACTCTTTGGAACAACCAGTCCCACCAGCGATTCGGACTAGGTTACATTACTGACTCATACCTAATCTCACTAATATTGATTAATACTCAGCTAAGCAAAATTCGCTTCTGTCCAAGATGAGCCGTAGATGAGCCGTATTCTAGCCGTATACAGCAGAAATGCTGAGTTCAATCAGTTCTAGGGCTTGACCAAGATGAGCCGTATACTAGCTGTATACAGCAGAAATGCTGAATTCAAGTTAGTTCTAGGGCTTGACCAAGACGAGCCGTACACTTGCCGTATATAGCAGAAATGCTGATTGGAAGGCAGTTCTAGAGCCTGGCTGAGCCTGACCAAGATGAGCCGTATACTAGCCGTATATAGCAATTATGCTGAGTTCAAGTGAGTTCTAAGGCTTGACCAAGATGAACCGTATACCAAACTCGATTTTACCCTAATAATTTAATTGAAATCTACCTGAAACCAATTACATCCGTACATGGAGCCATCATTGCGGCTCCAGGCACGGACGTAATTGGTTTCAAGTAGATTTCCTTTTCGTTTTGTTGACAAAAGGAATCTCAAAGGTTCCAAACGGATGCTCTCCAAGTGCTGCTTCCTAAGGTTTCAGACTGGTTTCAAACTGATTTCAGATGGGCAAGCTAGTTTCAACTAGATTTCAAAATGAAATTTTGATGATGAGACTGATGGTAAGCGGAGGTAAGCTAATGGCGCTCTGTCAGGAAAAGTTCATGCAAAAATCAAACCATCGATGGGCACCCGGGAGGCTCGCATGGGCCTGCAGTCGGAATCATGACCTGATTGATGGCCCCAAATAGTTTCAGACTGTTTCAGACCAAAAAAGCCAGGTAGAACCAAACAACAACTTTAGGGCAACCAATGAATGAGTATAAGCCTCCGATAGTCACCTAAATGATTTGAATTTCAAGTTTGTTTGCTTACCAACGAAGCCAATGACAATAAACAATTTTGAAACCAAGATGATTTTTGCTAATTCCCGCTTCAGTTCAGGGGCCTTCCTGTGTTCAGGTTTCCACTGCAAACACTACTTCCTGTTTTTTTGGTCCCTTGGAGTAGCTCATATGCCAATGTGGGTGAGAGCCATGTTAGATCTTTCCCAGTTCATCTTCTCCAAAGGCGGCGAGCTGCGGATTGACACTTTGATGCCGAAGTGGCAAAAGCACAAACAGCGGCTGCAGGGGCATGGACTTGAAATGAAAGCCTAGATAGATTTTTCCCACTAATAAGAAATGATATAAGCAGTACTGCTGAGTTGTAGTACTATTGGAATACTGGTCCGCGATTCGTATCGACTCGGTTCGTGCTCCGATTCGATTCGTCGCGATTCGATTCGAAACGGAATCCGGTTCACGTTTGAGTCGATTCTTGACGCATGTTGTTGGTTCGATTCAAAGCGGTTCTTTATTTGCCGGTTCCAGACCGGTTCAATTCCTTATATGCGGCGGTTTAGATTCCTGATTCGATTTAGTACCATCCTGATATATATATATGTAATATAACCATATATAACCAACAATTAATGGGATGGTATATGGTATAGTTGGTACAACCACCAACCAGTTATAGTTGGATAGTTGGTAACTAAGATAGGATGGTATAGTTGACGTTAGTTACCAGTCGAAGATCTTCCACTATGGGATGAAATGACATAGGATGGAGTTGATCGAAACTTGGGACCAACGGAACACCAAGCCTTTCAGAAAGGATTAGCCAACACAACTCGACTTACCAAGCCTTTTTGGGCAGTGATATCTGCCATATCTGCCGCAAAAAAAAGTTTTCAACCCAGACATGAAACCACCCAGGTTTAGACATCGGGATCCCCACGAGATTTCTCTAAAATCGGGATCCGAAGGATTTGTTGCAGCCGGAACATTTCCGGAACATTTTGGGAATGGTTTTTGAAGGATTATATATAATGGTTATTGATGGTTATAAATGGTTAATATAATCTATAATCAACTATTTTGAATAGGTAAATCAACTATAATCATAACTGGTTGGTGGTTTGGAACCATGGAATTTTATGACTTTCAATATATTGGGAATTTCATCATCCCAATTGACGAACTCCATCATTTTTCAAGATGGTTAAGTCACCACCAACCAGTAATGCATGGCTTTCATTTCTTTTCGGGATCCCCCATGAACTGAACAATGGCAATTCGAATCGAAAAAAGTGATGATTCACCAATGGATTTACCAGAACTTCAGAGAAACCCCTTTGTGCCATGGTCAAAACATGGATTGTCTGTCCACATTTTTTGGGACATTGGGGGTGGCCATCAATCTTTTTAGGGCTGTGTAGCTAGCAGCTAGCAGTTGTAATTCCCATTACCAACTTGACCATGGCACCTTCATAGGTTTAAGCCCATGAATTGTTGATCCTTAAATCTCCCCATCTTCCCATGAATTGTGACATTAGTCCATGATAATCCCATTGTTCATATTGTTCCCTCTCATGTATCCATTCTAATATGGGTTTTACATCCATGATATTCCCATTATCCAACCATAGTAAGACCTATTATTCTTATTGTTTAATATATATATATGTATATATATTCCATTGCACCCCCACTATAATATAATTATTATCGTTGCGAGACTACACCACATACCCATTATATTCCCATTAAACCCCTATTAAACCATTATATTTCCCTTATTTTCCCATTGTATCACTATCAAAACCTATTATCGTTGGTTAAATCCTCCATAAATCAATGACAATCCGTCAACGCAACAGGAATACCGCGAGCGTTTGCGCCGACGACGCAGCGCGCATGAAGAGAACTGGGCCGCAACCCGGCGGAGAACAGGTCACATTCATCCCAAAGCCACACAACAAAAACCAACCAACATGTCCTGGTTTACCACATATAAACATCCTGTACCATATAAGGCCGTATTTTGCTAGGGATATCCCCTTACATAGGCCTTGCATAGACCTTATATATGGTAGGTACCTCCAATTCAGGTTCCTGAAATGGCCACTGATTTGTGGTTATTTGTTACATAGCTATGGAAAATGAGCCATAGAAATAGATGATGTACCATGGGATGATAGATGGTATACCAATAGAATGGGATGTTTACCACCTATAAATGGGATATATACATGGGATCATCATGGGATGATATTTCATGGGATAATACATGGGATGATCATGGTAGTATATACTGGCTGGTGGTTTCAAACATGACTTTTATTTTCCCCAATAGTTGGGATGATGATCCAATCTGACTTTCATATTTTTCAGGGGGGTTGAAACCACCAACCAGTGTCACGATTCATCACTTCTTTTCCAATATCAACCCAAAATTAATAGAGATTCAATCCAAAAATCCATCCAAACATCAACAAAACGCCAAAATCCATGAGATGTTTTTATAATATGTCACATATCCAGGCCTGGCAAACAGGCCGCCGGCGCCTGGATGCGAAGGTCTTCGTGTCCCGGGCGCAGCACCTTGGTAGCGCCGTTTTATTCGAACGGGATGGGGCCCCCGGTATCGATCTGGTAAACATACAACAAACGATGGAAAGATCCACCATTTTTAATGGGTAAATCAGGGTAAATCCACAATTTCGACTGGGCCATTTTCAATAGCTATGTTAGTTTACCAGAGGGTAAGTTGAGATATTAGTGGCTTAAACTATGGTTTATGGTAGATATAACTAATTTTCATTGCATACTAATGAATGGAATACTAAGTAATGAGGAATAGGAATTACTATGATAATGTCTATTGCAATTAATGAGGATTAGTAATCACAATATTGGAGTACTATGATCCATATGATATGGAATTTCAATTTTCTGGAATTGTGGAACTAGAAATTCATGGATTGTAGTTGACATAACTAATGAATTATAAGAAATATAGTATAGTAATAATTAGTAATGGACATTCCTCATAGTAATGGATTTTGGTGAATAATGCTAATATTAATAATAACGCTCAGCGCATATAATGGTAATAGGAATATGGATACATCCAGAGACGGGGAAAGACGTTCAGGATTTGATGTCAACCCCGGATGAATAAACCCCAAACGGCTGTTAAAAAAAGGGTGGGTACCATTTCAGTAGCCATAAAAATCACTATTTGCGGTTCATTCATCAGGGGTTGACATCAATGAAAAATGTTGATGAATAAGATAAATGATATGATAAATGTATCAAATGACCATCCGGTATCATCATGGTTTGCTCACAAAATCCACAAAATCCACAGCCAGGATTTTCCAGCCATGTCAGCCCAGTCCCTGCCCATGTGGGATGAAGCCAGGTTTCTGAAAGATCCTGGCCGGCATCAGCTTGGGGCCTTCCATGTCTACCAGGCTTGCTGGGGGCGGCTGCTACAACGGAGAGCCGGGATGCACCCAAGTACCGGGCCTGGTAAACATACAAAAACGATGGAAAAATCCACCGTGTTTTATGGGTAAACCCACTAGCCATTTTCAATAGCAAACTGTTAGTTTACCAGAGGGTACCCAAATGATATCGCATTGCCAGGAAAAATCGCATGAAATCCCCAGTCAACATCAAATCCCCTGCAATAGTCTTTGGGTTCCCCGTGGTGTCGCAGGAGCTGTCAGTGGTCACTGCCGCTCTGCAACAGGAGAGGAGGAGAAGGTGCGGGAAACCTGACCTGGGAAAAGCAACAGATGGGTAGCCCGCTAATACCACCGGGATATCGTAATCAGCATTATCTTTATAGTCACAATATGTTATAGTAAGTATACTATATATATATGATATACTATACTTAACTATGACATTAATATGTATGCTATAATGTTACTATTTATGTATTGTATATGATACCAGTGGGTCTACAATAGTATTAATGGTGATATCCCGGTGATGTTCCCTCAACAGTATTTACTAGTAATAGTATGCATGATATGATACTACGTTACTACATCCCCATTAATACTGAGGCTGCAAGTGGGAATCGGATGTATGAATGGATGACTCTTTTATGGAACGGTTCGTTTTGAAAAACCATGGTCTTAGATCTCCCATGGTCTGTTATTCTTATTGTAATGTTATATTAGTATATGTATGATGAAATTTACTGATTGACATATTGAGATATTACATGATGTTACTATGTTTGTTATTATTATTACTTATGATATTTCTTCTTCTTCTTCTTATTCTTATGTTTCTTCTTCTTCTTCTTATTATTATGATTGTTATTATATACCCTCTGGTAAATTAACATAGACACTGAAAATAACCAACCTTTAGTGGAAACTCATCTTCCAAATCCGATGACTGCCAGGGTCGAACTGTTAATTTACTGGAGGCGAATTTATTTCTGATGATTTTCTTCCTGCGATTGGTTCTCCCCATGTTCTCCGGTCGCAGGTGCAACGAACTGGTGGAGTTCTTACCCGTGAAGTCGAAACCCACCAGGGCATCAACGACCGTTGCGGGGTGATTTTTGACCAAGAAAGTATGGCTGATTCAACCATTTTATCATGGAAAATATGGAGGATTTAACATTTAACCATTTTATTATGGTAGATATAACTATAGTTAACGGGGTTCATGATGGTTTATAAACCAACATATATATATAGGGGTTTCCATAGTCATGGGATACCCTCAAAGGTCCGCTGGATGGTTTATTTCATGGAAAATCCATTGTTTTTCGCACTGGGGGTAGGCCTTCACCATGGGACCGGATCATTTGGATGGGATCATTGAACACGTACCAGACGTAGGTGCTTTGGAACCATGGAATTTTGGCTGACAAACCCAATCCCAAGCAATTTAGGTGTCCCAAATCACCAACCAGTAGGGAAACTTTTACCATGGTTTATTAATGGGGGGGGTACTCCTCCAATAGTCATTATCTGATACTTTTTTCATGGCACCCTCCCAATTAAACAGCCGTTTGGGGTTTATTCATACAGGGTTGACATTATTGGGAATTTCATCATCCCAACTGACGAAGTCATATAGGTCAACCACCAGCGTATCATCATGAACAATTCCGGGTGGTGGGTGGTTGGGGAGATCATTTGTCAGGATGGGACATATCATTGGAATATACTGTAGGAAAAGAAGTGGGTATATAGTGGAATATCATGAATGGGATATGTTTTTGAGGTCAACAGGTGCCGATTTTTTCAGGGTGCTGTAAGAAAGTCAAACCAGATCTGGTTGAAAGGGTCAATGAAATAACCATGACCATACCCACATAATGTTTGCACCATAATCGGATGGGAACACATACAGGAAAGCCTCATTTCTAAATAGGAAAACATCGGTTCCTGTGATACTTTCCCAGCAAATTGGCTACCAACCAGCCCAAATTGGCTACCTATAAGACTAGAGTTGGATGTTTTAATGACTTTTTGGCAGGGCTGTGGTTGCCATTTTTGGTTGCCATGTTTTTGATGGTGATATGCCGCCTGGATGTTTTCCGACATCATCCCTGAGGTGGCTACACATGGGTTCTGGACAAGATGTACTGAGTCTAGGCGGCACGGATGTTGAGAGATCCCCAGGACGTTGGGATAAAAATAGTGATTTAATGGGATAAAAATAGTGATTTAATGGGATTTAGAGTGATTTAATGGGATTTTATATTGATTTAATGGGATTTTATAGTGATTTAATGGGATTTTGTAGTGATTCAATGGTCGAAGGAAGTTTAGAAGTCAAACTTCCGACAATATGGACAGATCAAAAACAGAGCAGGGCAGAGGCAGAGAGAAGAGGAAGATTAGAAGAGAGAAGATCAGAAGAGAAAGAGTCAGAAGAAAGAAGATGCAGATGCGCGAAAAGGTAGGAAAGTCGCGAAACACTGTGTTTTTCCAATGATTTGGGGCTCCGGAGGGTCGAAAAGTAGGCTCGCTAAAGCGGGGACGTGCGGAGCCAGCTGGCCAGATGAGAGATGAAAAAGTGCACGCCGTTGTGGCGCGAAGCACATTCTGAAGTCAAAAGTGTAAAAAACTGGCGGGCTCGGACCACTTTTGGAAGTTGAGATGTCGAAAAAGTGCACGCCGTTGTGGCGCGAAGCACATTTCCAAGTCAAACTGTCCAAAACACACCAGGTTCGGACCACTTTTGGAAGTTGAGATGTCGAAAAAGTGCACGCCATTGTGGCGCGAAGCACATTTCCAAGTCAAAAGTGTAAAAAACTGGCGGTCTCGGACCACTTTTGGAAGTTGAGATGTCGAAAAAGTGCACGCCATTGTGGCGCGAAGCACATTCCAAGTCAAAAGTGTAAAAAACTGGCGGTCTCGGACCACTTTTGGAAGTCAAGATGTCGAAAAAGTGCACGCCGTTGTGGCGCGAAGCACATTCTGAAGTCAAAAGTGTAAAAAACTGGCGGGCTCGGACCACTTTTGGAAGTTGAGATGTCGAAAAAGTAGACACGGATAAACTTAAACTAACTTGACTAACTTAAACTAACTCACTAACTTAACACCCTAACTCGACGCACAACAGACAACAGCAACAGCAACAACCAAACAAAACAACAAACACAACACCAACAACTACACACAACAACAATAGATCGATAGATGGAGAGTAGATAGATAGATAGAAGATAAGATAAGTAGATGTCAACGATAGATAGATACATAGAAAATAGATGGGTAGGTAGGTAGATAGCCAGAGAAAGAGAGAGAAAGAGTGAGAGAGATCAAGCACCTTTCAGTCCATCAGTGGCTTCGCTCTGCCATCCCTGATTCACAACAACCAATTTCTCCTATAGGTTTTCTATTTTTGAAACTTCTGCCACCGCCTTGCGCGGTACTACTGGGATATTAATGGGATGTACCCTCTGGCAAACATACAAAAAGCGACATAGAAAATGGCCCAGTCGAAATAGTGGATTTACCCATCAAAAATGGTGGATCTTTCCATAGTTTGTTGTTTACCAGAGGGTACCAACTCTGCAGTGATTTCGTCGTTAGAATCACGGCACCCATGATGTTTATCGGCTGGTCGCGACGAGAAAGGGCTGATTTCGGGATCCCTTCTTTTGAAACGCGAGACGAAAAACTCTAGTTTCTGCTTCATCAAACCAAAAGCACGCGAAGTTGAGGTATTTTTCCAGGTTCATTCATCTTCATCATTTTCCAGGTTCACTGATCGTCACTGATCAATACTTTTCCACAGGATGACCAGCGAACTGCCAAGGCTGCCAAGTGGTTGATCCCATCGCCGACATACCCCTGCAGATGGTTTGTCATTTTGGAAAGGGAGGGACAAATCAAGATAAATCAAGAGAAATTGATTTGTAAATGGATGGTCAATAAGTTAGATATGTGGAATATATTGGGATAATCATGGGTAAATGATGGTAAATGTGTAAAACATGCTTTATCCCATATGATCTTGTCTAACACTAAGATAGACCATAAGCGTTGTGCAGGCATGAATGACCCCCTTGACCCATGCCCATTTTAAGCACATTTCCATTGAAGCAAGGGAGTTTGAGAACCACCAACCATCCCATCTCATTGTACTAGTTGGTGGATAGGTTCCCCCAACATGGATTATAAATGGTGAGTTATGTGAGTTAGAATCTTCAACAACCAGGTAGTAATACTATCCAACAGATTGGGGATACCCTCTGGTTGTGTCAAAATAGCTATTGAAAATGGCCATGTATAATGAGTTTTCCCATTAAAAATGGTGATTTTCCATAGTCATGTAAGTCTACCAGAGGGTAATCACAATTCATTCTAGGAATTCCGTTCTTAACCAGCCAGTACAAAGGGAGTTTCACGGATGAAATCCGTTTTTCTTTCAGGATGAAAAGGGAAAGTCACCAAGAGCAATGGATGAGTAATGGATAATTGGAATACCCTTTGGTCATCATCATCCATTGCTCTTGGTAGAATTGGATGACCTGAAAATTGGATGAAGAATGGAGAGTTGAATCATTATTAACCACAGATTTCATACCATTTCAGGTCATCATCCTTTGATCACTTCCATGATGCCCGCTCCTGTCGGCGAGGCCAAGTGCAGACCTTCCAACGCAGCGGCGTGCTGCAGGTTGCTGCGGAAACATCGCAGGGGTTGCGGAAGGAGTTTCGTACGGTTTTTAAAGCTTAAGCCTATGATATAGCTGCAGAAGCTCCCCTATAATATATATATACACGTATGTATATATATATACAATACATATGGGCGTGTCCCAGCAGGTCTGTTTTTCTGCGCCAGGAAGATGAGCTACACCACTTGGAAGCGGCCTTGATGCTGCTGGCGGGGACGGTTTAATTTACGGAACCGAGTTATTGGAGGTACCTACCATATATAAGGCCAAAAAATATGATAGACCTATTTTTTTGGGGAATCTCCCATTGAAAGTTTAGTCAATTTATCACTGCAGTTGGTTGGTTTTAGTGATTCTTGCCCCAAATAGAGATGCCGTCGAAAATTAAAAGAAGTGTGTATAATGCACCTGAATTTGACAAAAACACCGATTGCTGAGTAAACCTTGGCACACTGCGGTTGGAGGGTAGCCATCATTGGGAGGCCATAGCCATACAGATAGCTTCGATCATCAATTCTAGATTAATGGGAACCAATTTTCCGTAGAAAATCTGGCTATTATCTCTATTGGCCCCATATATTGGCCCCCAAATCTCTACAGCTTAATCTCAATCATCCTTAGTTCGCCAGGAAAGCCCCATTTTTTCCCGATGAAACACATGCTGAAACCACGCTGGCGTCGCAGATGCGTCTGATTTCAGCGCTGGCGTCCTATTTGGTGCGCTGCCCGGTCGGTGGTTAATTGATGGTTGACAACAGCGGTTAACTGAACCATAGTACTGGTATGTGAATGGACTCAACTGTTAGCGGTGAAGATCGTGGTGCACATCGTGGTTATCTCATCAATCCCATCCAAATATGAATAGCAACGCCATTTTTTCATATTTTTTCATGGTAAAGAGTAGGGGATGACATCACATATGACTGGGACCATAGACTGTTATGGGTGTGTAACTAATATGAACGGGGAATGGGATAGTCAAATTTGCTCTGGGTCAACAGCATCACCTGAAATGCAGAGTAAATAAAGGTACTTGACGACCCAAAAAGGAGTTTACATGAGAAATATGCGGAACTCTGACTCTTGTATGGATTTCTTTCATATGGATATCCACTTATACACCTGATATGGCTGTCAGTTTGAATTTCCAAGTTTGATCTTGTGCGATACTCAACTTGTTGTATTTTGCATGACATACAGATAGAATATGAGGCGGATGAATTTGAACCCACTTCCCTGGTTGTTTCAAATAGATAAGTAGATATAGTGCCTATCTTGGATGTCTTTGAGCATCAAATGTTTCTATGTAAATCTTGTTGACTTGTAGGTAAATAGCTCGATATTTTGCAATTTTATAGCGGATGTCAAATCCTGCTATCCATCGACTTGTTCTTGCAAGGTATTTTTCGGATTTGCCATATGAAATCTATGCCTCCGGTAAACTAACATAGCTATTGAAATTGTCATTTATAGTGGATTTACCCATTAAAAATGGTGATTTTCCATAGTTATGTTAGTTTACCAGAGGGTATGCCTCCTTTGGTGTTTTATCATGTTTTATCTATGTCCATCATGACGCCATTCCCAAGCTTGGATCATTTTCGGAAATCATGGGAGAATACGGATTACGACGTTGGAGTGATGTGAAAAATGTTCAGATATGGACCGTATTTACCAAGCCCCGTAATTATAGTAATTAATAGTGGGTTTCCTATGGAACATGGTGATTTATAGTGGATTAATGGTGATTAATGGCTATATAATAATCCCCGTTTTTCATAGTACTCCCTCCAAAGATGGTCCTGTCGATTTCCCCCCAGAAAAGAAACCCTCCTTGGCTTTCGACGAAGCTTCCGCCCAGGATGTGACGTTGCCCTTCCCATGCAGCGGTGGCAGAGGATTACGTGAGGCGGGCGGATCTGAACATGTGGGATCCCCATATATTCGGTTAACATTTTGGGGATCATCAATATACCATACCTTAGTATAATGGTGAAACAATAAGGTATGGTAACTATGGTATATTGATGTACCCTCTGGTTATTTGTTACGCTTCGCCATGGAAGCCAGGGTCCATAGAAATAGATGGTTTACCGTTCTGAAAAATGGTGGATCTTCCCATGGCGAACTGTGAATGTCATAACCAGAGGGTAAGTCATGGTCGAATGACTTGGATGACTTGGGGGGGAAATTTCCGTATGGGGATGGGGACCTTCAAAAATCTTCAAAATACATTCTGGTAATTTAACATAGCCACTTTTCACATTTTGGGAGAGAAATTTTATGAAATTTTGCCACATCGTGATTTTACCCATGTTGAATGGTGATGTACAGATTGTTTACCCAATCATGGCCCATATTTACACATGAAACACACGTTTTTTTTTCGCCAGCATGACGATTCTTTGGGCCAAACATGGGGGAGACTATGGCTAAAAAAAGCAGATATAGATCTCCCAGCCAGGCTATATCTATCAGCCTGGAAATTAATATGTATATATATATATAATGTCAACCCTGGATTAATAAACCCCAAACGGCTGTTTAATTGGGAGGGTACCATTTAAGTATCAGATAATGACTATTGGAGGAGTACCCGGAGTACCCCCCCAATTAATAAACCATGGTTTATTAATCCGGGGTTGGCATTATATATATGTGGGAAAGCCATGGGAAACAGCCAGAGACATCTAGATATTTGTAGGCCATGGTTATCATGTGCAGATCATTTGCAGATCATGTTCCGAGCAGGGAGCAATCCTTTGGTGAGTTCACCCCATGTTCAGTTGGGAGATGTTAAACTGGCGACCCCAAGAAATGTCAAGAAAACCTCCATGAACTATCGACTATATAGATATGATACATATATATATATCTACAAACCGAATAGTTAAGCCGAAACCAACGAATAGTTATCACAAACCAACTAGAACTCAGAACGTCATAATAAAAATCCCAATTTTCCTGCTCAAATCTTGCTCAAAGCACATTGAATCCTCATTTATTTGTCAAATCGACATGGGCTTTGTCAAAGGTCTCCTCAGCCGTGGAAGCGGCGACGGCCGTCACGGGGCTTCAGTGGAGATCAGTGGAGATTGGAGTGGTGGAACAGGCGATTCGAGCCATAGATCTATAGATAGTAATGACTATAGTGAGCCATAGATTGATATGATGGCTCTATAGTGACTTATATGTATATGTATATGGTGATATAATGGATAAGTCACTATAGATATCCATTATATCACCATATACATATATATATATAGATATACATGGGAATATCTATGGGAATATCTACAATAGATTTAATGATCTATTATACATGGTGATATTAACCTATAGGTGATCTCTCTGAATAATGGTGGTATATAGATAATCATGATTATAGTGCTGTCTAATATGATTATATATAAAATATCTATTATATCAACATAGATAGTAAGGATCCATTATATCATCATTATCATTGGAATATCATGGGAATATCATTGGTAAACATGGGTAAATACGTCTTGATGAATTCTAACGGGATATTGATTGTGTTATTCATGCTTACGATTGGTTTTAGGGATTTAATATCCCATTATAAACACAAGATTAATTGTTTTAGGAATTTATCTGATAATCATCTGATAAACATCTGATAATCTGATATTGTTTTAGGGATTTAATTGATATAAGATCTGATGATCTCTGGATGAACTACACAAAATCCTGGTTCATGATGGGAATGTGTCTAAGGGGAACGAACATCCCCTAAATGGTGATGTATCTACCCTCCAAACTAACATGGCTATTGAAAATAGCCCATTTACCAATCGGTGATTGCCATTTTTAGGTGGTCAACCAGCGCAACAAAAATTGGTTAAACCACCAGTTTATGGTCAAATCCCTCCTTGTTGATGGTGGGAAACCATATTTTTTTTCGTGGTTTGGTTGTTTTTTTATCCAATTCTATTGATAGTTTCTTTATATATATATACACACATTTTTTGCTTGTTTTTCTTAACATTTATTGGTTCAGTACATGTTAAAGCCACAAAATTTGTCGTTGATGGAAGCTCAATTGTCAATTGACTGTAGATTGATGAGTCATTGATCGGTTCATTGATGGGTTTTCACCATTTTTGGTCAACATATTTCATGGTTTTCGCAACCAATAACATGGGGATATCATTGGGATATATTTCGATATAATGGGATATAACTTAACAACTTGATTTTTCAGGAATTTCAAAGATTTGATTCAACTCTGGTCTGTTTTTCAAAATGGGGCGCCCCTAGATCAAGTGGTTCATCATCATCCCATTGACTAATTGCCATGGCATCCAGAGTGTCCGCTGTTTTTGGACAAATCCAAGTATCATATCAAGCTGTTAAGTTGAGGCATTGTATCCCATTGTATCCCAATGATATCCATGTTATTGGTTAAATTCCGATTCATTGATATATATATATATGTATATATATAATAATAGCAATTATATTCCATTATTTTCCCATGATACTGAATTTCCTTAATCATTCCCAACTATATCTCGTTAATTTCCCACCATGTCCTGTTATATCCCAATTGCATCCCAATTATATCCCAATAATATGCCAATTATACCCCAATTATACCCCATAGATTTATTGATGGTCATACAACATATGTGTATAAGTTTGGTACCAATGATGTCCCATCATATTCCCGTGATATGGCATGCCCAATTATATTTTTCATTGAATTCCCACTCATTGATGTATATACAGTATATTCTTAATGACACATATATCCGACTACATTCCCTTATAATTTCCCAATTATATTCCCATAAACTCATTGGTGGCGATAGAATATCCCAATGAAATATCCATGATATGCCAATGATATCCCCATGTTCTTGGCTCACTGGGAATGATGGCTAGTAGAGGTGACTATCCCCAAATGACCTTATTTCAGGTTAGTGAATTATTGTAATTTACCCATATATATATACATACATACTTTAATAACAATGATTTTCCCATTTTCTTTCCCATTATGTTAGAATGTCCCTTAGAAATTCCCAATGATATCCCATAAAAAGACAGTTCCCATTCATTGATGGCATTTTTCACTTTTTTCAACCATGGAATTACACCGTTCCCATCCTGGACCAGCTAGGCTTCAGGCGTGCGCGAACGACATCGGAGGAGAATTTCCAACGATGGGTCATGAAAGGAGCTGGTTAAGTGATAGAAGATATCCATGGTATGTATGGCATATATCTGACATGGTAGATTCTATGGTATATTATATATATATGCATATTCTATGATATGACAGAGTTAAACCTAATTGTATGCTATATTTTGATGGTTTTTACTGAGGTTTTACCGTTTTACAGTAGATACAGACCACCAATTTACCATCCCCATCCAACGATCTATCTACTCCAAAGAATTGGGAGATTTGGGAGATGTGATGACGTGAGGATGTCCCAATGATTTACGTAATTTATCCAAGATATCCATTTATTGAGGATAGTATTTTACCTCAAAGATCATCCAGAATGATTAAGATATGTAATATCTATCAACTGGATGTCCATGATATTCCCATGATATTCCCATGATATTCCCATAATTTACATATCATATTGAGGATAATAATCATAGTGAGGATGATACTCATAGTGAGGATGCACATCCATTTTGGGATATTTTTCATTCATCGAACCACAGGTTTCATATGGTAAAACCACAACTAACATAGGATATTTCTGCAGAAATGGGCATTCAATCACCTATGATTTGGGCGGTCAAGGATCGAACGCCCTCCAACCTACCGGTTCTGGTCATTGTGAGTATGGACCGTCCATGTGTTTCAGGATTTTGCGACCGTCGACCTCGGGGAATTCAACAGTTTGCGAACTGGAGAATGGCACATTTGTAGATGATTTACCCTCTGGTAAATCAACATAGACCCTGAAAATCACCAATTCTTAGAGGAAACTAATCTTCCAACCCCTATCTACCAGGGTCTATGTTATTTCACTGGAGGGTACCTGTTACACATGGTGATTTTCCATAGCTATGTTAAATTTACCAGAGGGTATCATTTCGAAAATCCCAACGGCCTCCAAATGCCGCGGTGAGCAAAGTGGCTCTTGAAACCTCCGACGCATGAACACCTCGAGAATTCGATTTTGTTTCGGACCCTGTTGATTTAAAACCTATGAGCCACATCAATCTTCAGAATGACCCGTTGATTTTCATTTCGGAGATTTTCATGATTGGCCAGAACCTTGAGACCGTATTGAAACCATTTGAACTACTCCCATTGTGCATGCGGACACTCATCAGCACCAGGAGCTCGACGAAAGGCACCGCGTTTTTTTTTCATGCCCATCCAGAACAGCCATGGTTTCCCATTCTCCAAAATTACATACCCTCTGGTAAACTAAAATAGCTATTGAACATGGCCATTTATAGTGAGTTTTCCCATTAAAAAATTGTGATTTTCCATAGCTATGTTAGTTTACCAGAGGGTAATTAAAGGGTGGCTTCTCCAATGATTGTTGATTGTTCTATGATCTACGGAAAAAAACATGGGTGACTTTGATTCAAATAATTTTTAACGGAAGATAAAACTCTCCCATTTTGCAGTACCCAATGTCTTGATCTGCAGCCTGTGGAAAGCATGGTGACGATAGGAACCATTTCCACGGGTCCCATGTATACCTGCGTCTTGAATGTTGACTATTAACAAACTATCCTCAACAGAATAGTGGTTCTGTTCCAGCTGTTCGGCGTTTTTCGTATTTCACATGACTTACCCCCAATTGTTTGTTGGCTAAATAATAATAACGATTTCATCCCATTTTCGCCCACTAAATACCCATTTCATTCATTTTCTATTGCTAACAAAAGCCAATCCCATCCATTTTAGTATTGAAACCCATGGTGACGACTGGGGTACCCCCATGACTTACTGTGGATGGTGACTGGGGTACCCCCATGGATTTCTTCCACAATAGGAAACCTCTATATGGATGTTTCCATGAGGGTCCCCCATTTATCCATTTAAAATCATTGATGGATTTTCCCTGACAAAAACCAGCCTTTTTGGGGTACCCTCATGGCCATATATATATATTATACATATATATATTATACATATATATATATTATATACATATATATATACATATATATATATATATACATATATATATACACATACATACATATATACATATACATACACATATATATATATCATATTCCCATGATATTCCCATAATTTCCTGATGTTATTCCTATTACGAACCTATATTTTCATGTCTATGATATTTCCCATGGATATTCCACATTTCCATGTCTATGATATCCTGATATTATGTATATGATACCATCTGGTTATTTAACATAGTCATGGAAAGATCCACCATTTTTAATAGGTTAACCATCTATAAATGGGCAATTTTCCATGGTTATGTAACAAATTACCAGAGGGTAGTTATACTATAGTTAATGGATATTATGTATATGATAAATAATAACACATAATATGGAATATTATATATCCTAGCTGATAATATCCACATGATTCCTATATGTCCCGTTAAATAACCAGAGGCTATTCCACATTATTTCATGGTGTTTACCCCTATATTTCATGGTAAAAACAATGGTTTCCAGTTAAGATTTTCCAGTTATTTGATGATAAAAACCCTGGTTTCCGGTGAACATTTTCCCTTTCCCAACAATCAAAACCAATCCAGTGATATAGTTGGTAGATGGTTCATCCCATTATAATCCCATTACTATCCATGGTATCGATGGCCCATTGATAGATGGTTTACCTATTAAAAATGGTGGTTTTTCCCAGGCCTGGCCTATTTAGCCCGTCCCCGTGCGCCCGCGGGTGCCCCGCAATGGGTGCTTCCCTGCGTGCAGTCGGGGGCCTCGTGGAGTCCAGTCGGTTGGAAACCGAAACCCGGGGAGATAGACATGTTTTTTTTACCATGAAACAGATGGAATATATGGAATATCCATGGTTTATATCTACCAGATGGTATATGGAATAACCATGGTTTATTCATGGTGAAACCATCAAGGGTGACTGGAAACCACTGGTTTTTACCATGAAATATAGGGGTAAACACCATGAAATAATGTGGAATAGCCTCTGGTTATTTAACATATAGGAATCATGTGGAAAAACCCTGGTTTATATCTACCATAAACATCCATAAACCATAGTTTAACCTCCATTTATGGTTGGGATTTTCCATGGCTATGTGAAATAACCAGATGGTATGTGGAATAACCATGGTTTATTCATGGTGACACCATCAATAAACTTGAATATTCATGGTTAATTCTAACCATGTTTTTTTTGTTTCATCTATTTGAGATTAAGAATGTTTTGATATTCCATTCAATAGTGACTATTCCATTAAGAATATTTAAGCACTGTGAAACATCTTAATCACCATAACATCTGACATAGGAACTGACTTAATCTATTCAAACCATCAACTATTTGAGATTAAGCCTACTTCCCACTAACAAAACCAGGGATATAGAACTTACGATTCATGGGATGAGCCATCAACAAACCACCAAGTTTATACTATCCAAGATTCCAACACATACATAAATGTTTTTAAATATATATTTTGTATATTGTCAGATTCAATTGGATATACATACATACATACATACGTACGTACGTACATACATACATAGATACATAGATACGTACCCTCTGGTAAACTAACATAACTATGGAAAATCGCCATTTATAGCTGATTTACCCATTAAAAACGGTGATTTTCCATAGTTCACCAGAGGGTACTGGATCAGCACGCTTTGCCACGCCTTCGCCGCCCAAGGAATCCGTTCACCCGGCAGTGGCACCATTTCGGCGTTCTCCCGGCGCGTTGGAAGTTTGTTGATTTAGCCCCATTCGCATCCATGAACTATAGTTACCCATATCAACTGAATAAACTACAGATATAACATCCATTAATTATAGTATAACTATAGTACAACTATAGTAACTATAGTATAACTATAGTATAACTATAGTCTGACTAAGTTGCTTTATAACCCAAACGTTCTCTCCCGGACACCGAAACGTTCAACCTATAAGATCTATATAAGATCTATCGTATCTATATAAAAATACAAGTTTTGAGTTTTGTTTCTGGGGAAAAATTTAAAACTTTTGTTGGACTAAGGCGTCACCATTTGAAAATGCCAGGTTTACGACAAGATTTGTACTTCTGAATTTGTGCCTCAGCTGCACTTCTCGCAGACATCAATCAACATTCATGATAGGAAATGCTTGAAATCACGGTGAGTGACAAATGCATACAAATGCAACAAGACGCAGGCAAGATCAAGATTTAGAGTGTTCGCAGTTTGTGAAAAGCAGGCGCCGAAGCAAAAACAGCAGACAGAAACTT
This sequence comes from Cladocopium goreaui, assembly GCA_947184155.2. Classification (NCBI taxonomy): domain Eukaryota; class Dinophyceae; order Suessiales; family Symbiodiniaceae; genus Cladocopium; species Cladocopium goreaui. The sequence continues at coordinate 28,285 of CAMXCT020002687.1, forward strand.
GGAAACCGCGGTTTCACATGTCCTTTCCGTCCCATGTCAGACAAATAAAGAAAACACATACATCATTTGACATAAGCACATAGAATAAATTTGAGTAGATAAAGAGAATAGATAAATCAATTGCTAAGTAGATGAATACATACTGAAAGAAATTAACACATAAATGGATCAATAGAGATATATATATATATATATATATAGATATATATGTATATATAAGTGACACATATATATATATATACATACATACATATACATATAAGTGACAAAATGTCTATATGGATGTGTGTATATATATATGATATAGTAGGATTGACTCAGATGAAGACCAGTTGCTTTGGCACAGTTCGTTGGATTACCGAGGCGGCAGTACTTCGATTAGTGGATCAGGCAGGGGAAACCTTTTGGGGAATCCACGGGGAACTCCGTTTCCAGTCACTCGGTAATATAGTGATAATATAGTGATAATATAGCTGTATATATATATATACTATATCCATTTGGTTGGTGGTTAGGAACATGAATTTTATTTTTCCATATATGGTGTATATCTGGATCTTTGGAAACAGACTCCGGAACCAAGAACAGACTCCGACCTAAACCCAATTTAGATGTCAGTCTTCAAGCTGCTGGCAACACCCAACATACAAGTGAAACTTTCAGGTTTTGAGCATCTCGGAGGAAACCCTTGTGTTTTTGCTGTTTGTTTTATCATTGTTTCATCGGTGCGCCGATGGTTCTTGGTCAGCTTGGTTGTTGCTTTGTTTCCCCATCAGGCAAGCGAATGGACTAATCACATCTTCAGCAGCCTTGGAAGGGGGTAAGCCAAATATGAAAGGAGGCATGTTGTTGGTACTGCATATGCCAGGACAAAATCATTTTGTGTATCGTGACCCCCATGACGCAGGGTTTGGTCTGCAGCACCTGGTCTGCTGGCCTAAAGCATTTGGTCTGCCAGCCATTTTTTTGCATTTGCAACCTGGGTACCCTGCCTACGCCCTGCTTGTGCTGAAGGCCTGCACCATCGGAATATCTATTCTGGCACCGGCCCAAGTCCGATGACCAATCATTGCAGGAGATAGGCTTGCGCTGTGCTTGTCATTCTGCGAGATAGCGAGTTGTTATTTTTTTGCACTGTTGGGCAATCATCTCCTCCTATGCCCTTGTCGAAGTCATCGCTCTCAAATTGGGCAACTGGCTGCCTTTACCATAACTACCGCAAACCTTTGAGATGTCTTGTTTAGAGAGGCATGGTTAACTTCATACATCGTCGTGCAACTTATCATCATGAACTATAGTTTCTATCCAAGTTGCCCCGCGTTGCTGATGGCAAAACCCGCATACTCGCAATTCCTGCATTCAATGCATTTGAGTTTTGACGCGCGCGGCAGGTCGTGGGCGGATGTGGCAGAAGCCTGGCAGCAGCCAAGGCACATTGACTTTGAATCCTTCTTCCCGCAGCGTGTTTTCTCCCTGGCTTGTTTTGCCATCTTTTGCAACCAGTTTCGTTAAAGCATGGTGACAATCATCCGGAGGTTTCAATAGACGGCACGTTTGCAATACAGTTGGCGTCAAAAAGACAGAAACCATAGGGAGCCTACAGCCAAGTTCACAGTCACACCAGGTCATACCATGTCAGCCTCAATGCCTTCGTCCAAGGCTATATCCATGGAAGGCTTGGTGGTACAGGGGCTTTTGGACACATTAGGTGTGCTTGGTGGGTTGCCAGCTTCTCATTGCATGAGCTTGTGAGCGCCTTTTTGCGTTTGCAATCGCCATACTCAGCGGCAAGCGGCAAGCCGGTGGATGTGTCCATTCATTGCTGACTTGGCTTCGCCCGCGCTTGGAAAGCAAAACGGAAGAAGTGATGTTTCATCGGAAAACCGATGGGTGATGTAGGGCTGTTTGGTTAGCAGAGCAGTGTTAACGGAAGCTTGGCTGATTGATGCTGATTGACACGTGCTTGCACCTTGCGCATGTCATTGCTTTCCTCTCATTGTGTTCCCCCTTTCTGCGCGGATACTGAGCAGAAAGAGAAGTGTGCAGAGAGAACCCGCGATATGCTGCTGGCATACCTCAAAGAGGAAGACCGGGCCCCAAGCCACGCTGAAGAATGAAAACAATTTTTGCTTGCCATGCGCTGCAGGGTTGCGAAGATGAACGTTGGGAATTTACTCCTGTTTTGGCGGCTCTGCACACGCTCAGTGATTTCCATTGCCTTTTCATTTTGCCTCACCTGTGACCTTTTTTCACCCGGTCTTTTTCATCGGCTGGGCCGATGCAAGGATTTATAAGAAATCGCTTGTAAGTCCAACTAACTGAGCTTTCAGCTTGCTGTTGCTTAGGTGCTTGGTTGCGGCAGGACTCTGGGAGCAGATGGGCCCTGGGAGAAGAGAGCGGAAGGCTGGGACGCATCAACGCCAGACCCCGGATGCCCACCCCAACCATCTGGAGCACAGAGTTTCAAAAAAAGTTGCTGGTCAGGCGTTGCGCGTGCAACGCCTGACCTCAAGAAATGTTATCTGCTCCCCGTAGATGTCTGGATGCTCCACATAGATGGCCCCAAAACTTCTACGTCCGACCAACTTCTACGTCCAACTTCTAGGTCGGGCGTCGCGCGTGCAACGCCGGAGTCCGACGGAATTATCCAACCTACGCATACTGAGTCCGACGGGATTTGTCCAACATAAGCATACAGAGTCTCACGAGGTCTTTCCAACATATGCGTACAGAGTCTTTGCACAAGCATACAGAGTCCAACGCGATTTTTCCAACATAAGCAGACAGAGTCCGACGCAGTTTGTCCGCGCACGCTTTCAATATGAATATGGACAATGCGGTACTTGCCTATTCGCTGCTAGAGAGAAAAGGATTCATGCTTCACTGCTTGCCGCATCTCCGCTTCTTGAGGCCCAGCCCTGCATTAAAAGATCTCAGACCCTTTAGGCAGGACCCAAAGCATGATCAGCGTGTGAAATTTTGGTTTAGCTGTTTAGCCCGTGACCGCTACTCATGTAGGATTGGTAGGCGTTCCTGATCAATGTGCCACTGCAAACGTGACCCGACATGAAAGCAAGTCAATGATCCTTCTTTGGCAGGTCTTGTGCCAGAAGGCTGGGTCAGGGGAACCGTTTGTTTGCACCGGATTCTGTTTACATGGTTGCAATTTTTCATCGGCACGCCGATGTTGGTCCTTATTGCTTTTCATTGGCTTGCCGATGTCCTGCCTTTTCCTTCACATTTTTTCACCGGCTTGGCGATGCCCTGTCATTGAAATCAGTCTGAGGGGAACAGGATCCACGCTATCAAGCGCAGTCAAATTCAGGCTCGGCCGCGGCAACTGCAGCCTTTGTGTCGGCCAAAACCATTGCCGGGAAGGCTGATGAGGAGGGCACTGGTATGAGCTCAACCTGAAGAGCGCTCGCCAGAAGAAAGCAAATGCAACAGATCAAACTTCCGGAGCAAAGGCTGTTGCAAAACCAAAGACCAAGGCAGCCCAGAAACCAAGGGTAAGCAAGACTTCATCCGATCAAGACACACAGCTTTGCACTGTGAACTTTGAACTGGCCACTGGAAAGAAGGCAGTGATCGGCAAACGTGACAGAGGGACTTGAACAGTCAAATGCAAATTTCCTTTGTGTTTTCAAAGAGTTTTCTCATTTTTGTTTTTGAGAACGGCAAACTGTCAAAGTTAATCTGACGAGCGGCGTGAGGTCAAAGCATCGCAAGTTTACCCCGTCAAGTTTGCCTTGGAGCTGGTGAAGAAACATTTTCACTACGGGGAGTAGCTTTTCTATTGTTGATGGTTGCGCTCGATGATGCGCCCTACTGTCAACTTGGGGGCAGGCCTTCTTGAAATGAAGCCGCGGCAGGTGCGCTTGATGCAAGGTGCATCATTACAAGCCACTAGTGCGGGAAAATGCCTCTTCCTGTTCACGAGCCTGCTTCAGTTCAAGTTATCAGTTTCATAGCCGTTGACCGTTGGATTGATTGTAGGTGCCAGCTTCAACCCTTCCACCCCTTTGTCATATTGGTGGTAATTCTCAAGAGTTGATCCTGCTCTGCCCTAGCTGCTGCTCGTGCGATCTGCTGTGAGAGCATCGGGTATGTTTCTTGATTTGTTCAAGCCTGCATCCACTTGCGCCGCTCAGAAGAGAAATCTTTGCAGATTTCGACTCCGGCAGCATGTCCAAGCAGATTCTTGATTCCAAAGAACCAATAGCATCGGCCTGCCGATGAAACTAAAAGATTTCATAGCCAAGACTCCAGAGGCCAGATACATCAGCGCAGCCTGGTGCTCGTGACTGCATTGTCCTATCTACATAGCTTTTCAAAATCATTATTTTTTTTGTTATATGTTACAACCGACTGTTTTCTTGGAGTCTGTTCTTGGTTCCAAAGTCTGTTTCCAAGAATCCAGATATTGCATATATATATAATTACTATATCCATTTGGTTGGTGGTTTGGAATATGAATTTTATTTGGAGGGCTAATTATTTTAGGATTTTTTTTTGATCAGGTTTAGGAATTATTTTTGGATTCCTGCTTCTCTGCTTTTCCTGCTTTTCCTGCTTCTCTGCTTTCCTGCTTTTCCTGCTTTTCCTGCTTTCCTGCTTCTCTGCTTTTCTGCTTTTTTGCTTTTCTGCTTCTCTGCTTCTCTGCTTCTCTGCTTTTCTGTTTTTCCTGTTTCTTTGCTTCTCTGCTTTTCCTGCTTTTCCTGCTTCTCTGCTTTTCTGCTTTTCTGCTTCTTTGCCTTTCTGCTGTTTTGCTTTTGTGCGTTTCCTGTTTCTTTGCTTCTCTGCTTTTTGCTTCTCTGCTTTTTTTTTGCTTTGCCTGCTTTAAATACTTGATTTTCATGTAAGATGCATTTTGCACAGTATTTACATCCCTGAGTATCACATGACCAACCTTCTCTTGAAAACTAGCAACGTAACATGTGAGAAGAGGTGCTTGCATTCTGCTTTGGGGGGAGGCGCTGCGCCTCCCCCCAATCCCCCCCTCCCGCTTTTTTTTAATTTAAACTTAAACCCAAGTTACATTAGTTGGTTTTTGCGAACTAACCTTCTCTGGAAAGCTGACAGGATTACATGTGATAGATAGATAGATAGATAGATAGATAGATAGATAGATAGCTAGATAGATAGATAGATAGCCAGCTAGATAGATAGATAGCTAGAGAGATAGATAGCTAGATACCTCGATAGATAGATGGCTAGATAGATAGCTAGATAGATAGATAGATGCTAGATAGATAGCTAGATAGATAGATAGATAGCTAGCTAGATAGATATAGCTAGATAGATAGCTAGATAGCTAGATAGATAGATAGATAGCTAAATAGATAGGTAGATAGTTAGCTAGATAGATAGATAGCTAGATAGATAGCTCGATAGCTAGATAGCTGGATAGACAGCTGGATGGCTAGATAGATAGATAGCTAGATAGATAGAAAGCTAGATAGCTAGATAGCTAGATAGATAGTTAGCTAGATAGCTCGATAGCTAGATAGCTGGATAGACAGCTGGATGGCTAGATAGATAGATAGCTAGATAGATAGAAAGCTAGATAGCTAGATAGCTAGATAGATAGTTAGCTTGATAGCTAGATAGGTAGATAGATAGCTAGCAAGATAGCTAGCTAGATAGGTAGATAGATAGCTAGATAGATAGATAGCTTGCTAGATAGATAGCTTGCTAGATAGATAGCTAGCTAGATAGCTAGCTAGCTGGATAGATAGCTAGCGCCCTCCCTCAATCCCCCCCACCCGCTTTTTATCTAATCCCAAGCTTCCGCATCTGTAAATATTTGGGTGAACATGCTCACATGTAGAACATCCCATGCAAAATGGAAGGTGAACATGCCAAAATGTGGCAAATACCATACAAAATGGAAGGTGAACATGCCCACATGTAGCAAATCCCATGCAAAATGGAAGGTGAACATGCCAAAATGTGGCAAATACCATACAAAATGGAAGGTGAACATGCCCACATGTAGTAAATCCCATGCAAAATGGAAGGTGAACATGCCCAAATGTGGCAAATACCATGCAAAATGACAAATTCAAGTTCCAAACCGTTGCAAACACTAGGCAAATGGTACCAGCCAAGAAATCCCAAAAAAATTCCCAAACCTGCTCAAAAAAAAAATCCTAAAACTATTTCACACCCTTTTTATTTTTCCATATATTGGGAATAATCATCCCAACTGATTTTCACAATTTTTCAGAGGGGTTGAAACCACCAACCAGTTATGTACCGAAACAGTCATGTTGAGTACTCAAGTCAAGAAATTCATCCATTCAGCATCCATGTTTTTTTCCACTTGATGAAAACAGCTCGGTCATTCCCCAATTTTTCATCCAATTTAGAACACCATTGGTTCCAGCGGTAACCCAGTTTTGAGCGATATTTATACTAGGTGCCCCAAAGGATAGCTAAGTTGGATTATAACCCCAATAACTAGGGTTTATGGTAATTCTAACTATGGTCAATGGGGTTAACAAACCAACATGTAACTGGGGGGCCCTGCCTTGTAATGGGTCTCCGACAAAAACATGCCTTCCCGAGCAAAACGAGTCAGCTTGCTGAAAGCATTAGGGTCAGGTTTATCCAGGCTTTCATGGGCTTTTATATCTCTGTTCAGTTGGAGAGAATAGGTTGGAGATGTGTTAGAATAAATAGGGTGCGCTTAGTCATGTCGCGGAAGGAATCCCATGGGTATGGGATGGTTTGGGTGTCTTCAATTTAGAAAAGTATCCATTTGTGACACCAAATGGGGTCTTTCCGACAATTGTACCCCTTATAAAACGGGGACCGTTTTATCACACAACTTACGATATTATCCCAGTGGAACCCAATAGTTATTCCATAATCACCCCACAATCCATCTCACTGGTTCTCTCCTTTATTACATTAACCATATTTACAAGGGTCAGTTCTAAGTTGATTTATCACCCATCTAACTATGCTTGGAGTACCCATAAACCCAACAGCTAAACTAGTTATGTTTACGAACTTAGATGGATCAAGATAGTTACCCTCTGGTAGTTTGTTACATAGCAATTGAAAACACCCCATTTATAGTTGATTTACCTATTCAAAATGGTGATTTTCTATAGTTATGTTAGTTTACCAGAGGGTAGATGGAAAACAACCACAGTTATGTGGTAAACCTCCGAGAAATCCAATGGTCCCAACATGGGTTTGTCTGATATTTTCGAGAATCCCCTAAATTTGAGGGTTGATTATCACAAGTTTCCTACTGGACTGTCTATTCTATGTCGACTTTTAACAGATATCCCCATGAAAACCCTCAGATCTCATGGAATCCGACGGGAAATCAATCCCAGGAAGTTCCATGGAAACTCCCATGAAGTTCCATGAAAATCCTACGGAAATCCCACGGAAATCCTCCATGAAAATCGTCTGAAGCGAGGACTTGCTGCGGCTCTGTTCTTGTCAGGGCGTCACCTGCCCCGAGGCTGCGGCAGGGCTGATTCCACCAGCCTTTGGTGAGTTTTATACTGGTTAATAATGATTAATGATGATTAATGATGATTAATCATGGTTAATGGTGGTCAATTATTGTGGTTGATAATGGTTGATCATGGTTAAGAGTGGTGGTTAACCATGTTTTTACACATACATATATATATAATTGATTCAACCAACCAAATAGATGTATTGTATATTAGTGGTTAAGTACGATTAATGATAATGTGTTATGATTTATTTCATCCCTTCCCCCATTATTAGACACCTCCCAGAAACCATGTGACTGAGACCATCCCGATGGGTGCTATGGGTCAAGTCATTGGGTAGCCAATAACCGATGGCTACTAAACATAGACTTAAATCCTACACATATGACACCCCTAAAATGAACCCACCGTTTTAAGGTTTTTTTTTGACCCATGCGTCCCCAGACGTCGTATTTCCCGCGGCAGAACAGCGGCACCTTGCAACTCTTGGCCGCTCTGCTCAGTGCCGTAAGGGGCACCCAGCGAAATCGGCACAGAAAGTATCCTTGAGCCATTGGATGCGAGTGATGGTTGGTTAATATATGGTTAATATATCGGCTGATATATATTTATATACATACCATATATATATACCATATATATATATACATATATATTATGGCCCATATATATATATAATTGATTGATTGATTGAATGACGTTAATATATGGTTAACATATTATGGTGAGTATATGATGAATATATGGTGAATGATGCTAATCATGTCGGAAACCAAGCGCCATAAGCCTACCATGACTGGGGCTGAATTATGTCGAGTGAAAAACACCCGAAATCATCCCGGTTAGGTCCTTTTTCGGGGAAAATCATGGTTTTGAGGCACCCCAAAATTGCATGTACTCTCTGGTAAAGTCAGAGTTTGCTATCGAAAGATCCACCATTTTTAGGTAAATCCACGAACTTTCTATGGCCATTTTCAACATCTATGAAAACACCCTATTTATAGTTGATTTACCTATTAAAAATGGTGATTTTCTATAGCTTTTTGTATGTTTACCAGGCCGGGTATGGGGAAATCTGACGACATTGCTCTCCGCAGCATAGAGCAGACCAGTGCGCCGAGGCTCAACATTTTCACCATTCCACCTGGGAGATGTATGGAGATGTATGGGATTATATAGTTAAAATGGAGTTTTTACCAACAGTAATAGGGATGGAATATTCTGGAATATAGTGGGATATAATTACTGGAAAGTGTATTTTATGTATATATATATGTCTGGTTGGTGGTTTGGAACCATGGATTTTTATTTTTCCATTCAGTTGGGAAGAATCATCCCAACTGACTCATATTTTTCAGAGGGGTAGGTATACCACCAACCAGATTAGTTAAAGTAACAATCATTGGGTTTCGCACACAATACGCAATACACATTAAAAACGGATCCACCAAATTGAGGATCATTCCGTTGCTTTTGTTTGTGCGCAGATTGTTTTCCCTTTGGAACATGAATTTGGTCATGGACATATTCGATTTATCCTCGGACATGTTCGATTTATCACTTAAAGACTTGTTTTCACCCGTTTTCCATGTTTTCCACCCGTTTTTCTATGATTTTCTCACTTCTCACTTTTCAGCGATGTTCTCATGAAAAAAACACGGGTCTTTGCCATGATGCTGTCAACCAAAAAAACCTTCGTTCATGAGGAACACCTGGGCTGTATGTCGCCTCCAGGCTTGCGGGTTCATGGGATTTAATGTGGTTACCCTCTGGTAATTTGTTACATAGCGAACTGGAAATCACCATTTTTCACAGGTAAATCAACTATAACTGGGCCATTTTCCATAGTTATGTTAGTTTACCCTTAATTTGGAATGTTATATCAAATTAGTAATGTTTAATATCATTGATCCATCAATTTAGTCATAATCTAGTTGATGAATGTTATATCCATTAATCCCATATATATATATATTATATATATATCCCATGAACAATCCATGAAAATCCAACTAAAATCCCATGAATCCCATAGTTCATGTGGTTAAAACAATAAATAACCTATGGATGGTTTATAATAGAAAATCCATCTATAAATGGATGATAACTCCTGGATATCAATAAGATATAGGTACACAACCATAGCGGTAAATAGGAAGAAAACTAACAATAACTGGTTGGTGGTTTGGAACATAATTTTTATTTTTCCATTCAGTTGGGAATAATCATCCCAACTGACTTTCATATTTTTCAGAGGGGTAGGTGTACCACCAACCAGATAATAAACTACCCATTTGGGAATGGTTTATAGCACCTATAAAAATGGTGGTGAGTGGGGGATGGTTTATTATTGTTTTAACCACATTATTGGTTCTGAGTGAAATATTTTGGATGCTTTATCTATCTTTACTATTGGATAGATGATTCCCTGATAAGCATCTACTTTTCATTGTGTTCTAGTGGATTAATCAGTGATTTATATTTGGATACTATTGGGTTTCATTCGTGGGTACTTATAGGAAACATTTTGGATCATAAAGTAGTAGGGAAAATATGAGATGACACAACCCTTGTCAGCGAACTTAAAAGCAACCCCCAAAAATGTGCTCCTCCCTTCCGTGCGTTTGTTTGGGAGAAAAGGGATTGTTCACGGGGTCACTTTGGCACAGTATTTTTGCGATTGAAGTTGTTGGGGCATAGATAGGTGTTCCCCTCATCCAAGTCTTGATGATCATGATGTTCATCTATGAGAGAATTCGTTTAATGTGGGTAAAACGATAATAGACCACCCATTTGGGAATGGTTTATACCACCGATTATGGTGAAATTGGAGATGCCTTATTATTGTTTTACCAACATTACCTTTGTTCTTTGTTGGTTAAGCTGTTGCCTTCTGGTACTGTGACATACATCCACTCTATGGTTGCACCATATAAAACCATATACCATGTTTGTCCATTTCTATGTTAGTTTTATCATCATTGTATACCCCCATTTAGAGACACAGCCAATTGTCATATAGTTGGTACATATACACACACATATCCTGTTAATTATCCTATGATAGTCCCCATTGTATCTAATTTATCTGATTTATATCCCATTCCCATGGTATCTCCATGTTGGTCAGGTGATGCAGAGGCGCGGGAACTTTCTTCCGGAGCCATAGGAATCTCAAGATCCATATGGGGCTTGTGTAAAATCCAGTGGTTTATCCATGGATTTTCCCATATTTTCCCTCTTGAAATGGTATTCCTTCATGATATTTCCTTAGAACAAATCAGGAGCAAAGGAGCTACGTTTTTTGAATTTCCCATTTCTAGTAAGGAAATATCAATGGCTACTTGGGGGTATCCCGGTATCTTCAGACAGACCCATATTCCGAAATGAGGAGCAAGTTGAAATATCCCCATGAAATATCCCATGATACCACAATTTTTGTTGGTCAGATCCCCATTGCTACACTTAACGGCCCCACTGTTCATCATTTTCGTTGATCTCTCCATGACAATCTCTGGTATAGATCGTTGGTATAGTGAGCTAATGGAACAGTGGGTATAGTTGGCAATGGAACTCTGGAACTCTCATCACTTTTGTCGATTTATTGCTTGTTTACCCTCTGCTCATCCCCTATCCATGGTGGGTTTATTGGGAACATCCTCTATAAATGGTGAATTTCCATTGCCACGTTTGATGACCGGAGGGTATATGTTTATAAGACTTTTTCACGAGTGATAGATATGTTTAAAACTAGTTTATCAGATAATATCAGATAGTTTCCCAGTTTATCACAATTCCATCTGTAGGTAATCAGTTGGGAACTGCTTTGCCATTCATAAGATTCCGATTAACTTCGAGTTTGATTTTCAATTAATGTAACGCAAAAAATGATCCAACAACATTCCCAAATTGTTTCAATAACAAAATTTGTTGCAACAATTTTGAATTAGTTGCAATTTTTGTTTCATTTGCAACATTCCATGTATCCACGTTGAACGCTTGGAAAGTTCCCTGATATTTCCCTGAACTTAAGATGTGTATAATCACTTATTAAACCTGTGTTGGTTTCGGTGACAAATCAAATTCTTCTAGGGTGTTTATAATAAGAACCCATATATATAGAGTAATGTTGGTAAAACAATAATAAACCATCCCCAATTTCACCATTTTAATAGGTGGTGTAAAGCATTCCCAAATGGTGGGTTTATGACATTGTTTTACCCCCATTACATCCGATGATATCCTACTGTTTCGAGGTTTCCTAAACTGGGGGTACCCCCAGTTATCATCCATTCATAGATGGATTTTCTATTATAAACCATCCATAGATTATTGTTTTAACCACATTAACTATGGGATTCATGGGATTTTAGTTGGATTTTCATGGGTTGTTCATGGGCTATAATATAGGGGATTAATGGATATGATATAACATTCATTAACAACGGTTTCTTATTCCATTCGCCTAGGCGTCTGAGCCCGTGGCGGTGCCGCCGGGGATCACATGGGAGTGTCGGGCCTTGAGAAAAGTGGGATATATAACCCACGAAGCAAGGGGAATGTCTTTTTTTGATATGTATATAATCATATATATAATCATATATATACACATGATGTGTATATATATATATACACATATAATTGTAAATACATACTTATACCGTACCTATATATATATACACACATACACATACACATACATACATAGATATGTATATAGTTGGACAGCTCTTAGATGGCCGTGGCGTTTTGTTGGGTTGGGGTGGGAGGTGGGGTGGGGCATGTATTCATGTTCATGTGAACTTGCTAGGCGTGAAGTGTGGTTCATCAAGTGAAGAATTTCACGTTAGAAGGCCCCAAGTTGTTTCCAGGCGTCTCCAACATTGGTTGGGCCGGTCCTGGAAGTCTTTAAAAGATTTCCTGCCAGCTCACATGGTTTTGAAGTGCAAAGAGCGTGGGCATTCCACTTTGCACGCGTCCGTGCAACAATGTGAGTTCATGTGGTGCTGGCGATCAACCTTGAAGAATCCAGACTTGAAGCGCTGCTGTGAACACAAGACGGCTGAAAAAGTGTGGAAACCAAATAGTTGCGGCTGTGAAGAATCCACAAAAACGCAAGTTTCGTGTAGTCGAAATAGTTCTTTTATGTTCTTTTCATTTTGCTGCCTGTAAATAAGGCGTTGACAGGCTTTACACAAAAAATAACACAAAACCCTACTGGCACGAGCACATCCAATATCATCGGCAACTTCCCATGAAAAAAAAACAGGGCCATCTAAAGGCCGCGCTCCTAGCTATGGGCTTCACCATCAAATTTTGTCAAGTTGACTTACCGGGCAAAGATTTGGTCATAATCAATGGGGATTAAAGTAGCCACTAAGGGGATACACTGGAGCAGCCAATCGTGGTTTAAAGATTCCTTCTAGGAAAAGTCCCCAATTTCGTGGCTGAAATCGCTGGTTGTTTACCGTGTTGAAATCAATGTGCTTTGGTGATTTCAAGCATGTTTCTTCTTTCCATCCCAACAAAATCGATGCGTCCAAAAAACGGACAACCCCAAAAAATCCACTGCGTTTACGAAGATTTAAATAGCGACAAAACATCATTTAGCATTATCCCAAAAATATACCCTTTGATTATTTAACATAGCTAATATGGAAACATAATAACATTTCTTCACATATGTCCCAAAAAATCCGCTTGAAAATCTCATCATATTTGGGTGGTCAAGTCAGGTAACCTGATTAGATTGTCAAAAATATAAGACATATCAAGGGATTAGGCCAATGATAGGGAATTACATGGGTTCTTACCTTTTAATGGATTATTAAATGTTATGACATGTTCTTCATACGAACTCGGCATTGCTAAAGATATACCTTTGCCATCGTGGCGACCCCGCCTGAGGCCTGTTCGCCTTGAGTCGGGCCAGGAGGACGAAAACGTGACGGGAAACGACCAACGGAATCCGCCCGTTACGGGGAAATGTTTTGGGATATGAACCAACGGATCACTACTTTAATACCTCTAATATCCATTTCTAGATTAGATTTAATAACGTTAGTAAACATATACAGCCATTACTAATGGATAATGATATAGGACACCAATCTTTATTTGATTGTCATGTTTTTTTGGCCATGTATAGATGGGACAAACATTGCTAATGGATATTAACCAGTAATGTGTGTCTGCGAAGTGGATCATCGGATCATCACCCATTTTTTGAATGGGTAAATCATGAAACTACAGCCAGGCCATTTTCGGGTATTTTCCATAGCGAAAATGTCGGTTTACTGGAGGGTAATCATTTCATGGCGAAAGTGCAATGATATCCATCAGCACAGCATCCCGATTTGGTTTTGAACTGACAATGTTTGATATGATTGTTTTCTTTGAATCCATTTGGAGACCGTTTCCTTGACAAAAACAGGGCATTGGGTAATCCTCCAACGATCCAAACTATTTGTTGATTTATATATTTGACGTCCAAATTCCCCGAACAATTTGCGGATTTAGAAATATTACCATCACTGTCTAAATCGTAAATTTTTGATTATTTTTTTTTTTCGATTTGTGGATTTATCATTAATTACACATTTATGATCATTTTTGAGGGTAAATGTTCACAAAATGATCAATTTACCCTCCCGTGATCAAACATGGTTTGCTGGAAGATCTCCCATTTATAGTTGATTTTCCCAGCTCGAAACCTGCATTTTTTGATGGCTAGCCATGTTTGATGATCGAAGGGTATCCCATCCTTACTTACTGGCTATATACATTCCATGAATTTCTCATGATATATCCAGTAATGATCTCCAGTGTATAATGTCAGCTATATAAACCCATTACCAGGGGGTAAACCTCTGTTGAGAAAAACCTCCGTGATCTTGCCTGTTATAGGGGATTATCCTGGATTGTAGTATCACTTAAAAAAAAAAAAACAGGATAAACCATTATAAACCGCCATAAACCCATTATGATATGAATCATACCCCATTATACACCCCATCATAATCCGTCTAGAGGTTCTGATGGTTTAAATATCTTCAAGTATTATAAACATGTATAAACCCGTTGGTTATATATATATATGTATGTATATATGTACATATATATATACACATACATATATATATATATATTCATATCAGCTAATAATACCCTTAATGCGATCTTTGGCCATTCGCTTCAAAAAACAGCCCGGCCAGGATGGCGAGTGGACGGTCCTGTGCGGATGATGTTTGGTAACAGCATTGGACAGATCAGCTTTTTTTTAATGGATAAACATTGTTTCAACACATTTAAATGAAATTCATGGATAATGACATTTAAATGGATCATCATGGATTATTTTAATGACATTTTAATGACATTACTGAAGTCATAACTGAACTCATTATCATTATCATGAATGTTTATAATCAATTATAACTATTAAGGATTTGAATGTTTCAACATGATAAAACGATTTTAATAACACATTCAGCAGGCTCATTTTTCCCGGCGATCCTGCAGCGCTTAAATTTTTTTGTTCATCCCCTGGCAATGTTTCATCGATAGCGACTCACTTTCCTGGACGAATTCCGCACGGGTCAGACGTGACCCGGCCTGGTAATTTGTTACAGTTAATGGCCATCTTTAATAGGTAAATCAACTATAAATAGGGTGTTTTCATAGCTGTTGAAGTGGCCAGTTCGACAGTTCGTGGATTTACCCATGAAAAATGGTGGATCTTTCCAGTTCGTTTTTTGTAAACGTTTACCGGCATCAGAATCGATCCTTCATCATTTTTGAATCCATGAGATGCAACCATGATAGCAACCATGATATGCAACCAATTTGGAAGCGGAAGTTCCACGTTTTTTTCGCCCCTTGCCCTTTTTTGTTTGTCGGGCACGGCTCCCAATGACCCCCCAGGATAGAAAGATCTCGATCTCGATGATGGAGATATGGAGGATTTATGGACAAAAAAAGGAAACTTCAATTGAAATCAACTTGATAAGTCTTGGAAAAATGCTGGTAATGGTGGTTCAGTAGTGGTTTGGTTTCAACGTTTGCCCGGCGTCTGTTTTGAAAAATTGGTGACTATTTCCCATGGAAAACGTCAGAGACAATCAGACATCAGAGCCCTGCAATGTACATAGGCACCAAAATTCGAGGTGACGCTTGCGCAGCATGTGCAAGCCGAGCTTGCGTCAAACATGGCCGAATGCTATGGGATGAAGTCGGGTGTGTCATGGCAATTTCACAGGGATAATGTTGAAATGTGACCCATAGGATCCATGTATGCTATATATGGTAACATTTACCATCAATATACCCCAAATGTTAGCATATATACCAGCACCATGGATCCTATGGGTGATGGAAAACAAGGGCTTTGTTTTTGGGGTTTTCAGGCAGCACTGTATGATTTCATGCTGTAGAGTACATTTATACAGCCATTTGGATGCTGTTTTTGAAGGTGCTGGTTTCAACTGGTTGGTGCCGTTCTCCGCGTTTTTTGGAGCCAAGAATTATCAGTGCGAGAGATTGGCCAATTCCTGTAATCATTGGCGGGTTTCTGAAAAAATGGTGCATCTAAAATTGTTGACTTGCTGGTTGGTGGTTTGGAACATGAATTGTATTTTTCCAATCAGTTGGGAATTTCATCATCCCAACTGACGAACTCATACTTTCCAGAGGGGTAGGTCAACCACCAACCAGATATATATGTAATATAGCCATATACCCTCTGGTAAACTAACATAACTATGGAAAATCACCATTTATAGTGAGTTTTCCCATGAAAAATGGTGGATCTTTCCATAGTTATGTTAGTTTACCAGAGGGTATAACCAACAACTAATGGGATGGGATACCCTCTGGTATTCATCCACGTGGCTGGAAAATCCCCGTTTTGGATTTTCCCAGAGACACCTCCACGATTTCTGGGGGATTTCCCAGGGGATTTCCCAGCTTTGCCACAGTGCTTCGCGGTGGTTGGCAATGGGACATATGATATGATGCATTTTGGAGTATAGTGTAGATAGTCAATCAATTACGACCAATTCATTAGGTACATTCGATATTTTAGGTTTGGGCAAGGGGCAAGGTTTCAGGCTTCGATTGAGTATGACAATTTTTGATTTTGATGGTCATTCTTGGGATACTATTGCCATGCAATTGCTTGATGCTCTTAAAGTTTTGTTGGCTCACACCCTTGTTGGTTCTAGACACAATGTACTACTCTGATATCACCAAAATACAGATATGGTATGGAGAGAACGCAATCCTAGGCCACCAATTATCCTCGAATTCGTTCAAGGTAAGATCTTCAGGAAAGAATCCGGAGTTTCTTATATCTTCCCATTCTAATCCCATTGAAATCCCATCATAATTCCCATTAAAATCCAAAAAAATCCCCTTGAATACATGGAAACCTTCATGTTACCCTCTGGTAAATTAACATAGACCCTGAAAATCACCAATTTTTAGAGGAAACTAATCTTCCAACCCCTATCTACCAGGGTCTATGTTAATTTACTGGAGGGTATAATCCCGTTAAACCTTGTCTTTACATTTTTTAATCCATTTCCCGTGTCACGGCTCGAAGAGGGCAATTCACGACGGGTCTTTACCCAAACAGAAAGGGCAATTCACGAAGAACAAATGCTGATTTATTGGGATTTAACCAACATTTTTTTGGTGAAGAAATGGTGAAGAAATAGGGTAAACACCTTCCAAGAAAAGTGGAGAAAGACATCATGAAAGCCTTAGTATCCCAAAGTATGGTGATATATTGGGATTTATACAACAAAAATGGTGAACAAAATAGGGAACAATGTTGTGGCTTTCCTTAAGTTCCCAAGCCCCACAGTATCGAATGACTCCCATCCCAATTTTGCAAGTGTTTGTCTTCCTGTTTAAAAGCAACTCATTTGTTTGAATCTAATTATATACGTATATATATATATATACTGGTTGGTGGTTTGGAACCATGGAATTTTATGACTTTCCATTCAGTTGGGATAAAACATCATCCCAACTGACTTGGAACACTCCATCATTTTTCAGGGGGGTAGGGCGAAAAACCATCAACCAGATTATTATTAATCATCATTAACCATATATGAACCATATATTAACCATATATGAACCATATATTAACCATATATTAACCATATATTAATCATATATTCACCATATATTAACCATTATTGTTTGATAACCACATATATATATACATATCCCATGGGATAGTTGGTAACTAAGATGGGATGGTATAGTTGACGTTCCACCCGATTTGGGATGATCAATAAATGTCCCATGTCTTTTTATCAACACCACATTTTTTCAGACACCGCCAAATTATTCAATTATTGGTGAGTATCACATCAACATATATATATAATACATATATATATAATACATATATATATATATAATACATATATATATATATAATACATATATATATAATACATATATATATAATACACACATATATATATATAATATAATACATATATATATGTTTATATTCTATTAAATTGTTAAATTCTCATGTTCCCATACATTTCCCTAGATTTCCCATACATTTCCCATCTATTTCTTCATCCCTGGGCTGCTTTCGCCTTGGTGCCGCCATGGCTGTTGGCAGAGAGCACAAGGGAGGCCGTTGCCACAAAATCTTTGGGACGTTTAACTGGTGATATACCATGGATCTACAGGATATACCAATTAGTGATATACCATGTACCCGGCCTGGTAAACATACAAAAAACGACATAGAAAATGGCCCAGTCGAAATAGTGAGTTTTCCCATGAATAGCATGGTGGATCTTTCCATAGTTTGTTGTAAACGTTCACCAGAGGGTATACCCATAGTTGTGATTTCCATCTGGTTATGACTAACATAGCCATGGAAAATCCCAACCATAAATGGAGGTTTCTAGCTGGGAAAATCATCTATTTCTATGGGCCATCTATACCATGGCGAACTGTTAAATAACCAGAGGGTATATCAAACTTTGATATATGGGGGTTTCCATAGTCATGGAGCTACCCCAAAAACGCTGGATGGTTTATTTCATGGAAAATCCGATTGAAATGGATGATATGTTGATATCTTTTGATTGTGCCAAGGTGACAGCGGTTGATTTCGGAATAGAAACCTGCTCTCTGGTGGGTGTGCGGATGACAGGGGGCCGTTTGATTCTCGTGGTTCTATATGAAACATGGCCAGTTCAAGCATCGGGGGGGTAGTAACCAACAGATGATTCAGAACCACCAGAAATCAACCCAACTACCATCTGGTTATTTAACATAGCCATGGAAAATCACCATGTTTAATGGGTAAGCCATCTATAAATGGGTCATTTTCCATGGCTATGTTAAATAACCAGAGGGTATAGGAATCAATAGGCTTCACTCAACCAAACTTGGGGTAAACCATCCCAAATGAAGGATGAATTAGACAATACCAAACAAAACAAACTGGAGATTCAATCAGTCGAAATTGGGCAATCTCCAACCATAAAATCTGGTGTAAAGCCATGAGACTGCTCAAGACTCTCCTTGAACCCTTTATGCTGATCGTTTCTTTTGGATCATAATGATCCCCTCTAAGTTTTACTGAAGCAATAAACCAGCCATAGTTTGATGCCTCAGAAACTATGGGTATTGTGGATTATTGCTTCAAACTATGAAGCAATAAACCATCCACAATCCCCAAATTTACCAATAAACCATCCATTTCTGGTAAATTTGGGGATGGTGGATCGGTGGATCCTGCACCAGCAGTTTTTTCCCTCCTTCTCCACGTCAGCAGCTCAGCGTTTTCGCCCATTTCAGGCGCCCGCCGGTTGATCAGTTCCATCTTGGAAGATGTCGCTCAGCGGCATCCAACCAGCGCCGGCAATCCCTGGGATGGTGTAACTGAAGTGTGGCTAAAGAGCTATGGAATATCAGCTTTCATAGGTGTATGATGTATAAATGGGCAATTTTCCACAGTTCAATCACCAGAGGGTCCTTATGGTTTCCTTTCAATCTTCAATCTTCATTTCATTTGAGAAATGATTTTTGGAACTGAGCATTGCAAAGTCTTCACACCAATCCCTTCCCAATGTCAAACACCACCAAATGAAATCTTGATTTAGTACTTGGGGGTGCATCCAGGGTTTGTCAATACCCCAGTTATATGAATGGCTTAGTCATTAATGGTTTTGTCTGAACATATGGGACCCCATTCCATCCCCATTCCATCCGTTAGTCATCATTTTCCCGAACATCACATTGCCACGTTGATTTGCTATACCTCATTTTCAGACCCATATGGCTACGACTAACCGGGCTAAGAAAATGAGCAGCTGTGATGCAGAAAACCCTGTGATGAGGGATCCCCAAAACGGAGGTTTCAATACTGAGAGAATCTAAGTTGGATGACTGGGGGAAACCCCATGACTTCGGAAGCCTCCATCTATATGTGCCATGGTCAAAAGGTCAAAAGTTAGTTAGATTATATATATATATATATGTATACACATGAACACTATATAATATAAATCTATATAAATGGTATAGATAGAATGTATTGTTTTTGGGAACGGTTTTTTGGGACCGACTAGGCCCCATATGCCATGCCATGCCATGATTTCGCATTTCTTCGCTGCGGAATCTCCATCGATAAAATCAGGTGGATGCTTTGGAGATCACGGAGGTGTGGTCGGAGCTTTCAGCGATTTTCAGAGACTTACCCGACCTGGTAAACATACGAAAAACGATGGACAGATTCACCGCTATTAATGGGAAACCCATGGGAAAACCATTGGAAAATGGTGATTTATATGGAAAGATCCACAGATCCACCATGCTATTAATGGGAAACTCACTATTTCGACTGGGCCACTTTCAATAGCAAACTGTATGTTTACCAGAGACTGGTGTCACAAACATCAGAGGTTGGTGATCACATGTGATTTCTGTCTTTTTTCCGTACTGAACTGAAGAAACGCATGCGAACTCATTGTGATTGACATCGCGAACTCATCAAACTTTCAGCTGTTTTTGGCGCTGTTTTAGCAGCGGATGTCCCACGGGGAAAACCACAGACTGTGCTGCTCACCTGCGCGGCGATGCTGCTCAAACAAACAGTTTCACCAGCAGAGCGATGAAAGCGATGTGAGTCTGAGATCCTGCGAATCAGCAGAGTTGGAGTCACAACAAGACATTTTTTCAGACTATGGCTACCAGAATATATTAGTATAGAAATATATATATATGTATATAGAAATATACGTATGTATATATATATATACACAGAAATATATATATGTATATAGATATACATACATATGATTGTTTTTTCCTTCCTCCAGCGTCTTCCGCCTTGGTCATGCCGCCTGCCAAAGATGCAGAGCAGATGGCCGAGAAGATCGCCGAGAAGATCTTGGCGGAACGGGGCCCGTCTCCAATTGATGGTGATGGTCATAGACCATTTCTAAACCCAAAATGGATGGGAAGTCTGAAATAGTTGAAGGTCGACATAAAATCTCACAATATCTCATAATATCTCATAACTCGTGGCAGATGAACATTCAGATGTTTTAGAATCATGTCAGGTCAAACTTCACTTGGCACAGTTTTCCAGGCAGGTACCAATGATGCTTTGATGACCAGTTCATCATGGTTCGTTCATGTCCAGTTTCGATTTTGCTTCGTCGCTCTGAAAAGGACATGTCCAGTTTTGGTGTTGGAAACCTGGAAATTAGGGGAAACAGACTATGAAAAAAAGCCCTCCGGAAGTCGTGGAAATGGAACATCCCGCCAATAGTCATGGAGGTAAAAATCCCGGAAAAAACATCGACACATGGGTGTTTTCTATAACTAAGCGCGGGTGATGACAGAGGCTAATCATATTGATCTGGTTGGTGGTTTGGAACATTTTTTATTTTCCATAATATATGGGATGTCATCCTTCCCATTGACTTTCATATTTTTCAGAGGGGTAGGTCAACCACCAACCAGTGATTTTCGACATCCTGAAAGCTTCGTTAATTTTCGACATCTTCGGTTCGACATCTTCGCATGGCGATGATGACACCCTACCGGGAAGATCCGCAGATGAAAATCATAACTTTGACCGACCGCGACATCTTCGTTTTTCCATGATAAATCACCTGCAAAATCACTATTGATAGATGGTCTTCCCATGTTTTCCCATGATATTCCCATTCGATCCCATCAAATTCCCATAACAATTCCATAAAATTCCCATAACAATCCCATAAAAAGTCGCATAACAAATCTACAAATCCTATGAAAATCTTCAACGGATGCCACTGGGATAGCAACGTCAGATCTGCCGTCTGCAGGATCTGCCGGGAGAAGCGTCCAGCCATTGGCAGAAACATATGCCACGGCATGGGCTCATGTGGAGGGAGACCGTTCCCTGGTAAAACGGGCGTCTGTAAAACTGGGGGGGGGCTTGGCTGTAAAACTAATGGGATCAACTGGAGGAACTGGGTGGTTGAGATGTTTATCAATGTTTATCAATGTTTATCCATATTTATCATTGTTGTTGAGATGTTGTTTATCAATGTTTACCCTCTGGTAAACAGACAAAAAACTATAGAAAGATCCACCATTTTCAATGGGAAAATCCACTATTTCTATGGTCATTTTCAATAGCTATGTTAAATTACCAAGGGGTATCATTGTGGTTGAGATGTTGTTTATCAATGATCTGATTTTTGGAGCAGTTGAAGGGCTAAACAAATTCGTCAAACGGAGAGTTCATCAACAAAGGCGGTGTAAACCATAAAAACACCATGGGTATTTCGGTATTTCACGAGAAGTGACCAACGACAGGGATTTCACCACGATGTTGACTGGCCGTCACCCCACAGGTGCTTTCCCCCCTCAACCCTCAATGGTAACTTATACCCTCTGCCAATTCGTTACAGTTACAAGGTTCTGTGAAAGTAGATGATATTATATATATACACATATACATACATATACTGTATGTATATTAGACAATTAATTACATACGTACGTACGTACGTACGTACGTACGTACATCCATCCATCCAGACATAGTTTGTATATAGATAGATAGTTTACCTATCATTTGCATGGCTTCACTGAATTCCTATGAATCTCCCTGCTTTTTGCAAGGACTTTTGGGGCGATCTGGCCCTAGACCTTCCGAAGAAACAACTTCAACGACCTGAAACCTGCAGGTCGTCAGCTGGGTCGAGGTTTTTTCTACGATCTTTGAGGTCAGTGGATTCAGTGGATCCCCCCCAAAAAAAATCCACGAGAAGAGAAAGAGAGTTGTAAAATCCTGATCAAAACTGGATAATTTTGGTTTGTTAATCCCCAAATCTAATTTTGGAGTTTGGATATTTTGCTGGAGACGATATTCAGGATGTTAATCAAGTGGCCATTGAAAATTACGATGATAGATTGATCAACTGAGATACCGTTGGCTTTGTTTTTTTTTTCGTCTAAAGTTTCAGACAACATTTTTGAACTTACCAGTAAAATACAAGGAAACTAGGCTTGGAAGACGGGCATGAACATGATCGCAGCGGATGGTGAACAGAATCCAAGTGTTGGGTCAGTTGGATGGTTAGTAACCGTGATTACTTCGAAGAAAATCGGGCTTTGAATAGCTATTTCCCAAACACAAACGACTATGGATGCTGCAACCAATAGCTAGTACCTGGGTCCAAAACCATTTTTTTCCGAACCATCAATAACCATCAACAATCAAAGGCCATAAACCACTAAGCATTTCACACCCATCAGAAAACGTCAACCATTAACAATCATTGGCAAGTATCAATGGATAATGATTGACTATCATTGATAACAATCAATATCAAAAACAACCATATGAAACATTATCAATGATTGATAACTATCAATAACCATTCAATATTTCCGCAACCATGCAATATCTATCAACAAGGTCACGCTGTGGGAAATGCAACAACGTAACATCACGAGCGGGTTGACATGTTCATATGTTCAGATTGGAAATTACTATGGGAAGTGCAAACAAGTATCATCAAAGAACGCACTCACCACCCCCACCCCACACCATGCAAAAGTTACCATGAACAGAAATACAAACGTCATCAACATATCTCAAACACACAAAAGATGCTAAATTCCTCAGCGCGGCTATTGACTGCGTGAGCTATCGAGAACCATGAATAAGAGTCAGGTCTGTGAATGACCATTTATAACCCTCAATAGCCACATCTACTTCCAAACTACTTAATAACCATCAAAAAACATTAGAACATCAATAAACACCATTCAATAACCATTAACTAACTGTTTTCACAACCATTAGTGTCAGTACCAATTTACATTTCTATGTCCATAATCATTTCCATATAAATAACCATCAAACAAACATTACAACAACCAACAAACAATTATTAAACAGCCATCAACTAGCCAACAAAACACCATGAAAGAACAATTAAAACACCATTAAAACACCATAAACCATACAAAACCAGCCGTCATATATCCATTTAAGTATCATCAACTATAGCAACCAATGAAACCCCATCAAATAATCATTACTGTACACCACAAGAAAATCTAATCTGACAAAGTGGTATTAAAACCAGAATGAAATCTCATTAGATACCTAGATTCACAACCAAGAGTAATATGGATAACTCATTCTATTAGTAGAACTGTATCTACAACCATGGTTATTTGACATATAACATTTCCATATTATGGATGGTTACTATTTCCTTTTATAGTGGTTACTATTTCTCTATGTGTATTTTCCTATAAATGGGAACATGTCTAAACCATTGGACATGTCTACAAAGTACCATTAATACCATGAAAAACACCCTAAATCACATCAAGCATCCCAGATTAAATTCCATTAAAATTCCATTAAAATCCCATTAAAGTCCATTAAAATCCCATTAAAGTCCATTAAAATCCCATTAAAGTCCATTAAATCCCATCAAGTACCATGAACTCCCTATTTTTTCTGTAGCCGTCCACATCTCCGCCAGGTGCATCCACGACTGCAACTTCTGCCGGGAACAGCGGCAGACGCTGAAGGAAGAGAAACCCAGGAGCCGACAACCTGACGGCAACAGAAATGGGGAAAACCACATGTTTCGCAGTGGCGGCTGCTAAACAACCCCTGTCGGTTGATGATTAGTTCGGGGATTATACTACCTAATATATCCCCAATATATCCCAATATATCCCAATATATCCCAATATATCCCAATATATCCCAATAACAGATGGGTTTTGATATATTGGGGAGTATGATATTCCAAGAACGTGGAATCCCGTTCTTAACCAACCAGGATTCAATGGAATGAAAGAGGGATGGCTTGAAGACTCACTTAAAACCAGAAAACCCATGGGCCATGGCAGTAAAACCCTTCATTTTCCATAGAACACATTGGAACTTTTACTTTTTTATTTCTGGTGATGATGGTGATGATGGGTTAAAACCATTGGAAACATGGTGGTTGAACCAAGAAAACATATGGATTTGATGCGATTTATGTGGAAACATCATGGAATTAGAACTATGTAGTTGATTTCATTCCCATGTGTACAAGGCAGGGCCCGCTAGTTATGTTTGTTGGTTTATAAACCCCATTAATGATAGTTATATCTACCATAAATCCGGGTCAACATAGTTATAAAACAACTTTGCTGACTAGGGGGGCCAGCTTGTAAGATTTTCCATACATTTGGGGGGATTAATGCCCATAGACACCGGCTATTTTCATGGGGAACACATCTGTAAAACAGGAACATGCGGCAACCATGAAAGAAAGGATGGGGGGGGAGTGGCGAACAACGGGGCATAAAAGAGATGGAAAAAGACCGTGGTCAAATAAGATACCCTCTGGTAAACATACAAAAACTATAGAACATCATTAATTTTACAAGGTAAATCAACCATAAATGGCCATTTTCAATAGCCATGTTAGTTTACCAGAGGGTAAGTATAAACCAACCTAAATCAGGTTTTCTTGTTTCATTATTTTATCCAACGAATAGCAGGAAATTTCCTAATTGGTTACTCGAAAAGGACCGGACAGGTCGCTATTTTGTGTCAATTGATACTGATCATTAGTGATATATATATATATATACACACGTGTATATATGTACATATAATATACATATATATTATATGTATATGTATATATATATATATGTATAATGGACTTAACCATTGGACACAGGAAATTAATGCAATATTCATGGGGAGATTTGCCGATTAACAGAACCA
The DNA here is from genome assembly GCA_947184155.2 of Cladocopium goreaui. Taxonomy (NCBI): domain Eukaryota; class Dinophyceae; order Suessiales; family Symbiodiniaceae; genus Cladocopium; species Cladocopium goreaui. Next base: position 54,067 of record CAMXCT020002687.1, read on the forward strand.
ACTGCAATCAGAAGCTGGATAACAAAAACCCCAGATTGGGAGTGGTCATCAGTCCATGGGGTTTTCATATACTCATTACAAGGAATTACCATCTGGTTATGACATTCACAGTTCGCCATGGAAAGATCCACCCATTTTTAAGAACGGTAAACCATCTATTCCTATGGACCATGGCTTCACCATGGCGATTTTTGTCCGCCAGGCTCCCTACGCCCGGCTCGCGTGGCTTGGTGAACAATTTTACGGTGGACAGACACAAAACGGGGGTGTTTTCAAGCTAAGATCATGTGCGAATGACCATACCCAATTTTGGTTCATGATTGGGTTTACCAGATGAATTTGGTTACATAAATCACCATCAATATTACCATAGAATGTTTGACTATATCGACCATAGATCACCATCAATGGGATCGCCTCATGTTTTTTGCCAAGGGATAGCCAGTGGCCCCTGGATCCTTTATGGATCAAGATCAGCCACTGAATCGCCGAACATGACCCTCTGGTATACAAAAAACGATGGAAAGATCCACCATTTTAAATGTGTAAATCAACGAGATCTAAATGGCCATTTTCAATAGCAAACTGTGAGTTACCAGAGGGTATGAATGTTTATTTCCATGAATGTTTCAAATTCTACCAGGAAGGGATTCCGGGCAAATGATCATAGTTTATTTTAGCCTGAAATTAGTATGCTGGTTGGTGGTTTGGAACATGAATTTTATCTTTCCATATATTGGGAATGTCATCATCCAAACTGACGAACTCATATTTTTCAGAAGGGTGGGTCAACCACCAACCAGTATGAGTGGAAATCGTGGTACCGTTCTGTTGACGAAGAGCTTCTCGTTTTGAAATTTCATCCCCACTCCATGGTAAAAAAATCTAAAAACCATTCATCGATATCCCGATATGGGTATAATATTCATTAGTCATCTGTATCCTATACAAATGGGTATGTATTGATTATATATTCAGTAATCATTTACCCTCTGGTAAACAGCCACATAACTATGGAAAATCACAATTTTTAATGGGAAAACTCACTATTTCCATGGCCATTTTCAATAGCTTTTTGTATGTTTACCAGAGGGTACATATCCACTTAGTTCACTGGAACAGCACTTCTATTATAGAATATCCAGCTATAGTTCTATATATATATATTCAGTAATCATTTATATCAATACGTTTTTTTTTTAAATGGGATATTGATATCACATCGTCCCGTCTCTGGGGCGAGGTGTCCAGTCGCCCTATGTGGCGCCCTTTCTGAGACCAGGACGCCGCAGTCGGAGGACGGCCCGGACGAAAAATCCCGAGCGAAATCCGATGGGGATTGTTGAAGATTGGTTGCTAAAATGTCCCATAGAAAAAGCGAATTAAAATGCAAAAAGCTATTGAAAATGGCCCATAGAAATGGTGGATCTTTCTATAGTTGTGCTAGTTTACTAGAGGGTATTCAATAATCAATAGCAATATTACTTGTATGGTTGCAATAATCCTATACAAGTAATATCCTGAAAAATACCAATAATCAATCGTATGGTTGCAACAGTAATAACCATACAGTAATAACCATACAATAACCCATTGATTATTGGTATTGAAAGCATGATTATTGGGACCTGGTTATTGGGAGAGTGGGAGAATATGATGGTTTATGGTTTGTCCTAAAAAAGGGACATGGTTATAATCTATAGCCCAGGTTTATCATGGTTGTTGTTGTGGTTATTGGGACATATTGGGACATAGTCAACCATGACATTCTCCTGAACAAAATATGCTCATCTCGATATTATAGAAATAGTGGCTTATTGGTTCGAACCATAAATCACATTATAAGGATAATGATGGTTTACAACCATATGCAAACATTGGTTATGGGCTTATTTCACACACACCCATAATTATCCATAATCGTAATTTACAAAACCGGCCTTTGACATAAGGTTATCACCATATTTATGATGCATTATAAGGTTATCACACATATCGTTCTTTATATCACACACATCATTCTTTTTTTTCTGGGGGGTGATGCATCATAAATATGGTGATTTTTTTGGTGATATAGTTGGTACATGATGGTTGATGATGGGCCATTGTTTTTTTTCGTTATATATGGTCCCGTGTCCCGTGTTCCCACCCCCCCCCCCATGGGATGGGGGGGGGTATGATGCCCCTGTGGTGGTGTATATACATACATACATACCTACATACCTACCTACCTACCTACCTACATACCTACGTACATACATACATACCATTACATTACCTTACCTTACATTACCTTACCTTACATTACCTTACCTTACCTTACATTACCTTACCTTACATTCCATACATACATACATACATACATACCAACATACCACTACATACATAACATACCAACATACCTACATACCAACATACCAACATACCAACATACCAACATACCAACATACCAACATACCAACATACCAACATACCAACATACCACCACCACAGGCCACGGGGGGGAGGGGACCAGAAGAACCATACCACCACCACAGGCCACAGGGGGGGGGGACCAGAGGAACCATACCACCACCACAGGCCACAGGGGGGGGGGGACCAGAAGAACCATACCACCACCACAGGCCACAGGGGGGGGACCAGAAGAACCAGACGATACTGTCCACCCATACCCATTGGTGGGGGGGGGAGGGGGGGTGGCCAACGCTGCACCATATATATATATATTTATCACCCATGAAATCTAGGTAATACGATTAGATATCAATTAGATACCAACTAGATATCAATTAGATATCGCTTAGATATCACTTAAATATCAATTAGATATCACTTAGATATCAATCATTGATCAGACAATATCATACATATACAATTGCTTCGCGGCTCATAGTACCGAGGAATCAAATATCATGCATAGCTGTATTAATAATGAATATGACGACATATCATTTCGAATTTGTGATATATTTGTGTTATGAAACCAGAGTTTTTGATGCCAAAACACATAGTTGCCCTTGACTCAGGAGTCAGCGCGACATTTGGAAGCATCGCGAGAGAGGTTACAAAGCAGGAGACATCAGCTTGCAACGCAGGTGCTGTCAATGCTAGGGCTGGAAAGCTGAACCCGCTATTCTTGGGTAAACAGACAGTTCTTGTTACCGGGAAACCATTCCAAACTGAGTTTTTTGAGGGGAAATGCAATTGAAGAGGAAGGGTTCGATTGAGTGAAAGGTTCTTGATCCACTATATATATATGTATATATATAATATATATATGTATATATATAATATATATATATATATGCTCAGCGGCCCCCCCTCGACCCGCAATTTCCATGTGTTTTCCATCGCACTTCCTGGTCTTATCGTGACCATATATATATATATGTATAGTCTCACCACTCCATTTTTCCCTTGAATTTTCACCAAGATAATCTGCATCCTCAGCTTAAATATGGATCAGCACCTGAATTGAGAAAGACAAAAACACAATAAAACAAAATACTTCCAATTAATGAGAGAATCCATTTTGTCCAAAACCTTCATAACCTCAATGAAAAACAATCACTAAGAAGGGTCAGGGATCCCTTTACCACAGGTAAAAAACCACAGGTTAAAAACCAAGGTCTACCACAGGTAAAAAACCATTGGGTTTATCTAGGGTTGGATTTGGGGTTTTGAGGGCTTTTACCACGGTTTTAGTGAGATTTTACTTTCAAGGCTTAGGGTTTCATGTCAGATTTAGGTTCTAGGGTTTAGGATTTGTGTCGAAACAGATCTCGTCAGCCATTCGGCCAGCCCTGCCCACATCCCAAAAAGCACTTCCCCGCACAGCGACCATGTATAGTAACTCCCCAAAAGAGCAAAAAAGTCATATCCTACAAAAAATCATGATAAATTCCCAATTGATCTTGTTTTTTGGGGCTGAGTGTTTTTGGTCCCATTATATCCCCATAACAAATCTCCGTAAATTCGAAACTCCACAGGTGTATAGAGTTGCACATGCCCGCGCACGTGGTGTTGCACGACGACCTGCGTCGTAGTGACCAAGCAATGTTGGATGCAGAGGAACTTCTGAGTGGCCACTGGGACCGACGGTGAAAGGGGTGGTTTTTTCGGCAACTTCGGATTTTTTTCAGGTGATTTATGGTGCTTAGTTTTACTCTTTTAGACTTGTTTTAAGGTGATGTTTTTCTGGTGATTTATGCTGGCTTTTTATGGTGATTTGATGCTGATTTATGGCGATTTCTGGTTGGTTTATGCTGTTTTTTTCTGTGGGTTTTTGGGGGTGTGGTATGTGCTGTTTTACATCGCAAAAGCTCGCAATCGATTCGTTGCAATGATCAGGCAGCTATCACTGGGACACTGGCTATCGGAATCCAAAATTTGATAACCAAATTTCTAGATCAATTGGTTGATGGTACCTCCATGGAAATATCTTGTAGATACTTAAGTTATTTCTAATGTTTCTATGTTCTGCTTCAATATTGATGATCAACCATCATTAACACTCCCTTTTAACGCCTGAAATGTTACTTGGAATCATGGTGTCATTCTGTGTTTCCAGGTCAAAGACGGAAAAAGGAGGCCGTTGACGCGTTGAGATCACCAGCAAGTCACCAGCGGGATGATTTTCGACCAAAAATCCAGCCGGCAATGGAAGACATGGGATGATCTGATCTGATTGGGTGAATCATTTGTTTTTCGGCCTTGCAACAACGTCACCGGCATAGCCCGGCCTTTTTTTGGATTTCATCATCACTAAACCAGGTATAGCATCACTAAACCACTGGAATAGATTTTTAGACATAGACGAGTCACAGTTGGGCGTAACCCGAACCATCACCATCATTCCATCCCCGCCCTATCTCTCCGTTTTGGGTGAAATCCCCAAATTTGGCCCAGATTTCTTTCGCCAAGTTTTTGCAGTAAAGAACTGAACATAAATTGCTTGGTGAAATCCAGACTTCCCATCTGTGTTTCAATGGATTGGTTTTTGGGAAAATTTACACCGGAAAACCCAACGAATTTAATGGTAAAAACCCATGGGTTTCCGGTAAATTTTCCCTTAAACCAATCCATTGATTGTTGGTTCTCCCAGATCAGTGGCGCTTCAGTTCTGGTTGCCGGTTGAACGTGACGGGGACAACGTGTTGGGTTGCAGGGGATACAAACATCACCAATTCGTGAAATCAACAAATCCCAAAACAAACATCATTAAACCATGATTATTAACCAAGTATCCCGTTTATTAACCATAATTAACCATCATTACCATCTGGTATACATACAAAAACTATGGAAATATCCACCATTTTCAATGGGTAAATCCACTATTTCTATGGCCATGTTCAATCGCTTTTTGTATGTTTACCAGAGGGTAATAATGGTATATCATGGATTATCATGCTATATCACTAATTGTGATTATAAAGCCATGATTATTAACCAAGTATCCCGTTCATTAACCATAATTAATCATAATTAACCTGGTATATTCTGGTAGATCCATGGCAAAAATCACCAGTTAAATCAATGGGAATTTCAGGATCCTAAAATGGAGGTACCTACCATATATAAGGCCTATATAAGGGCTATGTAAGGGGATATCCCCAACAAATATGACCTTATATGGTACAGTACCTCCATTTTAGGATCCTGGAATTCCCATTGATTTAACGTCCCAAAACATCATCCCCCGCGGCAGGCCGTGCGCGTGGCCTCGCGCCGCGCCGGCACCGCGCCCGGCCGCGCGCGGCAAAGCGCGGCGCCGCGGTCGCCGCGGTCGCGCCGCAGCTCGGTGGGCGCAGCAAGCCCCGAGAGCCCCGCGGAGGACGAGGCGTTCCCGGGTCTCCGGGGTCTTCCCCGGTGGAGGGGGAGAAGACATGGGAAAAACATGGAAAAAACATGGGGAAAAGGCCGAAGAATCACAGAATTCTTGGTGATTTTTTGAGTTATTTGACCTGTTTGCCATGTCTTTTTGAGTTGAAATGATGGGAATTCGATGGAATTCGAAAGTTTTTTGTGTTTCTAATTAGCTTGGGTTAGTTGTGGAGGGAAAGAATATACCAAAATGAAGACTATCATGGTCGTGCTCAACAATTGTGTGGGGATATGATTGACATGATTCAAAATGGTTGTCTCATTGGTACATCGTACGAACTATTGAGGTATATGATAGGTTAGATTCATGATTTGAGCAGTGAATGCTGGTGTTGGTTAATTGGGAGATAACATGATCTAACGGTGATTTCATGTAACCCTTAGAAGTCTTTGAGAGATTTGAGCTCAAAGAATTTCAGTTGTGGGAATCATGGGTATATCATGGGAACTCACAAAACCAGTGAAATGAGTCGGGCGTTTGGAAACCGATTCGGGCGTTGATAAACCCAAGTTGAAGAGTTTCAAAAGTTTCAAAACCCGGTGTGGATTGATGATTACATTTGAGTACCAGGACTTTCGAAGATATTTGACCATTCCTAACATTTCCAATAGGTTTATGACATTGTTCATGTGGTCTTGACTACGGGGGTACATCAAACAATTCAAACAATTCTCAGTTTCAGGAGGGGAAACTGAATGAACATCATGAGACACTATGGGATTTATATGGCATTTCTTGGCATTTCTTTATTTGTGTCTGGGATTTATGTCTGCAGTTTTTTCACAATCCCATCCTTCAAAAAACGCTGGAATTTCCCATGAGGACAGCATCTGCGATCATCTCTTGGGGAACCATCCCCATTCCCATCCCAGAAAGATCAGCATAGCCGGCCTGGTAATTTCTTACACTTTGCGAACTGGAACATGGCCATTTATTGCCATAGAAATAGTTGATTTATCATGATTTATCTAAAAGTGGGGGATTTCTGCCATAGCAAACTTTTTGGATACCATTTGGTGATTTCTGCCATCTAAAAGTTGATTTAGCTACGGCAGATATGGGAATGGTATCTAAAAGTTGATTTATCTAAGTTAGTTTACCAGAGGGTAAGTTTGTGATACCATTCCCATAGCTACCATAGCTGTCTTCCCATCGAACATCCACATTGTCGTCACTTTTAGAGACAAGTTTGGCCATGGCCAATGTCGACCTCGGATCAATCAAGCGTTACCCCCAATGTTCTGATAGCCCAGGGATCAACTTTCATACAGTCTTTGACTGTATTGACCATCTATCTATTTATCTATATATAGTATATACAATACATATATATAGTATACATATACATATATATTATATTATATATATTATATATACATACACATATGCATGTATGTATCCTCATACTGTATTCTTCTCCCCGTTTCAGCATGATCAACCATGTTATTCCCCCAATTTGATCTGTTTGTCGCAGGCCGACGACAAGACAACGGAAGATGTGCAAGCGATTTTGAGATACCGGGAACGCCCCTTGGTGCTTGAGACTGCGTCTCCGGTGGAGGGAGCTGTGAGCCGAGCGATGCTTATCCATATTCCCAACAATGGGGGTCTCTGAAAATGGGGTAATGTGGCTAAAACAATGCCATTTGCACCATCCCCCAGAAAAATCTCCATTTCTATAGGTGGTTTCAACTCACCATTCCCAGGAAAATGGCTGGTAAAAATGGCAGCCAGTTTTACCCACATTACCATTAACCACCATTAATCACCATTAATCACCAGTATTAATCACCATTAATCACCATCATTAACCCATTATTAACCATTAATCACCATTATTAACCTCTAAATTGTTATTTTAATTGGGAAGATGATCCATGATCGAATGGATTTGAGGCTACACAATTTTCAGAACCCACGTGGGCTGCGCCGCAGCGTTTCAAACTCATGACGAGATTCCCGGCAGGATTTCTATCATCGAAATGGACTATGAAGGATTAATTATTAACAATTATTATCCATTATTAACCATTTTTAGGCAAATCTAGAAATCTATTCCCTATCATGTTCCCATGAGAGATCTTTGAAAGCTCTCATCCTCAAAAAGCAGCTGTTATAAGTCATCGGGATCAAACGCAATATTCTATGGAACATGAAAGCAAAGTAAACCCTTGAGAACTGAACCATCAGCAGCTAGCTATATCAGGCCTCATTCCTTGGTTAAATCGCAGTCGGATTAAATCCCAGACAATCCAATTCCAATTTTGAAATTGCTCAATCCCATTATCTTTGTCCATTCGATGATAGAAATCCCATTCAAACCCCATCAGCTCCCATTAAAATCCCATTAAACGTCCCACGAGATCTCTTTATGAACTCCCGCTCCAAGCAAAACTCATCAATAGAAATCAGATTCAATGGCATTGGAGGGTGAAAACAAAACCATTGGGTTTCGAAAATATTGAAATTCTTATAATCCCCCTAAAAAATCCCCTCATATGACATCCACTTTTTGTCAAACCATTTCCCAAGGCCGTCAGTCGGTGCTCTGCGAGCGGCCGCCTGCGGCTCCGGAGGAACTCTCTGAACTCAGATTTGTTCAACACGTCTGGGTCAAACAATTAAGTGTGTTATAACCTTATAACCTACATATTTATGTTATGAAATATGAGATTATTTAGTCTATAACTATAAGACTAGTATAAACTATGAGGTTATTTAGTATATGATTATATAGTTCTGGGTAAAGTATAACGACCTCACTGCGACTGAACCCTGGAATCATGGTTTATTTTAGGGAAATCATCCCCTTTTATGGCCTTAATTCAGGTTAGTGAAATATTATAATTTACCCAGATAGTTATAGACTAAATAATCTCATAGTTTACAACCTCATAGTTCAACATACTTGGTGGCTCATCCCACTTACCTGTTATAACCGACCTTAGATCACCCCTACGCATCTAAACCAGGGATCTCTCACCTATACACATCTGATGAAACATGAATTTTGACGACCCTTGGGGCCCTTGGCGAATGGCTTAGCACTTCTCCAATGAAAGAATCAATGTCTCCTATGGGACCACCATTTTTTTTTGGACCATCTGATTGAGAAATTTGGATATGTTAATACTACCCTCTGGTAATTTAACGCAACTATGGAAAATCACCATTTATAGTGAAATTTCCCATGAAAAGTGGTGATTTTCCATAGTTATGTTAAATTACCAGAGGGTACACATTACTAAACATTATTAACATGAATCTGATTCTAACCATCATTTCAGATAAAAAAACAAAGTGTAAGCCATTTTGTTTAGTAAGAATATTTCAATATATGAAAAACCACCTCATATTTCAATTGTTTAGCAATGTTGGCCGTCTATTGAAATATTAGTTTAGTATTAACCATCTAATTATTGGGATACCCAGCGTTGACCCCATACCATTTTAACCATTGAATTGGCATTTCCAAAGTTGGATAGATCATGATAGATTCCCTATATCGGATTATATCTAGTTGTATTGTTAGTGTATTTACCATAAAATGGACAATTGACATGTAGACTGTTATTATTCAACTCACTAAAAATGCATCGTGATTTTGACGTAGAGTAGACTCATATTGTCCTATATACATTGTACTTTGATAGATAACCCGATTGTCCCCGTTAAACGTAACTAATATTATCTCGACTAAATCAGCTTATTTGATGGGGATAGCAATGAAACTAATTATATGGGTGTGATTGGTATATGACTGGGTTGTAAGCCATTTGATATGGGGGATAACTACTGGATATCAATGAGAGGTACACAACCATAGCGGTAAATAGGAAGAAAGCTAACGATAACTGATTGGTGGTTTGGAACATGAATTTTATGTCTTTCCATTCAGTTGGGAATGTCATCATCCCAACTGACTCCATCATTTTTCAGAGGGGTAGGTATACCACCCACCAGATTATTATTAATCATCATTAGCCATATATTAACCATATATTAACCATTATTGTTTGATAACCATAAATATGGAACACAACTATAAATTGCCTGACATGATGACCTAATGCGGGGATTGAGGAATCCACCCACAGTTCTTGCGCATGATTTTTTTTCGTCAGGGGAAATCAACCCCAGAAACCAAGCCCCTCCACTGAAAACAAAGAAATCCACCAGCACACGGAATGATTTCACACCCACATTTTTGTTGGTGACATCCAAAACAAACCCAGAACACATGTCTCCCATTTTTGGTTGAAAGGAAAAAACACAGCAAAAACACATACCCTGGAAAAAAAACACACACGGCTGGAAAAAAAAAAATGCATTTATTGATGATTTTTCCCAGCTAGAACAATCCATTGATAGGGGATTTGCAGCCACGATTACCATGATTTCTGGTGACATTTCTGGTGACATTCCTGTGAGCCATTTTTCTGACATTTTCCCAGAAAGCATTTGGATAATTTCCCGTTAAGAAATTCCAGTCAATTCCTCTGGTTGGTGGTTTGGAACATGAATTTCATTTTGCATCATATATGGGATAAATAAAGGGATAATCCTTCCCATCGACTTTCATATTTTTCAAGATGGTTACAACCACTTGGCTTTAATTCGAGAACGATGCAAGTTGGCTGCAAGGTTCAGACCTTTCGACCGCCAGTGAAAGTGAAAAGGTTACAACCACCAACCAGTACAATATAGGGATTAATAATGATGAATATGGGGGATTAATATGATAAATGATGATTAAATATCTATAAATATCTATATCTATAAGTATATATACCCTCTGGTAACCCTCTGGTAAACTAACATAGCTATTGAAAATGGCCATTTATAGTGGATTTTCCCATTAAAAATGGTGATTTCTATGCCACTTTCGATGTCTAGGTCCCGATTTCCTGTAGAGAACTTCGCCAGGAGAGAGACCGGAAGCCCCGGGTGGACTGGAAACCCCGCGTCACGGTGACCTTCCAACGTAAAGAGCCCGTGCTGCAGGGAGCCCAACCTGAAAGGGGCGAAGCTTGGGGAACGTCTGGGGAACTTACCCGGCCTGGTCAACATAGAAAAAGCGAACTGGAAAATGGTGATTTAGAGTGGATTTTAGGATTTTCCCATTAAACATGGTGGATCTTTCCATAGTTTTCTGTATGTTCACCAGAGGGTATGGCAGGATCCAACATGTTTTGCATGTTTTGATGCATGAAAAATGGAGAATTTTTGCAGCAAAAACATGCAAAACATCACCAGATTTCACCAAGAATGAAGATCTGACCACACGTCCGGAGATGAGTTACTTGACTTCATCCGTAGTTCCAGGCCCGACTTTTTTTGGTGTATTTGAAACTTGAAACCAGCTAAATCGGTTGTCGTTTGGTTCTATCCCCAGGGTCCCCAGGGTGGTCCCACATATTTTCCCAGAGAAACCAGGTCGCAAGAGGATGGTCCAGTGGATGAAAAGACCATGGAGGCGACACGGCTTTTCCGGGACCGGAAGTTTTTTTGTCTTTTAAGAACTGACAATTCTATGGTTAATATATGGTTTTTATATATGGTTTTTATATATGGCTAATATATGGTTAAGATTTGGGACCGGAACGTTTTTTGAGAACTGACAATTATATCATGTAATGGGTATCATGAATGGATATATGATGAGAGAAGGGTTAATAATGGGTTTCCTCATCATTTATGGAATAAGTAACCATTTTGAACTGCCCATACCATGGGTTTTAAGATGTTTTCGATGAAAGCGATGGTAAAATTAATGATTAATGATTAAATCTATGGAACCGTTTACCAGCAAAGCTAGTTATTTCAATCAATGGCTTTAGGATGTTTTACCTTCTTATAATTGTTTACAGTTTGCTGTTGTAGCCATGGCCGATTTAGTTTTCTTTGATTTACTGTTTTAAAAAGTGGTTATTTTCCATGTTTTCCATGCTTTATCCGCATTCAAAAACATCTTAAGACCATTTCTGGGAATACCTAACCATTATTCATCCAGTATTCATCCATTACTCTTGGTGATTCGAGAGCATTTCGAGTTTAGCCATGTTGGGTTACGGGATGATAAAACATCTTGAAACATATTTAGATATTAAACCATTAATTGGTGGTTACATAATTATACATATATATATGTTTACATGTGTATATATATACACCAGGAACATATCCAGTAAGTGGTGGTGGTGGTGGTTGTTGTTGTTGTTGTTGCTGCTTCCATTAGTTAAACCGTAGATTAACCACTACTTACCATAGATTTCATCAAAAACAATCGTTATTTTCCATATAATAAGCGATTAGATCATGGCTTATACTATCATAAAACCATACTTAAAACCTATGTTCATCTATAATAGGGGGATTATAAGAATTTTCATATCAGAAACCCATGTTTTTTTTTCCCTATTTCTCCAATGCCCTTGACCGCAGAATGACCTGGGTACGAGAGCCCGGCGCTTGGTCTACCGGCAGAAGCAGAAGTCGGCGATGGAGCGGGGTGTTGCGACGGCTTGGGGAGGCTTGGAGGTAAAATCTATAGGAAACCCATAGGTCTTATTATGAAATCCATAGGTTTTACATGGTTTTACCATGAAATCCATAGGTTTTACCATGAAATCCATAGGTTTTACCATGAAATCCATAGGTTCTGACCTGAAATGATGCTTGGGATGGACGAAAGCACTGAAAATGATGGGAAAAACAGGAAAATCACGGGAAACACCCAGACTTTGATGACAATATATGTATAATATTTGTCGCTTAGATCCCTAGAGTCCTAACCCCAAGCAGCACTTGCGACGTGACCCACTTGCGACGTGACCGTCTCGCGACGTGACCCGTTTTTCCAGGACCGTTCCGCGATCCGTGCAGATCGGCGGGCGCACAAGGACGCCGTTTCGCGCGCGCGCGGGGGCCGTGGCAGCGGTGGTGCCTAGGAAGATCCCCACAATACACGGCCTCTAAAAAGGTGTAGCGAAATGGGACTCCTGAAATGGGACCAACTTGAATTCCCAAGTTTTTTGGGGGAATTCCGGAATTCCCAATGTTGATAAAGCTCCTGAAATTAGAATACAGTGTTGGTAAAACCTATTACTGTGGGAACATTATTAGCCACTGAGGGTTAATCAAGACTGGGAAAACTGGCTGCCATTTGTACCAGCCATTTTTTTTCTGGGAATGGTAAGTTTATTATTATACCACCTATAAAAATGGAGGTTTTTTCTGGGGGATGGTGCGTTTATGGCATTGTTTTACCAACACAAAAAAAGGTTTACCCTCCGGTAATCGATCACGGCTGGAAAGTCCTGACAGCTGATGTTGTGATTTTCCCTTTAAAAGCTCCATTTATGATGGGATTTTTCAGCTACGTCACCGGAGGGTATACCAAGCAGCATCGGGACAGAACTGGGATGAAAAACCATCAGCTAGGCTATGGATGAATAATTAATTCATGGATCGTTGGAATGCCCTCTTGTAATCTAACACAAAAAGCGAACTGGAAGCCATGGCCCATATGAAAACTGCAAACAATTTCCATAGCAGACAGCAAACTAAATTTCCCATACGCTCCGGGTGTTTCTTCAAATGACTTTTTCCTCCGGTCATCAAACATGGTTTTTCATGGCTCCCATGGCGGGTCCCATGAAAAATGGGGCTGTACCAGCCATGAAATTGGGGATTTCACCATCAATAGATATACCCTCTGGTTATGTCAACAGTTAGCTATTGAAAATGACTATAGAAATAGTGGATTTACCCAGCTAGAAAATGGTGATTCTCCATAGTTTTTTATATGTTTACCAGAGGGTAACATGGTTAGACCTATGAAATTGTGGTTTTTGATCCGTGCCAATTTTTGGGCATGGATCAAAATCTACTATAGTTACTATACCATACTTGGGCTTTTGATGGGTAATTGGAATGTAATGTGGAGATATGGGTTAATATTAGTGAATATTGGTTAAAGTGGATCAATGGCTAATATCAACGCGGATTTAACTCCTAACCACAAAAAGGGGGGCGGGTAGAATGGGGAAATGAAGGGGGATATCGCGAAATATAACCTACAATATTGTGTTCGGGAGGATTTAACCATCGGCAATGGTGGTTTAATGGGAGCCTAATGGGGTTTGATGGTTGTCCACCAAGTTTGACCCGATTGGGGGGTTCCCTACAAGGACCAATTTGGTGGATCCTGTTCAAGTCCAACATTTAAGACACAGCCATATGTCAAAACCAATGTGGCGAATCGCCATTTTCTCGAAATTTCACTCTTCCATTTGACGATGAAATATGGGAAGATCGGCTGCAACAAAAGGGCCTCTCTGGCAGCTAAACCAACCAAGATGAGAGTTTTCATTGGTACCCTCTGGAAATCAAGACGGATCATAAGTGGTTTTCCGAAGCCTGGTGCTCGCACTACTGACTAAGTAAACCCCCCATCGTTCCAACTAGTTACGGACTCTGGTTACTGTGGGTGAACTATGGTAACCATGATACTATGCTTACGAACTAGTTATCAAGTAAGTAACCCACTGCTATCCATAGTAGTCATTGGGATCAAAAGCTTATCCCATCTGTCCCATATAGTTATTATGGTCATCGATCACCACTATCCCACTATCCAAAAAACGATCATAGAACCACAAAAAGAAAATACCGGCAATCTCTTTTGCGCGGTTCACATCACTCATCTATTTTCATCATCAAACATTAAGCTAGTTCAGCCATTTATATATGTATATCTATATATATATATACATATGTGATACCCTCTGGTAATTTAACATAACTATGGAACATCACCATTTTGAATAGGTAAATCCACTATAAATGGCCATTTTCAATAGCTACGTTAAACATAACCAGAGGGTAGCCCATTTGAACCCATCAATCAATGGATTGGTTTAAGGGAACATCTACAGGAAACCAGAGTTATTTTCCCATGAAGATCATGGGGTTTTCCTGTAAAATTTCCTTTAAACCAATCCATTGAATCAATCATAACCTAAGTGATAACCTAACCCATTAAGCTAGTTCACCCATTAAGCTAGTTCACCCATTATACATATGTGATAACCATTGATAACCCATTTGAACCCATCAATCATTTAAACATAGCTGATGACTTTCCGAAACAGGAGGCAGCCAGTTCGCTGAGGGAATTGGCGCGTTTGCAGCTCCTCAAGGAAGGCGGGCTCGAGCCGCTGGAAGTCGCCATGCGAAAAGCTGGGGAAAACCATGGGAAAAGCCATGGGAAAAGCCATGGGAAAACCATGGGAAAACCATGGGAAAACCATGAAAACCATGGGAAAACCATGGGAAAACCATGGGAAAAGCTGGGGAAACCATGGGATTTTGATGACTTGAATGGAATCTGTGAAAGCCTCTTGGGAAGATGAACATCGGAAAATTGACATCACGAAAATACAAAGGAAATCATTTGAAATATGAGATTTCCATGTGGGGAGAATCATCTATAAACTAGAGATTTAAGCGGCCAAGAATATCCAAGAATTGGGGGTTAATCATTGCAAAATGATGACATAATTAATCGTACATAGTCGCAAATTTAATCAAACTTATATATCCCCAAAAAGCTGTGTGAATTAAGGAACCATCACTTTGAAAGCCAAAGATATCGGGGTGGGTGATTTATCCGAACAATGTGGATGTGTGAAGGGCCCCAATGCAATGAAATCGTTTTGATGAGTTCGGTTGGTAAGTCCAGACCATGCAAGCGGCTCAGATGAGATGACCTTCCTGCAACCTCTTCAACCCAGTTTCACCTCATTACATCTGCCATCAAGGCTGGACTTGATACACCATTTTGTCTTGTATTTCTTGTAAACTTCTTCCAACCATACTTGGTAAAAACAACCACACGCCCACCCACCCACTCACGCAGACACACACCACACACTTCATGTGGAGAAAACAAAAGGCATAATGGCATAAGCATAAACGATTATCTACAATTATCACTTTATCTATATATACATATATATATAGATATTGGAGGTTTCCATTTTTTGATGGGATTTTCCATCATAAATCCACCGTTTTTGGGGAATTTGGGGTACCCCCCATTAATAAATCTTACATTTTTCAACGAAAACTTCAACGCCAGGCGATCGCATTGTGGAGCTGATCCGCGCCAAAGACGAGGCCATGATTCAGGAGGACTTCCACCGTTACGATGAGGCGCCCAGGGGGGCCGGGAAATCCAGGATTTACCCGGCCCGGTAAAACAAAAAGCACCATTGAAGCCATGGCCCCAGTCGAAATAGTGGATTTACCCAGCTAGAAAATGGTGATTCTCCATAGTTTTTTGTATGTTTACCAGAGGGTAACATAGAAATAGTGGATTTAAATGATTTACCCAGCTAGAAAATGTTGGATCTTTCCAGTTCGTTTTTTTGTAGGTTTACCAGAGGGTACTATGTATGTTAATGGCGAAATCCATGGAAAACCATGGAAAAAACCATGACACGCCATGGAAAAAAACACTTGAAAACAGATTGAAATTGAACATGATGGAGATTTGAACATCACCCAGATGGGCATTTATATCTGGGAACTCCCCTGTAAATTGACATAAAAACATGGGACAATGATTATGAATCACCTATACAATGGGCATGTCAATGGCCTAATCCATTAAATCTGGGTAAATTATAACGACCTCACTGCGACCTCACTGGGACCAATGGTTAATAAGGGGAATCATCCCCAAATGGCCTTAATTCAGGTTAGTGAAATATTATAATTTACCCAGATTAAATCAAATCCTTCTGAAACATGGTACTCAGAAGTCACCATCAAGCACCATAAGTTACCACACCACATCACCTACCAATAGGTAGGGCATTTGAATGGGAAATTCATCGGTGGGTAGATGTCCAACATGTTGCCATGTGGCTATGGATCAATACCTATTTTCATACCATTTTTAGGGGGATGAACATCCATAAATCCCAGCTATTTTGATGTTCACTAGGTACCAGGGTTTTGACCCATCCCCATGTTTTTTTTTTTTATCATTGCAACTCTTTAAGTAATCTATTGCAATGTCTGCCACATGAATGTCGTAGACCGTGAGGTAAACCATCCCTACAAATCATCCGACCAAATCATCTAGGGGTCACTTCACCACCAAGGGGCAGATGGCCATTTTTGTGTCTATCATTGGGTGATATCCTCACAATATGTTGTTGGTTTTTTCTACCCATTGTTGGTTGGTTATATTGTATATATTGTATTCGCACTGGTGTATCCCCCAATTTCCATAAAATTGTTCCCTAATGTTTTTCATAAATCGTAAATTCCAAAAAGGTCGATATAAAGTGAAATCCTGCGAAACTGAGAAAAATCACGACATAAATCATAAATCACAGATAGATTTACTGTCGATTTACGAAGAAAACACCGTTTCTGTTTGAAACCTACGATAACCTCCTTCATGAACTACGAAGATCTCTCTGGAGGTGAGGCCATGATATCGTTCCTGTGCAGGGTTTCTCTGTAGAGTTTTGTTCTGGAAATCCATCAGAATAGCCATGATATTCCAATGGAAAACAGTCTTTCTGCCAGAATTTACTTCCCGGTGCTTTTTTGGTGCTTGTCATAGGGAATCTGGGAAGGATGAAATCCAGAATTTTTTGGCAGTGATAACATTCCCTCATTCCCTACTAATCATTGTATATGTTAGTTATTATGGAACTAGGAATCAGAACATATCATAACTTAACATAACATGGTTATTGATTATTAATGATCATAAGTAGTGACTCTAGTCAGGCTGTCCATGATCATGACTGTCGTGACTGGACCAGAAAAGTGGTTCCTAAGAACTATGGAGAACTATACTCAACTAGGCTATTAGTAATAGTTATTATATTGAATAGTCTCATTAATAGTAACATTCAATATAGTCTATTAATGATGTCTCATCAAGTCTCATTCATAGTCTTCAATGTACCATTCACATTAACTTGCTTATTATGACTGGTTGGTGGTTTGGAAATTTTTTATTTTCCATAATATATGGGAATAATCATCCCAACTGACTACTATTTTTCAGAGGGGTAGGTCAACCACCAACCAGATAGGATTCTCAATGGGTTAATCTATATTGGGATGATAATCTATATAAACTATATTAAACTATCAATGGGTTTTCAGAGGGGCTGTACCATTCAATGTTCCAAACCACCAACCAGATAAATATTAATCATCATTAACCATATATTAACCACATATTAACCACATATTAACCATTATTGTTTGATAAGATCTATGGTTCCATCGTCTCATTCACCTTCGTCGAAGGACGGCAACGGCCAGCTTCAGCTCACCGAGATCCGAGGAGTTTTGGAAGATGCCGGGCTCTTGCCCAAGAACGACGAGGAGCCAAGGGAGTGGCCCGAGCCCAGGGTTGGTAAATGTCCCATTTTGGGAAGATTGGACATCACCTTATAGTAGCCATTATAGACCATATACCTAATGGTTGGGTGATTAACATAGCAATGGAAAATGGCTATTTATAGTGGATTTTCCCATTAAAAATGGTGATTTTCCATTGCTATGTTAGTTCACCAGAGGGTAGAAACGGATGGGTTTTGACATGGCAAAAATAGAAAATCGCCCCCATTTTTTTTTACATGAAGAAAAAAAGATGATGATTTTCCTATGTATATAAACTGGACAACTGGACTAAAAACCCTCGGTGTTTTTCTATTTTACCTTTTCTATGACTTGTTTTTTACCATGGCCATTTCTGAGATAAACTGATGGCCATCTGATGGGATCTGTTCATATGGGATTTGCTGGGATGATGGGGTAAGGAACTGGTGGAGTTGTTGGAAGTTGATGATCACAATTTACCTGGTTTACCTGTTGATGATCTATTTGATATTAAGATATATTAAGAAATAACGGCATAAGTAAGTTGATGATCTTTTTTTAAGGTTTCTTGAAAAAATCTATATGTTTACCAGTTGATATCTATAGTTGATTCTTGATGATCTATGGGCCATCGAAAAACCATGGCGAACTGTTAGTCATAACCAGGTTGGGTATTTCAATTTCACTGGATATCTCCGGGATATCTCCATATGATATCCCAGGAATCCCATTGGATATTTCTATTTCTTGCTCCCATCCATATGTTTAGAAGGACCCCAATCCGTGGCCGTGGCCGAGGAGAAGGCCAGCGTGCGGCGAACCATCGTGAACATGGCCTTGAAGGTGGACGGTTGGAAATCCGTTGGGAATAGCATGGTAACCCTCTGGTTACCCTCTGGTAAACTAACAGTTTGCTATCGAAAATGGCCCATTTATAGATTTACCAAAAAAAATAGTGGATCTTTCCATCGTTTTCTGTAGGTTTCTGTAGAGGGTATTTAACGTAGCGAACTGGGAAATCACCATGTTTAAGAGGTAAATCATCATGTTTATCATCTATTTCTATGGGCCATGGCTTCCATGGCTACGTTAAATAACCAGAGGGTAGGTATTATGGCAAATAAGATTAAGGCATTGGGACATCCACTATGGGACATCCATGGAATATCTGGAATGGGATGGCATTTTTTTCTTTTTTGGAATAGCAATTGTCTGAAGAATTTCTTCTATAATTTCCAGATGTTTATTTTATTAGACCATGTATGGAAATATATTTCCCCATGAACAATATCTATAATTTCCATGCTATCATATTCATGGGAAACATACGGATGCCATAGTCACTATCGCCAATAGCTGATGAACGGGATGGTCATGATGATTGGGTACCCTGGAACTCGGGGTTTATCATAGACGATTATGGGATATCCCGTGTAAATTTTAGCAGTTTATATAACTGACCATGTATATATATATATAATTGTGTATGTATGGGTATCATAATTGATGGATATATGTACATATATATATACATAATGGGATATTGATGGGAAAGATATAAGCAGCAATCAAACGTGGCTCTTGCTGGGAAATCCTCTATCTTGCTGGGATTTCGAGCTGGGAAATTCATCGAACTAAATGGCAGATTGTGCGGATTGGGTTTACCCTTAGAACTCGGACTAGTAGGTAAGTTATATCCCTTTAGGGTTATATATATATATATTTTTATTTAAATACTACTTATTGGTAAATACCTACTTATAAATAACCCTACTTATTTACCAATAACTACTAGTAGGACTTATTGGTAAATAACTAGGGTTATATAGTCCGCTTTAAGCTACCGTTATGAGCTACTTAATAAGAGGGATGAACCACCAAGTAGGATACTTCATGTTTTTCACCAGTTTGTACCCTCTGGTAAACATGCAAAAAGCGAGCTATTGAACATGGCCCAGTCGAAATAGTTGATGAATTCCCATTAATAGCATGGTGGATCTTTCCATATAAATCACCATTTCCCAATGGTTTTCCCATGGTTTTCCCATTCAAAATGGTGGATTTTGTGGATCTTTCCATCGTTTTTTCATGAAAATCCCAGGCCGGGTACTTTTTTTGTGGTACCCTTCAGGTCATCGTTTACCACAAATTCTGACTCATGGGACTCAGAGCTACGCAGAGTCAGGTTTTGTTTTGAGTACCCGATCGCAAAAGTCCTCTTTATCACTCCCAAAATCCAGATTTTTTAATGTACTCTAAACTGGTTCATCATCTAAATCCATTGGTTAGTCATCCTAAATTGGATGTCATAAACCCCCATGAATTGGTTAACAAAACCAGCAGAAATCGCAGGTGGAGGATGGCGAGACGGACGAGGAGAAGGAACTGGCCGAGGCCAAAGGCAATGAGCTTTTGGCACCTCGCTGTCGAAGATCCATCTGTGGCCATTTCCAGTGGATCATTTATGATATAAGGATATATATATATATATATATGATGATGATTATAGTATATAATGCCACTATAGTATATAATGCCACTATTTATGATTATAATATATAATGCCAACCCTGGATTAATAACCCATAGGCTGTTTAATTGAGGGGATACCATTTAAGTACCCCCCCTATCATTTATGATATAAGGATACAATATTTCCAGTAAATTTCATTTCACACCCTTGTTTTGTTGAAATCCATCTGATAAGATTCCTGATAAAACTCCTTCTGTTCTTGCTTCAATCACATGTTTCCAATTACGGTTCACATATGATTGCATCACTCAAAAATTCCATTTTGAATCATCATTTTCCAGGATCAAACGTCAGAAACCGATCGTTTTCACAGTTCGCTATTGAACATGGCCATAAAAAGTTCGTTGATTTACCTATTAAAAATGATGATTTTCCAGTTCGCTATTTTAGTCTACCACAGGCTATCAAACATCCGAAAATCATCATTTTCTGGATGACACGTCAGAAAACCCATGATAAAATCTGGGTTTGTCTGAACATATGGTACTTCTAAATCAATTGGTTAATCATCATGTTCCCGCCTTTTTAATGGATTTAGAAGTTTCATGGGATATCTAAAATAGGTTAATCAGTTGATCATCATTGTTCACCATGGTACCATCATTGGTAAATTGGTCAATCATCTCAATCCATTGGTTAGTCATCTAATCCATTGGTTAGTCATCATCCCTATTAACATGGATTTAAACCATGATGAACCAATTTACCAATGATTACCTTCTGGTAAACTTTCACATAACGGAAAATCACCTTCTTTAATGGGTAAATCAACTATTTCTAAATGGCAATTTTCAATAGCTTTCTGTATGTTTACCAGAGGGTATATCCTATTGATATCCCATTGAATCACAATCATTAGTCCCATTAAATCATTATAAATCCCATTGAACATCATTAAATCCCATCAAATCCCAGTTATGTTAGTTTACCAGGCCGGGTAACCAATGGATTTTCCAATGGTGTTTTTACATGTTTTTCCAATGGTGATCAGCTCCCAGGTGCAGCAAGGCCAGGAGCAGTTAGCTCGCTCCGTAGAGCTGCAGCAGGAACAGATGCCGGAGCTCTTGCAACGCATCAGGAGGGGTGAGATTCACGATGGAGATGTACTAATAATAATAGAGGGATATTTACAGTATATATATATAGTAATATATGTACTATAGACTATAGATGTAGATATTTCATACTATACTATAGATGTAATATAATATATGTAGATATATGTGGATATAATGGATATAGTTGATATTGAATGAGGGAGATTTAATGAAATCATAGAATGATAATAATAGACTATCAATTCTAGATATTATGTAATAATGTATTTACTATAGATCTAGATATTATACTATACTATATATAACACTATAGATGTACAGGAGGTGTACTATACATGTAGATATGAGGGAGATTTCACAATAATTGATAATGATAGATACAGTACCAAGCTTGATTTAGTGTATCTATCAATATATTCATACAATACACTAAATATTGCGTGTACCAGGATAATAGTGTACTAAATATCGCAATATATTCATATTTTGAGTGTACCAGGATAATGGGTTCCTCCAATTTATCCTATCCCTATGATCTCATAAAATCCCAGGGAGTCTGGCAGTTATAGGTACTTACTAAGTATGGTATTATGATATTACTACCATAAATACTATATAGGTACTTATATGGTACTAAATACTAATTTGGTACTTACTAATCCATATATAACTACCATATTGATCTTAATATCCAAAATAACCATAATAATAACGCACGGATGTATGAATAGCCAATAAGATGTGGATATCATAATCACCAATAAGAGCACGACGGGGAAATAGATATGAGGGGAGACATAAGAACAATGGTAACTATGATTGGATGCATATGATCCGAGAACAATAGTAGTAATAATAATAGATAAGAGCCAATCATTGGGAACATAATCGTAATTATGGAAGATGAATGGACGGAGATTGGATGGTGAAAAAATCATTTCATACCATTCCAAAGTAGGTCGGTGAATAATCCCAATAGAATAATTGGATATATCACCAATGATTAGTGATATTTCACTAACCTACTAAACTCACCAATGGTTAGTGGTATTTCACCCAGCTTTATATCGAATCCTATTAGAATCCTATATTGCTGACCAAAAATATGTGAAGTCATCATGGTATTTCCAATGAAGCAACATCAAAACGGGAGATTTTCTGGAGATGGGATTGGATGGGGATGATATTTCTCATCATATCCCTGAGGATCCAATGGAATACCATGACGAATGGGATATACCCGGCCTGGTAATTTCTTACACTTTGCGAACTGGAAGCCATGGCCATAGAAATATAGTTTTTTATTGCTAAATCGTTGATTTAGCCAGCTATAAAATGGTAAATTTCTTTCCATACTTATGTAATTTGACATAGCTATGGAAAATGGCCATTTAGTTCGTTGATTTACCCAGCTAGAAAATGGTGGATATTTCCAGTTCGTTATTTGTATGTTTACTAATGGGTTTTTTGATGGGTGGGATTCGATTGGATTTCCCCAGTAATCTATGGAACTTGGAAAATCCATCAGCGAACCGGGATAAACCTCATTGCCATGTTTGATGACACCGGAGGATACATTTAGATTGAAATGTACCGGTAAACATACAAAAAGCGACATAGAACATGGCCATAGAAATACTGAGTTTTCCCATGAAACATGGTGGTTTTCCATAGTTATGTTAGTTTACCAGAGGGTACTTAGATTTAGATGTAGATTAGACGGATACCTATTATATCTATTTTCACATTAGAAACAGTATTTTTGGATACATACATACTACATATATCATATTCCATCATATTCCTATATTCCCATCATATTTGTCCATCGATATACCTTCCTGTAAACTAACATAGATGTGGAAAACCCATCATTTGTAGACAATGTTTTTAAAGAGCAACGGAAAATGTTGGCAAAAAAACATACCTCAATGGATTGGAATAGGGAAAGTCTTTAAAACCATGGTTTCCTGTAGATTTTCCCTTAAACCAATCCATTGAATAGTTGACGCCATGGGGATGCAGGAAGCGTCTGCGAGTGGCCCAGCGGAAGGTCTACTTCGCCTGCTTCACCAAGTGGCCCTGCACAGGGCAGAGGGTAGGTTACCCTCTGGTAATTTAACATAGCTATTGAAAATACCCCATTTATAGTGGATTTACCTATTCAAAATGGTGATGTTCCATAGTTATGTTAGTTTACCATAGAAAATCATGATCAACCATAGAAAATCCATAGAACATCATGATCAACCATGGATGTGGGCTGATGTGGGGGTTCCAGTTTTTTTGAGCCCCCCAAACAACCAAGAAGAGTACGATTTGAAGCCGCCCAATTCTTCACAAAGAAGTGTCTGGTTGGTGGTTTGGAACATGTTTTTTTTTGATTTTCCATGTATTGGGAATAATAACCCAAGCTGACCAAAAGGATGGGGAAGAAACTCTATAAACTGGTTGGTGGTTTCAAACATTTTTTATTTTCCATAATATATGGGATGTCATCCTTCCCATTGACGAACTCCATCATTTTTCAAGCAAGATGGTTTTTTAACCACCAACCAGTGATGTGTACTATGTGTAATATCTATGTATTGTATTGGGAATAAGAACCCCAACTGACTTTCATATGTTTGCAGAGGGGTAGGTATACCACCAACCAGGTGTTTGTTTTGTTGCCTAAACCACCAGTTATTGTCGATGTTTCCTCTTCCGTTTCGCCACCGACAAAGTGCCAGCATTTTGCAATGGGCTTCCCAGCTTCAAAAGGCAACCGCCGACCAGGTGAGTAAAATGTGTCTCATATTACTTGATGGCCAAGGCTAATTCTTCAAAATGTTCATGGATTTTCACCAAACAATAGTTAAATTCTTCCCATTGTTTCCAGAACCTACCATAAAACGAACGCCAGATTTCGACATTTATCGACCCAATTTCCATCCCAATATCCATACAATGCGGTGCCCCCCCAGTTATAAGTTGGTTTATAAACCCCATTAACTATAGTATACTATAGTTATAAGTACCATAAACCATAGTTAGTGGAGTTATAAACCAACTTAGCTATCTAAGGGGTTCCACCTTGTAGGAAACCATTGATTTCCGGCGGGTCTGCAGGTTCGACATGTTGGATGAAGGTGAGTTGGCGATTACGGAAGTCTTGCAGGTCTTGCAGGATCTGCGATTACCACCGGCCGTGAAACCCGCTGGGCGGATTGGGGTTTTAAGGAAAAGCTCCATGGAAAATTGAGGAAAGTTTCATGGGACATATGGACAAATCTTATTGTCTATGGAAATATCATGGTAAATAAAGGGAAATACCGAAGAATCTCTCCGTTTCGCAAAGAAAAACGGATCGACATCTATTTTCCATGCAGACACATGCAGATATGGTATATTCAAGATGGACAAGAAATGGAACTTTACTTTCTGAGAAATCGAGGAGCTTGTAAAACTGCATTGAATTGAGTGAGGTTAGAACCTTTTGAGATTTTACATGCAAGAATGGGAAAACATTGGGATTTTCCCAGCTAAAAACAGGACAGTTTATGGGATTCTCCATGCCATGGCCAGGTGTGAACAATATGGAGACCATTTACAGACACACCAACTATCCAATGGGATATCTCATTTACTAATGGGATATAATCCATCATTTACTAATGAGATATAATGGGATATAAATGATGGATTTATATCATGAGATATATCTCATTGTATCCTCGACGCGATCTCCCACGTCGCCTTTGGATGGTGTCTGGTCTGACATTAGGCTTCTACCTTCCGGTGCCATCAAACATTGCTGGAAAATCCTGCATTTATAGATGTTTTTTGCCAGCTAGATACCTCCATTTTTTGGGGGATGTCCCAGCCACGTTTCATTGCCAGGGGTATATAAAAACCTTACCATGTAATCTACAAATATCCATGTAATATCATATTGGGGTATTCATGGTGATATATGGGGTATTACATGATTTACAGCTCTTTTTGTGCGCGACAGGAGTTGAAGCTTCTACCGGATTTGGATGAGGCCACCACAATCCGGCTGACAATGCGACCTCCTGGCAATCCGACCGATGGAATAGCGATGGCTTACCCTCTGGTAAACATACAAAAAGCTATTGAAAATGGCCATAGAAATAGTGGATTTACCCATTAAACATGGTAATTTCCCATACTCATGTTAGTTTACCAGAGGGTATCAAAAATGGGCTCCCATTTGGCACGGTATGGCGTTCATCCAACCAGTAAGTTGACAGGATCAAACCATACATTGCTGCTATGGCGTCATAGTTTTAATCCAAAAAATGGTTTTGGGGAAGATTTGCAGCCCCATCTCTTATCCTATCTCTCAGAATGCTATGACCCACACCTGAATACTTCGGCCATTTAGGGATACTTATTTCCAATTCCCATCATTCCAGTGACGCCTTTTATTAGTGAGGTCGTGATCAAATTGATCCAGAGATTTGGAGTAAAACCATGGCTTTCTGTATTCAATGGATTGGTTTAAGGGAAATTCTTAACCGGAAACCCATGGGTTTTTACCATCAAATTGATCCAGAGATTTGGAGTAAACCCATCACGCGACAGGCTCGGAGTGACTTTGCTCGTTGGGTTCTGAGTACCGTGAAGGGCCGCGAGAGCAAAGTTCAGTCGGTGGTTTCTTGGCGGAGAGGCGAGGAGCTCCTCACTGGCTTTGGATACGTTATATTATATATATTATATATATTATACTATATATGCTATATATAGTATGTATAGTATATATAGTATATATAGTATATATACTATATATAGTAGAATATATATATATATTACATATAACATATAACATACAGCATATATAGCAGGACAAGATACGTATTTGACCAGCAAGAGCGAGATTCAGAGGAGAGATCTCGGAGAACCACCAAGGAAAGAAGTGACTTTTTGTAGTGAAATTTTGTCAGGAAAACCTTTAAAAAGATATTCCGGCAAGAGACCCCAAACAGTGTGGGGGAGTGGGAGGATAATCTATGATAATGTTGATGATGATGATGATGATGAGAACATCCAAATTTCCCCATGCCGATCAGCTCTCAAGGCTTCGGAAGACTTGGACAAGAAGAAACGGCAAGCGGTGCCTCGTTGCCTCGTCCCTCCAGTGTTTCTGATCGCCGAATCGCCGATACAGTATAGATATGGAATGATATGGACGAGATGGACATTAGGATGTGGTGTTTAAAGATGTATATGTACATATATACATATAAACATATATACACGTCTAACTGAGTCAAAAACTTATTTTGGATTCGGCAATCAAGGCCAACCATCCAAGTCCCGCAAGAGGTCTTCATATGTGTATATGTATATGTATATAGATACTTTAGATACTATACACTTTCTACATCTACAACATCTACATACTATACTGTATGCATCAAATTTTACCATGTATACATTCATATACATATTCCACACACATATGCCACACACACATACTATATACATATGTACATTCTATGTCAGTCGCATCTATCTCATTATTGACTATACATATTATAGACATATTGGATATACATATGTCAAATACATACATATACATATACATATATATATATATACATACATATGATAGATATATCTATTATAGAATTTCTACGGTATATTATCAGTGTTATTGTTTTAAATTATATTTTAACACAAAGAATGTATATATATACATACCGCCCATAGGATCTATGTATGGTATATATGCTAACATTTGGGGTATATTCATGGGATCCATGTTACCATATATAGCAGCACCATGGATCCGTCATGGGATAGGCAACAATTTTATGGAAATTGTGGGATACACCAGTGGGAATACAATATATATATATACAATATGAAATTACCTATGAAATCTCCACATGTATCCTATGTCATACCATCCCTACATCTTTTTTTTCGAGGCCAAGGCCAAAGCCAAGCTTCGCACCAGCAAGACCGGCACGGAGCGCCCGGGCTCCCGTTCCGAACGTTCCGAGCGCCCGGGCTCCCGAGAACGGCCCAGTTCACGCGAGCACGAGGCGCATGGCATGGCCGTGGTCAAAAATGGGTAAAAATGGTGATTTATTGGTGGAAAGATGTGGATCAAAAGTCTGGACGAAGGGTTTTCTACCTTCTCAATGGTATGTGCCTGTCTCAACCCTCCTCCCTGTATCAAAGGTGCTTTCTTTTTCCCCTCCTCAAAGGTCCTGGTTTCCCAACCGTATTCCCGGAAAATTTTCCCATGTTCGAAGGATTTCTCAAGGCCAAGTGTTTTCCCACAGTGAAGGTTCGCGCTCAAGGCTGCCAAAAAAATAAAAAATAAAATAAAATCCCGGAGACAAACCCATACCCCGGGGAAGAACACTTGCGACCGAACATTGCAAATATGCATAAAACATGCTATGTGTTTTTCTCAATGGTATGTGCCCGTCTTAATTTTTTTAAAATTTTTATTTTTATTTTTTCTCCCCGGAGGTCCCGGAGAGGAACCCTTGGAATTTCTTCCCCCGGAGGTCCCGTAGAGGAACCCTTGAAACCCTTTTGCTCGTTTTTTTCTCTTTGTCGTCTTTCGTCGTCCGTCGTGTTTCAATGGGGATCCTTGAGACAGACACTTGACCTGAGCAAGACCACAAACGAGAAAGTACCTTGGCGCAGACCTTCGAGTGGAAAGATGTGGAAAGATGTGGAAAGATGTGGAAAGATGTGGAAAGATGTGGAAAGATGTGGAAAGATGTGGAAAGTGAAATTCATTGGAAGTGAAACGTTTTTTCAAAAGTTGGGAGATGTTGGAAAAGCCAGCTGGAAAATGGTGCAATCCGGTTGCACAGAAAAATTGTATCATCCTCATTTCTCATGGTTAAGCCGCCACGCAACAGGTGGTTCGAATCTCAAACCATGCAACATCCATTTTGTTGTTTCAAAGCGTTTGTGGGTAAAACATGTTGCTTGGTAAAAAATCACATTTTGGTTGGTCAAAACCCTTATTTTGCCTGGTAAAAACCACGATTCGACGAGTAAAAACTATGTCGTGTTTGGTAAAAACCCATGGAAACATGGCATTTTTTCGTTCCAAGGGTGAACCCGGTGAAACCCTGTGCAGGAACCTGAGACTTTGGAAAGCTCCAGCGACTCGTCCGATTTTGGTCGGAAACGTCCTGACCTCATTGGGTTCCATGGATTTGGTCAGGGAGTCATCCCCAAATGGCCCAACAGATCAGGGGAAATATTACAATTTACCCTCTGGTTATGTCAAAATAGCTATTGAAAATGGCCATTTATAGTGGATTTTCCCTTTAAAAATGGGGGATTTTCCATTGCTATGTTAGTTTACCAGAGGGTACCCATGATATACTGGCTGATAAATGATTAATGGTTCATAATGGGTTAATGATGGGTGATTAATGGCCATTGATATTGGTTGGTTGGTGGTTTATAATAGGCTAAAAATGGTGATTAATGGTGATTGATAATGACTATGGTTAGTAACCATTAATGGTTCATAATGGGTTAATGATGGGTGATTAATGGCCATTGATATTGGTTGGTTGGTGGTTTATAATAGGCTAAAAATGGTGATTAATGGTGATTGATAATGACTATGGTTAGTAACCATTAATGGTTCATAATGGGTTAATGATGGGTGATTAATGGCCATTGATATTGGTTGGTTGGTGGTTTATAATAGGCTAAAAATGGTGATTAATGGTGATTGATAATGACTATGGTTAGTAACCATTGATGGTTCATAATGGGTTAATGATGGGTGATTAATGGTGATTGAAAATGGTGATTAATAATGGTGATTAATGGTTAATAATGGCAATGTGGTCAAAACAATGTCATAAGCTACCCATCACTGTGAATGGTAAGTTTATACCACCAACCAAAAATCGTGATTTTTCTGGGGGATGGTGCAAATGACATTGTTTTAACCCCATTATATATTTTGAAGAGATAGATATTGGATGATATTGGGATTTTAGCATCGCACACATCTTTTTTTTTTACCTAAATGGGAAGTTCACCTCCATTCAATAGGCTTAAAACTAAAAAACACGATCTACAGTGACTATGTCATCTTGGGTTCGGGTTCTTCGTGGTGCTTGTACTTGCGATGAATATTGAATTCATAATTATGTTGTTTTCAGTGAATATGCCATACTTTTTGTATTGTTGATGAGATGACGTTCTGTTGATTATATATTGTGATAATAAGTACCATCTGGTTATGACTAACATAGCCATGGAAAATCACCATTTTTAATAGGTAAAGCATCTATTTCCATGGGCCATCTATACCATGGCTATGTTAAATAACCAGAGGGTACATCTCCAACTGTTGGTAAAACATGTCCTGTTTTCTTGCTTTCAGGATCTTTCAAGGCGCGCCGGGATGGAATGGGTGGGGTAGGCCCTCATGGCAGACCCTCTTATTGTGGACCTTTGGGGGCTGAACGGTTCGATTGCCATGTTAAAAAAGGTATATGGGTTTGTCTGAAAATAGGGTATATTCCCAATTATAGCCATTTAATAGGGATAATGATCATTAACCATTGGGTCTAGGGGTACATTATTTTCAGACACACCCATATGAAGTTTAACATTCAGTTTCTACAATCATTGGGGGAGACCATAATGGTGTAGGAATGGAGGACAATAGAATTATTCTTCGAACTCCAACTGGACTCAACACATAGAGAGAGAGATGCTGAGAGTTTAGATATTGATACGGGTATGTCACGGCATATCCAACAGTGGCGTGTGCCCCAATGGCTTTCCGACGAAAACACACTATATTGGTGCGTTTTTTTCCCGATGCGATGTTTTTTTCCCTATTTCTTTTAATATTGTTTTTGGTGGGTAAGCAATTTTTTAGTGAGCACCATGTGGGTATGGGTCAAAATGATTGGACTCCTACACGTCGTCCACTAAGCATCATTGTTATTTATAACTATCATTTGATAGTCATCATTCTAAATCACCAATGACTATCATTAAATCACCAAATTTCAATAGTACCCTCTGGTAATCTAACATAGCTATTGAAAATGGTGATTTATAGTGGTTTTTCCCATTAAAAATGGATAAAAATGGTGATTTCCCATAGTTATGTTAGTTTACCAGAGGGTAATCGGTGACAACAATAGTTATTGATGATTCATGGCTTCACGGCACGTTGCTGGTTCATCCCTGATCGCCCTCCAGGCCCTACGAGCAGCACAGACGCATCATGAGAAGATCGACTTCGACGTGTCCTGGATTCGATGATCAAAAAGGTGCTTTTCCCATGGCCCAGCAGTTCCCCAAAAACCCCAAAAATGGATTTCCGTTCATTTCATGGAAAATCCCATCAAAGGGACTGATTTAGGGATAGGTTTATTTCAGCAAACCACCATAAATTGATCCATGGAATGGACATTTTCCTGGGAAATTAAATATCCATGATCTAAAGGGAAACGATTAAGGGAATGTTAGTTTAGGACCTTGGGGGTCCGTTTTGGCAAATCCCAGTTTTGGCAATTCTAGTTGGAAAATGTGGTTTTGCCTGAAAATATTTTTTTTTCGGGGTATACTTAGTATACCGCATGTATAGGAAACTGATCTATGAGTTTAGTGATTTGCACAGATGTTTCTTGGTGTGTCGGGATTTGGTTGAAATACCATGTTGATAATTTTTGCATGTTTATGATAATTTTGATCATCTATCCGTTTTGGCTTCTGCGGGTATGGCTTAAAATGATATGAGGGAAGCCGGGCGGAAGACCTGGGTTGATAGGTGATTGAGAAATCATCTCTTTGGCAGCGAGATTGCCCCCATAAAACCAGGGCTTCGGCAACACTGTGTTTATTTCTTAATATTTTTAAGTCCGTCTGTCTGCCTGTTTGTTTGTTGATTTCTTTGTTTGTTTGCCGGCCTGACACCATTTTTGGTGGCTAAATCCCCGTCTTTGTTGGCTGAACTTCTCTATTTTTCTGTGAGATCCTCATGGGTTTTTGTCTTCATGGTGGGATTATATCAGCGTACGCGCACGCTACAAAACAATGCCCATGTGGCTTGGTAAAACTGGCATTTCGTTGCTGAAAAATACCCATGTTTGTTTCTTAAACTGCAACGGCTCGCATGTGCTCGAAATCCCACACAGAAGATATCCACATCAACTCAGCAAACATTCAGCATTGGGTCAGCATTCCCATTCATCATGTACATGTTCATTGCTTAGAATCCAAATTTATAAGCCCCCGTATTTTTGATGGTTCAATCCAAATTAGTCCACATCTTCTGTTCAATATCAAACCGATGACTCATCCGATTTGGATCCAGAAATGGGTTTTTTTCGTTACCCAGAAAAGATCACGGTGGCATGGGGAAAATCAGCAATTCGAAGTCGCTGGATAAATCTGTGTCTTCCCCATCCCAGCAGTCTCCACATGAAAGATGACCATGCGTTTTACCATCCCCATAAATTGACAAGACATAGATGGCAAATAGCCCACATAGCCATTTTAATTGAAGCTTATTCCATAGTGTTTACTATGGATTACTTGAACCATGAAACAATACTGGTTGGTGGTTTGGAACATTTTTTATTTTTCCATATATTGGGAATAATAATAATCCCAACTGACTATATAATATTTTTCAGAGGGGTTGAAACCACCAACCAGAATACCATTGATTGGTTATTACAAAGGATATCTCCCATAACCTGGTGAATTTCTGGGGATTATGAACTAACGCGATTATCAACAGTAGAACGAGGTATTTACGAACCCATATCAATTAGCTCGATGATCATGGATACAAGGGATTATTATATCATTAGGTATTAACTAACCCATATTAAAGGGCTACGCCCTCTGCCGCCGACCCCTGGACACTGGAGGGTCATGCCTGCCTCTGTGTCGTAAGCATGAAATGAACCCTAAAGAAACCAGAAACTGACCTAAACAAACCATTTGTATGTGCGTTTGGCACTGTGCACATGCAAGCAGCATGGACCCCTGCAGGATGACACGCACAACTATGTGCTCTGACACTTTTTCATGGCTCAAGAAATAGGAGCTTTCGTCATTGGGCAGGTGTCTTGGGGACCTAAAGGGTTGCTCTAGCACTTAAGACCCGTACCCGAAGCCCCCGTTCGTAACCGCAGTATGAAACTTGAAATGGCATCCTAAAGAGACCCGAGACGACACTGCACTGCCAACTGCCACCCTGCTCGTGTCCTCCTGGAGCCGGCTTTCGTTCTGCACCGCTTCGGTCCAAGCTGGAGTCCAAGGACCGTGTCGCAGGGCTAAAACACCATGGCAGTGAAGGACGGATTGGGCCCGCGGCCCGTATCCTAGACTGCCAAACGTCACTTTCCGAACCGACTAGAAACTAGCTCCAAACCATTCCAAACCTTGACTTTTCCTGCGTTTCTGCACTGCCAACTGCCACCCTGCTCGTGTCCTCCTGGAGCCGGCTTTCGTTCTGCGGCTCCAAACCTTGACTTTACCAGCATTTCTGCACTGCCAACTGCCACCCTGCTCGTGTCCTCCTGGAGCCGGCTTTCGTTCTGCACCGCTTCGGTCTAAGCTGGAGTCCAAGGAAGGTGTCGCAGGGCTAAAACACCATGGCAGTGAAGGACGGATTAGGCCCGCGGCCCGTATCCCAGACTGCCAAACGTCACTTTCTGAACCGACTAGAAACTAGCTCCAAACCTTGACTTTACCTGCGTTTCTGCACTGCCAACTGCCACCCTGCTCGTGTCCTCCTGGAGCCGGCTTTCGTTCTGCACCGCTTCGGCCCAAGCTGGAGTCCAAGGACCGTGTCGCAGGGCTAAAACACCATGGCAGTGAAGGACCCCAGACTGCCAAACGTCACTTTCTGAACCGACTAGAAACTAGCTCCAAACCTTGACTTTTCCTGCGTTTCTGCACTGCCAACTGCCACCCTGCTCGTGTCCTCCTGGAGCCGGCTTTCGTTCTGCCCCGCTTCGGCCCAAGCTGGAGTCCAAGGACCGTGTCGCAGGGCTAAAACACCATGGCAGTGAAGGACGGATTGGGCCCGCGGCCCGTATCCCAGACTGCCAAACGTCACTTTCTGAACCGACTAGAAACTAGCTCCAAACCTTGACTTTTCCGGCGTTTCTGCATTGCCAACTGCCACCCTGCTCGTGTCCTCCTGGAGCCGGCTTTCGTTCTGCGGCCCGTAGCCCAGAGTGCCAAACGTTACTTTCTGAACCGACTAGAAACTAGCTCCAAACCTTGACTTTACCTGCGTTTCTGCACTGCCAACTGCCACCCTGCTCGTGTCCTCCTGGCGCCGGCTTTCGTTCTGCACCGCTTCGGCCCAAGCTGGAGTCCAAGGACCGTGTCGCAGGGCTAAAACACCATGGCAGTGAAGGACGGATTGGGCCCGCGGCCCGGATCCCAGACTGCCAAACGTCACTTTCTGAACCGACTAGAAACTAGCTCCAAACCTTGACTTTTCCTGCGTTTCTGCACTGCCAACTGCCACCCTGCTCGTGTCCTCCTGGAGCCGGCCTTTGTTCTGCACCGCTTCGTCCAAGCTGGAGTCCAAGGACCGTGTCGCAGGGCTAAAACACCATGGCAGAGAAGCACGGATTGGGCCCGCGGCCCGTATCCCAGACTGCCAAACGTCACTTTCTGAACCGACTAGAAACTAGCTCCAAACCTTGACTTTTCCTGCGTTTCTGCATTGCCAACTGCCCCCCTGCTCGTGTCCTCCTGGAGCCGGCTTTCGTTCTGCACCGCTTCGGTCCAGTCCAAGCTGGAGTCCAAGGACCGTGTCGCAGGGCTAAAACACCATGGCAGTGAAGGACGGATTGGGCCCGCGGCCCGTATCCCAGACTGCCAAACGTCACTTTCTGAACCGACTAGAAGCTAGCTCCAAACCTTGACTTTTCCTGCGTTTCTGCACTGCCAACTGCCACCCTGCTCGTGTCCTCCTGGAGCCGGCCTTCGTTCTGCACCGCTTCGGTCCAAGCTGGAGTCCAAGGACCGTGTCGCAGGGCTAAAACACCATGGCAGTGAAGGGCGGATCTGGCCCGCGGCCCGTATCCCAGACTGCCAAACGTCACTTTCTGAACCGACTAGAAACTAGCTCCAAACCTTGACTTTTCCTGCGTTTCTGCACTGCCAACTGCCACCCTGCTCGTGTCCTCCTGGAGCCGGCTTTCGTTCTGCGGCTCCAAACCTTGACTTTACATGCGTTTCTGCACTGCCAACTGCCACCCTGCTCGTGTCGTCCTGGAGCCGGCTTTCGTTCTGCACCGCTTCGGTCCAAGCTGGAGTCCAAGGACCGTGTCGCAGGGCTAAAAAACACCATGGCAGTGAAGGACGGATTGTGTCGGCGGCCCGTATCCCAGACTGCCAAACGTCACTTTCTGAACCAACTAGAAATAAGCTCCAAACCTTGACTTTTCCTGCGTTTCTGCACTGCCAACTGCCACCCTGCTCGTGTCCTCCTGGAGCCGGCTTTCGTTCTGCACCGCTTCGGTCCAAGCTGGAGTCCAAGGACCGTGTCGCAGGGCTAAAAACACCATGGCAGTGAAGGACGGATTGGGCCCGCGGCCCGTATCCCAGACTGCCAAACGTCACTTTCTGAACCGACTAGAAACTAGCTCCAAACCTTGACTTTTCCTGCGTTTCTGCACTGCCAACTGCCACCCTGCTCCTCCTGGAGCCGGCTTTCGTTCTGCACCGCTTCGGTCCAAGCTGGAGTCCAAGGACCGTGTCGTAGGGCTAAAACACCATGGCAGTGAAGGACGGATTGGGCCCGCGGCCCGTATCCCAGACTGCCAAACGTCACTTTCTGAACCGACTAGAAACTAGCTCCAAACCTTGACTTTTCCTGCGTTTCTGCACTGCCAACTGCCCCCCTGCTCGTGTCCTCCTGGAGCCGGCTTTCGTTCTGCACCGCTTCGGTCCAAGCTGGAGTCCAAGGACCGTGTCGCAGGGCTAAAACACAATGGCAGTGAAGGACGGATTGGGCCCGCGGCCCGTATCCTAGACTGCCAAACGTCACTTTCCGAACCGACTAGAAACTAGCTCCAAACCTTGACTTTTCCTGCGTTTCTGCACTGCCAACTGCCACCCTGCTCGTGTCCTCCTGGAGCCGGCTTTCGTTCTGCGGC
>CAMXCT020002688.1:0-77892 GCA_947184155.2 Cladocopium goreaui
CGAACGCATATCAAAGGCGTTGATGATCGGCTGGTTCGAGATCCAGTCTGGCGACAGGATGGCCTCGTCAGTCGCGAAAAGTTTGTAGCCCATTTGCATCATGAGCTCCATGTCGAACGCGATGGCGATCGGCCTCCCGGCCCGCGTACCTTGCAACTTTTTCATTTCCGCTTTCCAGGGCGGAGTGGAGTTGAAAAAGTTGTGGGCTCTGCCCGTTTTGTACGGGAAACCGCCAGGGATCAGGCCGTACTTGATGATGGAATTGAAGGCGGCTTGGTCACAGGTGTGATACACCACTCTGGGGAACTTGTGCCACACAGGCGAGCCTTCCGGCATCGCAGAGAAAGCGGGGTGGACCGATGGGTCGTCAATCTTGGTCTGGTCGAAGTTCTCGTCAAAAGTGAACATCGTTTTGATCATGCTTGACATCCCCCCTTGCTCCACGAGAAAGGCCCGATGACCCTGAATGGCCCTGATCCTCACTGGCGTCCACCTGAGCTTTCCGGACGACAAGCCGTTCACCTGGACTCTGAAGCGACGCATTGGAGAGTTGCGCACGACCATCAAAACTTCTTCTTCTCGAAGGTGTGCAAAATCCCCTTGGAGATGCCTCACCAATGCCTTGAAATCCATTGACAAATCAGTCCTCCGAATCTCAGGTGATGGCCTCCTGTGAAACATTCGATGGCCACGGAGGTAGTCGGACATAGCATGGGAAATCGATCCAAGCCTCCCGTAGTCCACCTTGCGCACAGGAACTCCTGCCATGTTGTCCGGCTCAATCCAAACCAGATCCTGTGCTGAAGCAAATTTCGACGTGTCAAACTGTTCAGCACTTGGCCCATGTCCCTCATCCACAACCTTCAATCTCTTGGGCATGGCCTTCTTCTTGGGCTTGAGCTTGGACGTCGGGTCAGAAGGCGTGGCTCCCGCCGACGCAGCTGCAGTGGTGTCAGTTCGCCATGTCTTTGCAGATGAGGTGCTCTGAGCCATGTCAGTCTTCCACGTCTTTGCCGATGACGAGCTCTGGGCCATCTCCGTCTTCCAGGTCTTCGCTGATGCCGTACTCTGGACCATCTTGTTGCCCTGATCATCAACCTCCATGGGCTCCGGGTCCCCCCGTGCATCAGACTTCGAGGCCTGCATAGCAGAGACCTTGTCGATCACGGCCATGTCGTCATCGTCATCATCATCGATTGGCTCGGCCTGCCCCTCCTCAGCGTCGTGGAACTCCTCTTCATCGACAATCTCCACCGAAGCCACCGTCTCGAGGTCGTCAAGGTCCAGCTCCTTTTCCTCTTCATGCACTGGGTCACTGGCCACGACTCCCGGCGGGCGTTTGTCATCCTCAATGAGGTCCCACCCTTTGAAGTCCTCGTCTTCATCCTCGGCCGCATAGGTGGCATCTTGCCATTCTTGGTCGTGCTCCTCTGATAGGCCTTTTCGCCTTGCCAAAATTCGATCATCCATGGTGAGGGCCTTAACTTTGACAGCCTCATCGTCCGAATCAGCGTTGTCAATGTGCATGGGTTCCAATGCCTGGTCCTCTTCAGGAATGTCTCGCATCCAGGACTCGACCTCCCGGTCGGCAGAGGCTGTGGCGCTCTCCTCAGCTTGAAGCACCCAGTTGAAAATCTCGACATCTGCATCCAACATGAGCTTCTCAGGATCAGGTCGCTGAGGAAGATCTTTTGGGGAGGATACATTCGAATCGATTTCAAGCTGGTACGCGGCCTTGAGGATGGTGAGATTCGGGTAGTTCTTCTGCTCCTGGAGATCGTCAATTCTTGGGAGCGTTCTCAAGTGATCGTCGACGCTGATGAGCTTGAGGTAGGCAAGGTGGCAATCAGCGACGGCCTGGAGGAAGTTGGTGACATACTTCCGGTTGATGACGTCGTCTTCCAAATGCACCTTGTCATATCTCACAGTTCTGGCAAGCATCAAGGTGGTGTCCAGGGTTTGAATACCATGGTCCTCTCGCAGTGCCCTGATGTGGACACGCATGGTCTCATTGTAGGCCGACGGGAGAGCAAAGATTTCCGCGTCAGCGTTCCCAACGACCACGATGTCCAGGATCCGGGGCTCATCACGTTTGAGCTGGCCCAGTTCGTTGACGGACCGCTCGACCCTTGCCTTTTGCCGCTCACACCAGTTGGCCGTGACCTCCCGGTCGGCAGCAGACTTGTTGTAGGCAGCCCTGTGGATCCAATGGACACCTCTGTAACCCCCTTCGCCAAACACATCATTGCCGGCCCACCCCACGATGACCAACACCGGCAAGACCGGGCGACCATGTGCACGATTGGTGGACTCGATGTCATCGATGGCCTCGGGGATATACTGCACCATATGGTTCAAACCTTTGCCCCACAACATTTTCGTGTAAATGCCACGGATGTCTCCCCAGGGCTTCAAAAGATCGCCTCCGGAAAAACACGAAGCCTTGCCTGCTTGGGGGTCCGGTACCAGAGCAAGAGATGAGTCTGATACGATCAGCAGGTCGACCTCGCCTCCCGGCGGGTAGGGGCACATGGCCAAAAACCCATCGGGCGTGTTCTTGTAGACCTCCGCGAGCGTGTCGTATGCCCCTTCAGCATTGCCACCACCCAGCATCGGCTCGACGATATTCGCCAGGGGTAGGCGGCATCCTTCCATCTCTCGCAAGAGCACCTGTGGGTCGTCCCAGGTCGCCACCGCAATGGCTGCCTTCAGGGTATTGACCACAGCTTCCCATTGGGTGATGCGCTCGAGGATGGCGGGCCTCCCGGCAACCGCACAGGCCTTGGCCATTTGGATTGCACGAGTCAACATGACGAAGACGGGAGAACAAAAGGGCGCGATGAGTGCACAGCAAGTTAGCTTGAGAGCGGGATGCTGTCGGGTAAGAGCTTTATGTATGGCGTCTGTCATGCGGAAAGTGTACTCCTCCGTTTTCTTGAGTGCAATACCTCTACCTGGAGCATGACGCCTGTTGCATGTGCATTGGAACTTCGATAATGCTTTACCGACTCCAGCATGGTTTGTGGCCACTGTCCAAGGCTTCTTCAAAGGATCATTGTATTTACCATTCCAAGAGCACATCCGTCAAAGTGGTATGCAATCATCCCGTAAAAGTTCAAAAGCTTTGCAACTTTAGTCAACTTCCAATACCGACATTTTCGTGGCCACTCAAGTGCAATGTGTACTTCACAGTTCAACATCCGAAGAAACGATTTCAAGGAGATCCAAAGTCGGTCAAACTCTCTGACATGTTTCAAAACCTTTTCGCGTGCACTGGGGTTTTTCATGTTGATATATGTCCATGGTGTACCCCCCGTGCACGGCAGGCTGATCCAAATAAATGGTTTCACGTCGCCTTTGAAAGAGTTGACATACTCTGCAATCCTCATTTGGTTTTCGACTTCGTTAAGATCAAATTCTTCAGTGAACTGTAGTACTTCACAACCTTCGGACCATTTTCGGTTGGTTTGGCTGAGTTTGGACTCGGGATGACAGCAAACTTCAACGATCAGTCTCTTGGTATCAGACTTGGCAGCGGGTCCCCCCGTGCTTGGTGCAGCGATAATTGGAGGTGTGATGGCCTCCGATGCCGACGCCAAAGCTTTCTGTGGGGAAACCTTCTTGGTGGGGGTCAATGCAAGAAGTTTGACAGCTAGTTTCCATTTCTCTGCATTAACAAATGGTTTCGTGAGAATGTCTGCAGCTTGGAGCATGCTTGGACCATGGACTAGCTTATACCACCTTCTTTTGAACTGTTCCTCCAGCCAAGATAGGTTAACTCGCTGTGTTTTGTCTGTATGTCGGAAAGTGGGTGATTTTCCGTTCTCAAGGATTCTAATGGTGGCCTGATTGTCCTCTACAAAAACACCTTTTATTGACCGTGGGGAAAACATTGAGATCATACATTCTCCCTCTTTCTCACGTCCTACGAACTCGTAGTCGGTGATGGCTTCACGGATTTCGACCGATTCGATGTTGTAGTCGGACTCGTAGGGACCATAGACCCTGAAGAAAGTCTTGCCGATCCACTCCCCGTTGATCGGGTAGTCAACTTTGACCTTCCAATTGTCCTGCATGAAGTCAACCATTCCATCCTTTAGCATCACGGTGGTTCGAGCACATCCGATACGCTTAAGGTTAATGGGTGACTTGGACATGTCAACGGGTGTGAACAAATGTGACCTTGGTTTTGTGTGGACTCGGACGAGCAATCTTCTACTTCTCATGAATTGCCAGTATTCCCCATTGGATTCTTTTTGGGTTTCAATGTCATGCCTTGGCAAACCTCCCGGTATGCTGTCTTTTGGTGCTCTCTCCCCCCCCGCGTTCTGGAGGTATGCCCACAAACCGGAGGAAGGTAGACCGACAGCTCTGAGGGATACGTTTGCACTGACAACTTCACTTTCGGTGCTTGACATTGCAACGGCAGTTTGTTTCTTACTGAATGCTGTGAGCGGGAAGTAAGTGTTGGGTCCAACTAGAACTAACAAACAACCACTGGTGGATCGATTGTCGTACTCCCCTGCATGGTCTGCGTCAGCAAACAGCCAAAGCCTACATTCACTGACCTTGTCCCCTATGAAAGCCCTTTGCTTGTGATCCAGGGTGGAATTAATGTAACAAATAAGTCTGTGCAGTGCCTTATCGCATTCTGCACTCCATTTTGTCACACGAGCTGCTAGGCCTTGGACGGCGCGCAGCAAGTCGAATCGTGCCATCCTGGCTGCAAATAGCACTTTCATAAGGACCCTTGCGGCTATTGGAGCCAATACGCCTTTGGTTTCCTTCTCATCGGCAATGGGCCGTGCAATTCTTTCTTCATGAAATGGTGTGGAAACTTGTTTCAAAGGCTTGGCATCCCTGCCAGCAAGTGAAATGTAACGTTCAACACATGATTTGAGGAAAGGCTCCATATCATATGTGAATGTAGTCACAGGCTTTTGCATGCAGGGTTGGTTCTCATACAGTTGGTCCATATAGGAAAAACCTTCCGCTCTAGCTTTCTTTTTGGCTCCGGACTTGTCCCTCTTGATGGTGGCCATGGCAGCCTTTGGATCTTTGCATGATGTTGGGAAGAAGTATGTTGTGCCAACCCATGAATCATTGAGACTACCCCCTTTGTTCACGTTGGATCCAATTCCAATAGTATCCCATTGTTCAACTTCACTTCCATTGTTGTTACATGGGATTGCATTCGTGAACCTAAATGGGGCAAGTTGGCATGACTTAACCACTTCTTCATCGGGCAAAAATAGTTTCTTCCTTGGCTGCACATGGTGTCTCATGTAGACATCGTTGACGGTGTCGAGCTCCCAGAAATCCTGAGTCCTGTGGCACGCGGCGGCGGCAGGCGCGGCCGGATTGGCCAGTGACTTGTCAAAGACATGGGCATAAGGGTGATCCTCGACCTTGAGCTTTACATTGTGTTGAGCTACATGGTCGCATCCAAGATATCTATTGACTTCCCCGGGAGTGTCCATGTCAATCTTTGATGCAATCAAACTCCATCCCTTTGACATGTTTTCTTTGGGACCGGACATCTTAAAATCGTCAACATACACGACAAGCAACAATTTGAGCTCTGGATGGAAAAATACCGAAGGCCACCCTTCCGGGTCTGGCATGATAAAGCCCACTAGTTTCAACATGGCTTCACAGTATTGTTCCCAGAGTCCCCCCGAGTCGGGGTGACCGTAAAGAGCGATGCGAAGCAATACTACTGGTCTAATGAACTTACCATGCCACTCTTTGGGCCATCGATCGGGTGGCAATTCCACCCACGTCTCCACGCCCTTCCATAAGGCTTGAGTGTAAGCTTGTACTCCGTCATTTTGTTGGGTTGTGAATCCCGGTTGAGCTCCGTAGGCATCTACTGCTTTGCCAGCTTCCATGGTGGCAGGCGAAGACCCTAATTCCGAGAACAGGGCAACATCGGCACTTTCGTCCTTTACATTGTTGCCTTGAAATACTGTTCTTCCTTTGAATTTTCGGAGTTTATCTCCTTCGGGTAGTTCACTTCCCTTTTCAACGCAAATCTCAAAGACCTTTCCTACATGGACCTTCTTCCCAGTCTTCTTGGCTTTGTCGGCAATGACCTTCCATTCGGCCACTGTTTCATATTGCCAGGCCTTCTTCTTTACCAGTTTGTCCCATTCTACATCTAAGGCTTGCTGGGCTTTGGGATTGGCTCTAATTTCCTTTTTCCCCACTGGCCTAGCCACCAAAGTGTTAACGGCTTTCTCCCCAGATTGGATTCCAAGCCTAATACACTTAACTCGATGTTTTTGAGGGTTCATCTGGCAAACAGGCATAGCTGGGATGAATTCGTAGGATAAACTTTCATCCAATTCATTTGGTGATTCCTTGAGAGTTCCGATCATGGGTACAGCTTTCACTCTTCTGGCGCGTTTCTTTTCCTTTTCTTCCAGGGCTAATTTCCGTTGCTCATCTGCAATCGATGCTCTTCTTTCTTTTTGAGACATTGCTTGCCAAACAAATGGAGGGATGTCCTTTGGTTTGCTTGAATTCTTGTACTTTCTTGCTTTAAATCCACCTGCGTCATAGAATGAGGGGTCATTAGTCTTGATTCTTTCGAGTTCCCCTGTGATCGGATTGATTACCTCGACTTCGGCTTCAGGCACAGCTCCTCTGATGGGCTCGTCCACACGGTTCCTCAGGTCGATCGGCTCTTTTGAGAATATCGTGACTATTACTTCATGAACCTCAATTTCCTTTTCAAGGTCTTCGACCGGAGGATCAATCTTCAAGTTTTCTTCGTGGACATGCCATGATTCATCATCTTTAATGCAGGTTGTTCGAAATGGAAAATTGGCTGCATCAAAGTCAGGAGATGGACCTATACACTGATTGTCGATGATCCAAACATTCACCTTGCAATTGGCGTATTCATACCATGCTTCCTTGTGGTCAACGTGCTTGAAAAATTCCAACCATCCCTGGTGATAAACGGCGGATGCACTGGATTGTTGTACAGGCTGTCCAGCTTCAATGTCAGTGATTGATCTCTTGACTGGGCCTGGCTCCCGCACAGGCTGAGCATCTTGCTCTTCCGGTGGCGGTAATGCATCCTGCTCATCACACAGCTGGTTTGGTTTCAAGCTACCGTCTCGGATGGCATCGGCACGTTTGCGACAGGGAAACTCAATCTTCTCAGGTACTGAGATTTTTAACACCCTCAATACTGTGACGGATTGGTCAAAATCTGCATCATTGATTTGTTTTAGAGAAGCTACTGCAAATTCTTTTCTCCAATGGAAGCCGGGGTGGATGACATATCCTAGGAAGATACCAGGTTCAGTGGTCGGTTCGAACTTCATCTGTTTCTTTGGCTTCTTCCTAGGTCCAGTCCAATAGTCCACCTTACATCCAAACGGGATAAGTGGTCCTTCGAAGTCTGTCCCAAACCTCAGTTTCCATGGTGTGTCCCTTCCAGTCCC
The DNA here is from genome assembly GCA_947184155.2 of Cladocopium goreaui. Classification (NCBI taxonomy): domain Eukaryota; class Dinophyceae; order Suessiales; family Symbiodiniaceae; genus Cladocopium; species Cladocopium goreaui. The sequence continues at coordinate 7,458 of CAMXCT020002688.1, forward strand.
ATCTGGTGCAGTGTCATGCATGATGCACCAATGTCTGGCAGCGTAAGGCCAGTATCCATGGTGAAGTCCTGCTTGAAGTAAATTGGCACGCGTTCCTTCCAATGTGGACCGCACGGCTCGTTCGGCAATGGCATTGGATGTTGAAATGTAATCTTTACTGATTTGATGCCTGATCTTCATAGCTCTCATAGCTGCTACAATTTCTGGGGCATTATCACTGTAAAAGATTCCAATTTTCTCCAAGTCATCTACGAAATGTTTCATTGCCAGTGTGGTGTTGGAAGTGTCACGGCGTGCAACGGGGTAAACATATCGAAAATCAGTGGCAACATCCTTAAGTACCATTGCGACCCTATCTCCATCAACACCGGTTTCAGGGTCAGATTTGGCGATAAGATAGTCACCTGTGACATGATCCCCAAACTTCTTTGCATCGACCATGGATGATCCTCCTTTAGAGTAACCGGGTGGCTTGTACATCTTGGCCTTTGTACAGACATCACAGTATGGATTCTTGGGAATATGGGTAAGCATGTGTCGTTTGCTCTTAGCTTCAGCCTTGAGTGCGGCCTTACCCCTTTCCCTACGTCTTTCCATTTCTGGGTCATGACGGACTTCATCCCTTGAATCATCAACGTCATCAGGCTGGACCTCCCGGTCAGCTGGTGCAATGCCTTCTTCATCGGAGGGCGCATCAGCACCGGGATCGCCTGAGATGTCGGGTACAAGGTCATCGTCAAGCTTTGATGAATTACCACCTACGACTGCAGGTTCGTCATCTTCATATTCTTCGTCGTAAAGGTCTGGTGACGGGGGAGAATCCTCCTCTTCTATGAAGCCTGACTCGGACCCGGATGAACTAGCCATCACTTTAACTCGCTTCATGGGAGAATCATTATTTCTGGATTTTGCCACTGTGGACACACTTGGTTGATTTGATTTGGAACATAGATATGGGACATAGTCTCTGACTTCAAGTTCAATGACCTTCCCATCAGGTGAAACTAGTTTCGGCTTCTCGTTCTTGGAGCCCCTCCACACGAAGTCAAACCCATCCTCAACGCACCTGAGACCAACTGATAAAACAGGAGGTGAACTTTGCACCAGGTACGGTGACACTGTAGCATTCAGCTCTGGGACTTTGACCTTGCCCTGCTTCATAGATGAACTTTCCCCATTTGCAGTGATGAGACGGATTGGATTGTCGGAAAAATAACCATAATGATCCGGTACATGGTGATCAGTGAGTAAATCTTGGGCACTACCGGTATCAACAATCCAATCGATAGAAGCTTCGAAACATCCATCAACGTATTCCTCAGATTTGGCAGGCATAGCAACTATTTCCTTTGGAATACAGTGATCACAACCAAACATGGTGTCACATTCATAGTTACATTTGCAGACATTGTTCATTAACGAATTCTTGACTGCTCCTGCCAACATGTTCGCTGACAAACATGCGTCCTCTACGTCTCTTCGGTCAAAATCAAATGGATAGTCAATGGGAAAAGTTCTCTTGTATCTCCTTGAAGCTGGATTAATAGGCTCAAGGTCCCCCTTGGCAATGACTTGATACACATCGTGATTGGTGTCAAATGTCACTGCTGGGCAACTGATCACGTCAATGGGAGGCATCAGGCATGCATTGGATACGGATGCTAACATCGAGGCAATCAGGCAGACGGCTGCTGGGGAAGCTTTGGGAGTGTCAGGCTTGCCTCTACTCCCCTTTGGGGAGCGGCTATTCCTGGGACTCCTTGATCCCTTCTGCTTTGGCGAGCGGTCCCTGCCTTTTCCTGGACTTCTGCTGTTCCTTCGTCTGGATCCTTTCGAGTCATTAGACGAAGGCCTGGCAGGAGTGGCAGCATGAGGAGACTTGGTTTGCTTACCCTCGTGACTAAACCTACAGTCATTGCCTCTATTGCATCTTCCCTGTTTCCAAAACTTGCATGGCTGCTTCTTCTTGCTCTTATCGTTCTTACCCCTTGACGACGATCTGCCACGGTCGGATGAGGGTCGTGATTGACTTCTGTCTTTCTTTGGTGGAGGCTTTTCATGTTTGAATGGGCAGGCATCATTCGTGCAGGTCCCTTTATTCCACTTGACACAGTACCCCTTCGGAATGTACCCGGTCTTCTCACCCACAGCCGGAGCTGCGCTGGACGACGAGGCACCGAGGGTCCTGGCAACTCGTTCACGATTGGACTCGAGTCGCTCCCTATCCAAGTAGCGGCGAACTGCTGTCACTAGGAAATCGTAGGATTTCTTTTCGGTTCCATCCTCAGCACGATGATATTCCTGCAAGTCGTGTGCTATTGCTTTACTGGTCTTGACTTGGTTAAAGAACAGAGTCTCCAGAATGCTAATCTCAGGAATCTTGGGAATACCAGCCATCACTTGATCCCAATTGCTGATAAATCCGCGTAGGTTGTCACCCTTAAGTTTGACACTGAACAAATCCTGCAGTGAGTAGGTCGCCCCATGCTTGATGTTTGTACTGAAATGTTCATGCATCATAAACAGTACTTGACGGCCCCTCACGTAACGATGATTTGTTGCTTCGGTCTCTTTGTAAGTGTCAACCTTTCTTGCAAAATCACCTGTGAGAATATTGGTGAGCGCGGACAGTAACTTGGCATCCAGTGTGGTGAACTTGCCTACGTCACGGAGGGCTCCAATTGTTTGGCCTTCTTTCCAGGTCTCACTTATCCAATCAAATGCTTTATCAGGGTCAGTTGAGGCTGACATTACAGCTTCCCTTGTGCGAATCCTCCAATTTCTGTATGACTCCGCATGGGGAAAAGCTGGGACTTTCACCGTGTCGGCTTCTTTGACCTTGTTCTTTTCATGTGACTGATCCCTGGAACTGCCGAACATGGCTCTCATGCGACGGATGAACCGATGGTCACTATCATCAGAGTTGTACCCATCCCCGTCTCCATCATCATCATCACCGTCCCCAGGCCCACCTCCCGGTGGGCGTCGGCTCCCCGGAGGGGGCTTCTTCCCACGATTGTTCTTACCACGCCTGCTGTCACGATCTGCCTGCGAATCCTTGTCATCATCTGGAGGGTCAGGTCCTGGTGGCTTGCCACCGGCATCTGATGCTGCAACACTTGTTGGTGGATACGTTGGGGACCTAAGACCGGTTATCTCAGAGACAGGATCCTTATTATCCACTGGTGCATTTCCTTCCGGGTCAAGCATTTCCCATATATCTTGGTTGGGTTCCGCTGGTTTGGATGCACTTGCTGATGCAAATGATGGCAACGGTGCAGAGTACTTGACCTCAGTGGACGGCGGCATGACGGCAGTGGCGGTTTGGACAATTGGAATCGGCATTGGGCCTATTGTGTCAAGGAGTTTACTCATCCTCATGTTCATGGATTCGGTTTGCAACTGTTGGGCCTTTATTTGCTCACTTTGTTGCTTGATGATGGATTCAAGTTGGGACATCTGCATCTTACGGTGTTCATCCTGGCGTTCATAGTGATCCCTGAGTGATTGGATTTGTTGTTCCTTCGTTGCATTTGACTGTCTGGCATTTCCGTCTAAAACCCTTTTATATACTTCCCCTTGTTGGGCCAATTCTTCACGAAATTGATTTTCCCGACTCTCTGCGAGCAACATCATCTGTTGCATCCGGGCACTCGCAGCTTGTTCTTCTGCATGGAACCTACCGCTCATTTCGGACATCATCGATTGCACCATGTTTTCAGTGTTGGCTAAGGCCTCTCGATGACGTGCTTCGGCAACCTGCTCAACCATCTGTGTAATTGCAGGGTCGTGTGAATTCACGTACACTTCATTGTTTTGTACCTGTCGTAGATTCATGGTGTTATTCACCTCAGTCATCTCATGGTGGTGTACCTCGACAGTGTTGGATTGTACATGATGTGAGCCGGCAGGCATGCCCTCCCGGGATGCGTGAAAGTCATATCCACGGTGTGAAAACCTCTGAGCTCCACTTTGGGGCACAACGGCGCCTGGTGGAAGCGGGACACGGACCTCACGTTTATCACTGCGGGAGCGTTCTGAAGGAGTCTGGGAAGTTGTGTGACTTGGTACATCGTTTCCAGTTTGGCCATTGTCTGCATCCTCAATCGCCATGGCTTGATGGATCCCGGATTCGCGTGAGCCCTCTGGAGATGGTTTTCCAAAGGGGGCAGACATTTACTTACAAAAGGAAAGTATCTGGCGATACGGCTGATAACCTATACCTAGAGGTTAAACAGCCTCAATCAACCAGCAACGCCGCACACTGTTTTTCTTGAGCCAAAATGGTCATAGTATATACACGTACACAACCAGGCGTTACTTTACAGGGAGGTAATGGAGACTATACATAAGCACCATGTAAAAATAAAATGCAACAAATAACGAATATCATAAATAACGAAAAACAAGTTGGAATACCAGTATGTCTATACATGTCTTTGATTTTGGATCTTCCTAACACACTGGAAGCAGTGGCCTCGATCTCAATCGTGGATGCCACACATTGCTCGTAGACCGTCCAGATGCGCGTCAAATATACCGGTTGATGCCACGTATCCAAAATGGCAACCATTTTTCCGATACGTTTGAGATTGCTCTCAAACACCTCCTCGAGATTGTCGCTTCCAGTGCTGCTCTCTTCGACCAGGATTCGGTACTGATTGTTTGTGAAGAAACACATGAAGAAGTAACATGAACCAACCAGGCTTTGCTGAAACATCTCCAAAGCACTCTGCACCTGTGCTCTGGGGCAGCTGGGCCTCTCTCTCTCTCTCTCTCCATCGGGCAGCCGGGACTACTTCATTGTGTGCAGGGAAGCTGGAAACCTCAACCTGGTTTGGAAGTTCCTCATATCGTTTCGGGCAAGAAAGCGAACAAAGGACGCCCAAAAGTTGAACAAGCTCCAACGAGACATCCTATGATTTCCTGGCAGATTTTTGAATGGCTCCGTGACAGACATCTTCCAGCTTTGGGACATCAAAAGTAGTGTCTCCAACATGGCAACTACTCTGGTCACAAGTGCGAAGGAAAACCGCACAACAGGATACAACAGGATTTTTACAAAATGGCACACCATGTTTCCAAAAGTACTTGACAAAGACGCGATGAAAACTGTTCGCCCAATTTGCCCATGTTCGCCTCGTGCAGACTGTATTTCCAGGTCCAGCTCATGAAATGCGTCTGTTCTCGGCGTTCACAGCGCGGTATCCAATCGACTAACGCACATCCAGCTCTACCATCACGTGGACAGATCATGTCTCGACCAATGGGATCTTCTGAAAGCCAAAAGGCCGTCTTCATGTCCTGAGTTTCGTCGAAAACAGTTTGACCTTTTAACATGTGATGCGATGTGACTGACATTTGCCGACCTGGGTGAAACTAAACGAAGGCTGTCAAAAAACGGCAGGTCCAGTCATAAGATCCATAGTTATTTCATATTTTGAAACGTTGCACATGAGATTAGCGTCGAAACAGGGTTGTTCTGGCCCTACGGGTATGGCTGGGCAAAGTGAGGATTAAACTTGAACAAGGATCGATGAAGGTCGGATCGTTCTTGCCAGTGCGTTGCGTTGCCAGTTGAGCGAAGTCAGCAGATAGCAGATATTGTATGCTGACCTGGGCCCGAGATCGTTCAGGGTCTGGACTGGGAGCAAAACACAGGCGCGCGCAGATCATCGTGGAATATCAAGGGCAGGAAAACAGGTTTATGAAAGAGCGGCTGCATCAACATAGTCAAAAACATGCTTTGCTATCTAGAAACCCCGGCTCTTTGACTCTGGCGGACGCGCATGGCAGACACGCTTTGCTCGAACTTGGCTTTCTGAAGCCCAAGACGACTCAATTTCTTCGAGTATGCCGTGAGCGTGTCTGGTTGCTCATCCTCAGAGAGGCACCCCAGAGGCTCACGCTCTATATGATGACATGTGTTGAACATGTTGGCATTTAGAAACTGAGCCCTCGATAAACTTCAAACTCCCGCCTGGTCAAGCATCCATGCTGTGTATTGCTGTGCAAGTTATCCCAATGGAGGCTTTCGTTTGGCAGTCAGGGGGGCTTGGCACATGATACGCTTCGAATACCAAGCATCCCAAAGTTGGGCATAGACTTCCTCCAGGGTGCGTTCGATCTTCCGAGCTTTGCGAGAGCTGTTCCACGAAAAGGCTAAGCGACCACCGACCCCCAATGCAACCAAACCAAGAACCAGAAGTGGCAGGTGCCACCAGACCTCATGATGAAATGAATCACTGCATGCGGATACGAAGAAAGGCAGGGGTGTCTTGAAACATCCGAGCAAGTCAAAAATTGAAAGCAGCGTGCGTGTTCTAGCACATTCTGAAGGTCCATGTTCATTTCGCATTCTGCTTGGCAGTGCGACATTCATAAACGGCAAGTGCACAGAAGGCAGAGTTATCATCCAGCGGGACCGAACAATTTTCTGGTCGCTGGATTTTCGTGGTTGTGGTTGAGCCATTTGTCAGTTTGGGACAATAGATCTGCGTTGCGGTTCTCAAATTTCCGCAGTAAAGAGGGGATCCAAAGTACGATGCCAAGATAGAGATCACAATGCGTGAGGGTTGTTACATCAAGCCCACCTAACCCAACATAATCCAACCCCATCCAGGTAGGTCAGGGGTCACCTACGGCAGTCAAAACGGGTAACACAGGCAGTCACGAAATAACGTGAAGCCATTAAACATGGAACCCGAAACAGTTCTAGAAGTTCAATCTATCCCACACAAGCCTTCTAAGCAAGAGATGTTCCATCTCACTTCAGAATTTGCGTCCCTCTGGCCTCCAAGATATGTCTGATTCATGAGCTAAAACATCTCACTTCTCCAAATCTCCCACTCTAGTTTCGAAACAACGGACATGCAAAAATCAGATTCGAAAACTTCAATGCTCGTGCAAGAACAAGGGGTTGCTGGCCGTGAAGACTGATACACTCAGATCAAAACACAGTCCGCAAGCCATCAGCGCAATGGACGCGCAAGTTCAATTAAGTCACTGTTCCACGCGATCAACAGTTCACAACCGGCAGTCAAAGGAAAGGGGTCAGAAAACAGCATCCACTTCCAGCTTTGAAGCCGGAAAACCACAAAAAATCATTGACATGCTGGATTTCCATGTCTCAAAATATCTCTAAACGGCGTTGAAAACACAATGTCATTGCTTGGTCTCATTGCCCAGACACGCACTTGTTGTCCACCAACACCAATGGCAAGTTGCAGGGGAAGCAGCCATCGACGCCGCTCATAGAGTAGTGCGACCCCAAGCACTCTTCGCACGTGCTCCGCTCCTCGGAAGGAGTTGAACCTGAGGCATGGAAGAACAAAGCTAGCAAGGCTAGCAATAGTACCATGCTCAGATCGGATAACACCAACACCATGAACATTTTCATGGTCTCGACGGTCTCCCCGCCTTAACTAGTTTCAGCATGTTTCAGCCATATGCTACCAACCGACTGCCATCCCAACCTTCTGCCATCCCAACCTTCGGGGCACTCTTGACAGAAGCTTTGAGCTGGCGCAAATTTTCCGACGTCGCATCGTTCACACCTCAGATTGTTGCGGCCGGGACCTCTCCCGGGTTGGCATGGAGGCTTCAGCGTATCGAACATTCCATCATGACCTCAGGCTGTGGGAGCCAGGGGCAACATCGGCAAAACATGGGCAACATGTACAGCACAAAAGTGTGAGGCACCAAGCAAAGTCCAAAAAATGAATCTCCGCCCACTTCACCCACTTGGCTGAGAAACGTTCCAAGGAAGAAATGTCCCACAAGCCAATCGAAGTGTCAAAGGAGATAGCCCCGCTGAACATGTACTGCATGTCTCTGACTGCCGAGGTGTTCCACGAGCCAATGGGCTGATTGAACTCCTTGGCCCCGTAGAACATCCTCTGCATGGAGGTCACTGCCGAGGTGTCCCAGGAGCCAATGGGCTGATTGAACTCCTTGGCCCCGTAGAACATGAACCGCATGTCGGTCACTGCCGAGGTGTTCCAGGAGCCAATGGGCTGATTGAACTTCTCGGCCGTGCTGAACATCATGTGCATGTCTGTCACTGCCGAGGTGTCCCAGGAGCCAATGGGCTGATTGAACTCCTTGGCCTCCGCGAACATGCACTGCATGTCTCTCACTGCCGAGGTGTTCCAGGAGCCAATGGGCTGATTGAACTCCCTGGCCCCGTAGAACATGAACTGCATGTCTGTCACTGCCGAGGTGTTCCAGGAGCCAATGGGCTGATTGAACTCCTTGGCCTCCGCGAACATCCTCTGCATGTCTGTCACTGCCAAGGTGTCCCAGGAGCCAATGGGCTGATTGAACTCCTTGGCCACCTCGAACATCCTCTGCATGTCTGTCACTGCCGAGGTGTCCCAGGAGCCAATGGGCTGATTGAACTCGTAGGTGTAGCAGAACATGCCCCCCATGTCTGTCACTGCCGAGGTGTCCCAGGAGCCAATGGGCTGATTGAACTTGTAGGCCTCGCTGAACATCCAGCGCATGCCTCTCACTGCCGAGGTGTCCCAGGAGCCAATGGGCTGATTGAACTTCTCGGCGCTGTAGAACATCCAGTACATGTCTGTCACTGCCGAGGTGTTCCACGAGCCAATGGGCTGATTGAACTCCTTGGCCCCGTAGAACATCCTCTGCATGGAGGTCACTGCCGAGGTGTCCCAGGAGCCAATGGGCTGATTGAACTCCTTGGCCTCCTCGAACATCCTCTGCATGTCTGTCACTGCCGAGGTGTCCCAGGAGCCAATGGGCTGATTGAACTCCTTGGCCTCCTCGAACATCCTCTGCATGTCCGTCACTGCCGAGGTGTTCCAGGAGCCAATGGGCTGATTGAACTCCTTGGCCTCCTCGAACATCCTCTGCATGTCTGTCACTGCCGAGGTGTCCCAGGAGCCAATGGGCTGATTGAACTTGTAGGCCCCGCTGAACATGCCCCCCATGTCCGTCACTGCCGAGGTGTCCCAGGATCCAATGGGCTGATTGAAATCATAGTGCCAGTGGAACAATCTCGACATGTTTGTCACCTTTGAAACATCCCAGTTGGCGATTTCTCCGTAAGTGGAGATCACCTGCAATTTTTCCTGAATTTGTGTTATGTTGGCTTGAGAGGCCAACAAAACCAATGGGATTGAAACTGGGAATTCTGACTCATTTCGGTCTGACGAACCCTAGATAAACACACGCGTGCATACAGTAGGCAACATGACTATACGATACCCCACAAACAACAACCTTCAGCCAAGGTTTCTATTATTGTCTGCAAATGTCTAGACGGTATATGGGTGAAAAGTGCCAAGATTCGGGGTAGTGATATTATATCGTGATGCAGTCAAAGAACTAATTTCAGACATTCCAAATCCCTCCAACATCCCAAATGCCAAATGATCTCTCAAAATCGCCACAATTCACAACCGATGCTGCCAAGTGTCAGATGGATCTGCCCTCCGACTCCAAGCGCCGACAGCTTTGCGTAGCTCGGTCCCATTTTGGAAGGCGCGGCAGCACTGCTCGCCTTGGGAGCTGCATGCCATCAGCACCAACAGCCACATCAACGCCATGGTGCTTGCGAAAGGCCCTCGGAACTCTGGGCCAAATGTTCTTCAAAATATCTTTGAAAACATGTTTTAACATGTGTTCTTTGATGTTCTTTGTGACGATTGCGACTGTCACTGAACGATAGGATGCTCATGGCATCTCTTAGTCTTGGTCTCTTCGTCAATGTCTCTCGACCGCCTTCAAGCCGTGTGATGTCAGCAGAAATGGCAGCAAGGCAAAGGCTGAAAACCACAAGGAGAGTCACCTCCGTTCAGCTGTTCATGTGTGTCTCTCTGGCTATACCTCTCTGATTCCAGGTAGTTAGTCGTTGTCAATGCAGTCTGAATGGATGTAACATGAACTCGGCAACGAACAAAAAACACCTCAGTGATTTTTCAGCTTGTCCACCGGGGCACAGCTCCTTTCATCCCCCAGCATTGCAAGGGAACTCTCGCGGCTTGTTACCGCAATGCGGATCAAGGATGCGTTGCATTTTCCAAGAAGTACAAGTCTTGACTACGGGACAACAAGATGAGTGCTGATGTATTTCTAGTTCGAATGTTCTCCGCAAGCTCATGCTGCAACCATGTCCTGGCTGTGAACTGACCCCGGGAGTTGCAAGACGTCAATAGACTCGCATTTTTCAGCACGAACCCCAAGGACGCATCTCTGCATATCTCAAAACACGGCGGCCCACTTCTAAGCTCGGTCACTTGTTTCCTCTTGCGTTGCTTGAGCCTTGAGCCACCATCCAGTGGCGTGTCATCCTTGCGCAGTGGCCTATGTAGACCTGTGACATGCATCAACTGTCACACTGATAAGAACAGATACTACACATCCAACTGAGCATGACATGACATGGGTGAGTGCAGTGGATATATCTTTACACCCCACCTTGCCAAAAGTTCTTGCATTTTGCAAGTTTTGGAACATATTTGCACCTCACCTTACATTTGTAAATTCTACAGTTCCGCAGGTAGTTGTTAGCGGAAAAACTGTTCCACGTGCATTCGCCTCTCTCACTTTCATATGCACTGATTGCGTCACCACTTTGCTTTCACCACAGCTGCCGCATGCGCTGATTGCTATCCTCAACTTGAAGATTCCATTGCTTCCATATCATCGATCTGACGTCGAACTTCTTCTGCGGCCTCGTGGTCGCCCAACTCTTCATAGCGCGTAGCTCGCGACTGCAAGACACGAATCCCACGACGTAGGCTAGCTCTTGCTTCTGCCATAGCTTGCTCGATCTTGTCATTCTCCTCCTCTGTGGTGTTCTGAGTAGTTCTACTGTTCAGAGTAGTGTTTTCACTGCTCCTTCCAAGCGTATTGTTGTTGCTGCTCCCAGGTTCTGGTTCTTGTCCATCTCTGTCTCCATGTTCACGTTCATCTGATCCAGCTGGTCTTTCGACCACCAATTCTCGTCCATGTGCATCTGCTATAGTCTGAGCTACCTGAATCGCTTCTGACCTTGGTAAATTCATTGTCATCCTGAGCTCAAATTCGCGGGCTGGTGATTCCCGAACATTTTCATCTCCACTTCTATTTGCTATTGAGCTCCTCGAAGATGCTGCGTCTTCGTCTCCTCCGCGATCACTTTCTCCCGGAGGTGTATCCCATCGATGCTCCACAATTGGAACAAAGAAAGCTCCATCACTCGCATCTGCTTTTCGCTGCAAATCATCACGAAATTCTTCCCATAACCAAGCCTCGGCGTGAAGGAGGTTAACGTGAGGAAGATCCATGCACATCCGCATATTTCTCACCTGAGCCATGATTTCCTCAGGGTCGTTCACCTCAACCGCTGTAGTGAAGTATTCCACAGCCTCTTTCTCATCATTCTTCATAAGCAAAGCTGCAAGCCGTAGGTGGTTAAACATGTTCTCAAATGAAAACTGATCATGCTGTCCATCAATCCAGTATGCTTTGGCTGACAAGACAAATGTCGTAGCCAAGAAATTTCTCATCTCACTTGTCCACTGTTGAACATTCGCATATTTTGGTTGTGGATCATCGCGACTTCGTGATCTTGAAGCTGCACGGGGAAACATCATCACCAACATGCCCATCATGAGCATCAGCACTCCGCCAAGCACCATGCCGCTGCGAATCTCCGCCATAGAGGTCGCTGTAGGAGAAGTACTTGATTGGCCTGACAGGAAGGAAGATGGAGAAGAGCATCCCTGCAAAAGTGATGCTGCTGCTGCTTGAAATGCTGTCATCAATATCATTTGAACTCTTCTTGTCTGCAAAATTTCTGTTCGTCTTGACGTTTCATCTTCACCAGTGAAAATACCAATAAGTCGCCCGAGATCTTTTCTACGTTCTAATCCCAGCTTTTTCGTTCCCAAGTCTGCCGGATTCATCTGTGTGCTGATCTTGTGCAAACTGAAAACTTTCATCCGCAAGAGATCTTGAAGAAATAGATGACGGATTTGAAGGTGTTTCATTCGGCCAAATCCTGCTCTTTGAATTGTACCCATCGCTGCTGATGAGTCAATATGCAATTTCACTTTCACTTCACCACTGTTTCCATCCTTTTGATCACCGCAAAGAAATTTGCACACTCGAACTAAAAACAAACCTTCTGCTATTGCTGCATTCGCTGCGTATACTGCCTCACATGAGCTGAGTGCTACTGTTGCTTGTATTCTGTTGAAACTTGAGATATACGCACCATTCACAAACATGACACATGAACTTGTTGATCTTCTGGTAGAACGATCATCTCCCCATGACGAATCTGAGAAGATATCGAAGTTGAAAACCGCTCTATCCTTTCTCTGTTCTCTTGTTACATCGCTCCATTCATCTGCTTCAATCCATCGGTCAAACACATCCTCATAGGTTTCACATTTCCTCAACATTACACCAACATGCTCTGTTCCTGACAAGTACAGGGCCAAATGCTTGAGAGCTGCCATCGCTCTCATGCAAGGGTAGGACATCCATGTAGCCAGCGTCTTTGTCGCAAACGAAATATCTGGCCTGTCATGAGAAACATAGAGAATCAAACCTAAGGCTGAACGAAACAACGATGCTTCTTCGCCTGTGAGCACATCTTGCTCTGGAAATTCTGAGTTGTATGTTTCGAGAACCGCATGATGTGGAAGACCTTTCTTTCTTCTGCCAGAAATCTTCAACATGTTGATGAGCTTGGGAATATAGGTACCATTGGGCTGCACCAAAATTCCCTCAGGCAAAAGTGTAATACGCTTCTTGAGGTAAAACATCGTGTCACCTGAACCTTGTGCATGAGGACCATCAACTTTGATCGTGAGACCGGAAGCAACTTCCTTCTTGAACCATTCTAAATCCTTTTCACTTCCAACCAACAGCACATCATCCACATGTACTGATAGATACACTCGTCTCTCACTGTTCACCAACTTCCTGATTGTGGGACATCCCTTGTAAGATTCCATTCCAGCACTTTGACACAAATTGGAGAAATACTCAAACCATCGCAAAGCTGCATTTCGTTGTCCTGGTAAACAACGCTTCAACCTCCAAACTGTAGACTTGTCCTCTGGAGATAGATCTCTGATCCATTGAGGGATTACCACAAACATCTCTTCTTGCTGTTCAACACACAAGAAAGCATCTTTCACGTCAATTCCAGTGAGCATCAATTGAAAACCATGCTGAGGACTAGGAGAATACGAACTGCACCAAAGGTTGTGGTTGGTGCAAAGCTGTTCTCGTCTGTGTTGTCGGACTTGAACTCTCTTGCTACTATCCTGCATCTTCTGCGCCACTTGTTCTCTCTGTAGCGCCAATCACTTGCAATAGTGGTGTCGACGAGCTTGTGGCTCGGGATTGTTCTCACATCAATCTCTTCTGGTGCAATCACGTGCATTTCATACAACTTGGCAACCTCATCTAAAGCTGCTTGTGCATCCAACTCCGCAAGCTTCTCAGGAGAAACTGTAGGTGGGCCATCTTCTTCAAGACGTTTGTTGATACCTTCGTCCTCTGAGTCTACATCCTCATAAGGAAGAAATTCCCAGTCATCTTCCAAACCAATCACATCATTGTGTGTGATCTCCACTTCGCCAACACGTCTAACGTCCATCTTTGCCGCTCTGACTTTTGGCTCTGGAACTGGGTCGCTATCAAACTTCAAAGCTTTTGCTACTGTGCCACCTTGAGTCTCTGCCTTGTGTTTGGATGCTGCATGACCTGATGGGTCTACATCCATTGTAGGGCTTGAAGGACTAGCCCCACCTGCGCCAGACATAAACATCTCTTCTGGCGTCTGTGGTGCTTCCATTTCGGGATCAACCGGTAGTGCACATAGAGGAGGAAGAGAAGGAACAGGAACTCGACCATCATCTCGTTCTGTGACATCTTCAAGTCGAGGACCTTCTCCATCGGGTGTTGTGGGCTCATATGCATTGGAAGGAACTTCTTGTTGAGCTTGTTCACGTTCGTCATCTGAGTCTTGAAGTCCTTTGACTGCTTCTGCTTCTTCATCAAAAAATGGTCTCGGTGGTAAAGCCAAAACTGGTTTCTGCTTCGCCTCTGACTGCGTGTAGCCCGTGGTGTCCCACGGTCCAATTACCAAACTCAAAATCTCATCTGCAGACCATGTAAGCGTTGTTCTTCGAATTGACCTTGTCCTTGTGATCGTGCCAGCTGCTGTAGCCAGAACATCATGATCAGAACCATCTTTTCCTAACCATATCCCTTTCTTCCAGGTAGGTCGATACTTGGATCCTTTCGGATCAAGTCCATATGTCACCTGTCCAAAACAAGCGATTCTGTTGTGATAGGGTCGTCCATTCACAGCTTGGTATGGTGTGATCTTTGTGGTACTGTGAGTATGATATCTGTTGTAGAGCCAAGTGGAGTGCATTGCCGCCCAGTAAAGAACTGTGTGTCCTTGTGGAATCTTGCACTTGATTGATTCCTCCAGTTGCATTACCAGTGTCTTCTGCAAATTGCGGACAGTCTGAATTGTTCGTTCACAAATGCTAGTGCGATCCTTGCTGTAGTTGCGATTGGTCGTGACCGTTGTGCTAAAGCCCTGACGAGCTCTAACTTGCTTGAAAAATTCCATGCCACTGACCAAAACATTCTCATTGTCTCCACAAACTTCAACCGCACCAACATAACCCAGACTTCCAACAAATTTTGAAATTGCACTTCCAACCGTCTTGGCGTTCTTGGGCTTGATAGGTTCTGCATGTGCATATCTTGTCCATGAATCCACCATAAGCAAAATCGGCTTGACCCCAAGAGAACCTTCTGACTTGTCACGATTTTCACAAAAGTAAAAACCAACTTGGATTGTGGGTCGATCTCGTTCTGCTGCAAGATCAGGGTCAGCATGACTTGCATGATAGTCACCTCGAGCGCGAGTTGAGACACAAAACGGACACCAATCCCTGTAGGGTAGGTGAGTCAATTCATGGAGAGAACGTTCACGCTGAGTTGGTTGACGAACTGCTAGGTGTGCTGGTTGTGCAGGATGTTCTTCTTGTTGATATTCTGCTCTTGCCATGTCAATTGCTGCACGTCTCATACCTTGAACATAGCTCTTCTTGATACGCTCGAACATTTTGCCCTTTGATCCAGCTTGTGAAATTCCCAGCAAACGACAACCCGCTCGCAAGTCTTTGACTGGAGACTCACGTGTCAAAATCAAACCATCGTCCAATTCCACAGATTCAATCTCAGGAAAAGCTACATCCGCCAAAGCTGCTGCAGGTTCTTCTCCACCAAGAGGATCCTGTAGAGAAAGACCTGGAGGTTCACGCACTTGAATAGCCTCGCCTGAAACTGCACACTGAGGAACATCTTGACGTTGTTCAACTGGAACTGCTGGTTGTTGTTCCTGGGGTTGTGAGTCAGGAAGTCAAAGTGGTCCATCCACCTCTTCATCTTCATCTAGTAAATCTCCAAACTCTTCAAATCCATGTTCTTCAACTCCAAGAATTGTGAGAATCTCGCACTCGCCGTCCATGTTGAATATGCACTCATCAATCAATCCAAATGGCTCATCCTTGTCCATGAAACGTTGTGTCATCTCCACCAATGTCCAACTGTCGGTGGTGTTTGTCCTTCTGACTAGAGTTGTTCTGAAAGGCCAATAGTGCCCCCAAGTTGGTCAGGGATCAACATAGCTGTTCCCCACATTCTTGATGTAGGGTGTTCCAGACTCTGTCATCTGCCACGTGTTGAAATCACAGAGCTCCATTTCTTCAAACACTTGAACTATAGTATGCACATGAAAAGAAGAAACATCTGAGTCACCATCATCTTCTCGTTCTTCAACATGACGCACAAACGCTCAAAAAGCAAACGACTTGTTCTTGAAGTACACAGGCACCTTGATTTGATCTTGTGGATCTATCAGGAAAATTTCACCGGTGCCTTCACCATCAATTTTCCAACCTGCTTGGTACAACTGCCCAAGCGAAACCAAACCTGTAGTCACATCACCAACAATAAACTCATGACGCAAAAGAACTTCTTCACCTTCAACGTCACGCACTTGAAGGTCTGTGTATCTAGTGCCACGTGTCTTGAGTTTTCCACCTTGACAATTTCGCAAACTGGTACCTGCAGTTGTGTTGAACTGCCATCCACTGAAAACCTTGCAGGAAGCAAACTCACATCTGAACCGCTGTCCAAAATAATCCATTCCTCACCGGTCACGTTTCTCACATGCATATCTTCATCTGAGCTATCCAGAAATTCAACCATTCTCACATGCCTACTTGAAGCTGGTGATGTAGGAGAAGAAGGATATGACGAGGAAGGAGTGATGTAAAAAATTCTGCGCACTGTTCCTGTTCTCGGTTGCACTGGAGACTGTTCACCTTGACCTTGTCGATACGTTGAAGACGACGAAGCTCCATTGTTGTTGACTGGAGAGCCAGTGTAGCTAGTATCTTGCTGCACGTTGTTCACATCCATACGCTGTGGGCATTCCCCACTCCAGTGACCATAGCCAAAACAGATTTTGCATTGATTGTGACCTGCTGCTTTACCTTTCTGACCATCTTTGCTCTTTCCTTTCTTGCCCTTTGACTTTCCTCCTTTGCTGTTGCCTCTTCCACGTCCTTTCTTGCCCTTGCCTTTTGCTTTTCCTCCACTTCTACCACCAAAACCACGACCTGCACCTCAAGGTATGTTCCAACCACCTTTTCCTTTTCCTTTCTTTCCTTTGCCCTTGGATTTGCCTTCAACTCTATCTACCTCCATTGGCACGGGTCCATCGGCAACGCCTTTGTTGGCATCATGGATAGACTTCAACACTGTCTCATGGCTCCAACTCTTCGACACACGCTCGAAGTTGAGGATCTGCTCTCTGACCTGGTTGCAAGTCGCCTTGTCATCCAAGGTGAGCTGAAGATGCTCTTTGAGTTTTGCAGGGGAACATCGAAGTAGAGTGGCTATTTTGAGTTCATCGGGGTACTTGGTGTTGGAGGACTCTTCAAACCTTTGAATTGTCTCCTCAAAGATCAATATGGAATCCATACAGGATCGGTCTTTGGGAAATGTTGGGTATGACGCCAACGCCTGTGCTAGCGCCAAGCTCCTCTGTCTTGAGCTAGGCTCAAACTCTCTCATCAAACTATACCAAACAGCTAAACCATCTCTGGTCATTGAATGCGCCTTGTCCAAATGAGCGCATCGGCCACGCCAATAGCTTGTCAAAACAGCGTACAACTTGTGAGCCATCTCTTTCTCAACTTCATTGTAGCTTGCCATTGTTGGCATTGAATCCCTGGCCTCTATAGCTTCCAGAATTTGAATAAACCTTGAATCACCATATGTCAACCATGACATAAACTGGAAACGCCGTGATGCAAAGCCCATTGCATCTTCTCCACTATATGTGTCGGGATTCTTGAGCACCTTTGATGCTGCCTGCAGTCCATCTGAAACTGCACCTGAACTTGCTTTGGCTACAGTTGCTGCTGTTTGCACTGTTTGGGTTGTTGCTCTCTCGGCTGCTACAGCTGCTCGTGTGGCAGCTTCAGCTAATGCCACGACTCTTTCCAGCATTGCTTGTTGTTGCTCCATTGCATGAACATGTCCAATACTGCAAAGAAAAATCACAGCCATCAACTTTCGTCTTTCACTGCAACGCTTTCTGCCAGCACATCTTTTCTCTAAACGTGTCACTCGTGAAGTCTGACATGTTTTCATCCATTGACTGCTCATCCAATTTCTGTTCATCAATGCCAGAAACCATGTGATGCAAACCAAGATGACTGCCATCAAACCAAACTGCAACTCCTTGCCTCGTAGTTCTTGTGCCAGCGCCATTGGCATAGATGCCATCCAGCTCAGGGCCAAGCTTGCCATTGCTCTGCTTGTAGACCTTGTCCAGGAGAAACTGCAAAGACACATAGCTGCAAGCTGCGCCAAGCCAGAATACCACATAGCCATCACCTTGTCCACCATGTAGAGGAAGAAACGTAGGATGAAGATACTGACCTTGAAGGCATACTTCACCAAGCACTGCCAACCATTGAAGACCGTGTCCACGTAGTTGTTCATGTAGTGATACCCAAGGATCTTGGAGTCGATGAAGTCGATGTAGTCCAAGCAATGTGCAAAGCCATGCATGTAGACAACGTTCACCAAGAACCATGCTCCATCGAAGATCTTGAACTCATTGATCACCAAGTGCTGTTCATAGTCCATCATGTCATACTCATTCATCTCCAAGAAGTGGTTCATCTTGCCGTGCTTGTCATTGGGCTCAATCTCTTTTACCAAGTTCTCGTTCACCAAGTTCCAGGCTTCTCCATTGCCACGACTGTACCATCTGCCAGCCTGGCTCAACATCTCATCTCTCCACATTCTGCATGCGCATGTCCATGTTGTACATGTTTCATTTCCCGGGCTTGTCCATGAGCTTGTTGCACTAGTACTTGTACTTCTCCATGTAGTTACATCCATCCATAGGCCTATTGTACTTGTCCATGTGTGTGTGCACACTTTGTTTGCTGAACTTCTCGTTGACCTTCTCCTTGTCGTTCAGCATCGCCTAAGTCATAGGCTTCGAATTTTCTGCAGCTCCACCTGTGGTGTTCCATTGCCTTGGGTTCCATAGGCATGTTCACAAAGGACTCAGCCATGCCAAGCGCCCCAAGTTCTCTGCCACCACCATCAGCTGCCACCATCATCAGCGCCATCCACAGCGCCATGGAGGTCAACATGACCTGGAATCTCGGAGCCCTCACCAAAGGTCCTCCCTTAGGATCACTGGGCTCCGCTACCATCTCAAAACACGGCGGCCCACTTCTAAGCTCGGTCTCTTGCGTTGCTTGAGCCTTGAGCCACCATCCAGTGGCGTGTCATCCTTGCGCAGTGGCCTATGTAGACCTGTGACATGCATCAACTGTCACACTGATAAGAACAGAACTACACATCCAACTGAGCATGACATGACATGGGTGAGTGCAGTGGATATATCTTTACACTCTGCATACAAACAATATATCAATGAAGGCTCTTCAGACTCTTCACCTTCGGTGCAGAGACAAATAAATGCAAATACTTAAAGGTATTGACAAATACACAACTTAGAAAGGTATTGAATAAATGTTTCCTAAGGATGAACAGAAACCTCACTGACATCCTTCAGCTTCTCACAGAAATCTGTGTGCAAAGTCGTCACTCTTGGGTGCTTTGGAACTACCGGACCTAGCTAGCAGGTCTCCAAGACAACTTCGCAATTTAGCCATGACCAATCGCGCTTTGGGCGGAGATATGTCTCAAACTGTGTAAATGTATTGTCGCGTTAAAATGCACTATATCACAGTAAGATTATGTTTCAAATTTCAAACTGTGCAAAATGTCGCGTTAGATTGCAAACCTCGGTGCAACGGATTCAGCAGCATGTGTGGGTGTCGTTCAAAAAACATTGCATCCAAGACAAGACCTTCTGGTCAATTTCGAGGACTGTGCTTCGTCGGTCGAGGGCTGACTGGAGACTCTGGAAACCGGAGCTCACTCTTTGGGACTCAGGACTTATCGGAAAGACGACAGCTCTATGGTACCAACGAGATCTTTGTCACAATTGTACTGCTTCATTGTCATCGCAGTTCGAGGCCCAGTTCTTCCTATGGAACTCTGCAGTCACCCTGCGACGTGGCCGAAGGGTCGAGGACCCGGGGACTCCCCGGCTGAGTGGCACCGCACCGAACGGCACTGCCCGAGATCAGCTTACGAAGACCGGCCCAAGCCACTGAGCTGCAACGACTCCTCCACCTGTGCCGCTTGCGCAAGTGCGCTGTGCAACAAATCACACCTCCATGGCCACTGCACCAAGTTACAGTCCCTTGGATCCTAGGAATAGATGGAATAGATCCGAACCCCAAGAGCTTGCTTGAATTTGGGACATTTGAAGCTGTCCACCGCTCTCCGCTTGTCAGTGACAGACTCAGGTGGCACGCTTCCACCTCCATCTGTTCCTTCCCATCGCGGTCTTGCTCAAGCTTGTAAAGCTGCAAGGAGAAGATCGTTCTTTGTCTCTTCTTTCCTTTCTGTTCTCTTTCCTATGTGCTTTCTGTTCTTGCTTGCCTTCCGTTCTCTTTTGATCCATGTCGCTCGAAGGTTCTTCAAGGTGAGAAGTCGTGAAAGTGAAAAGGAAAGAAATGTTTTCGGCCCCATCGAGTGTGGTGAGCTCTAGACGCGGTGGAACTTTCACTTGGTCAAAAAGACCCAGTCCAAATTCCATTCCAATGGATAAAGCACTTAATTCATTCACCAACCTGCACGCTGGCTTTGTGGGATAGCATCACTGGGCCCATTTCCCGTCTTAACTACCTGCAAGAGCATGATTTTTGCTACACCACGCCAAGCACTAGTATGATACATCAATTTATCCATCTAGATGAGCCCACGCATCTTTCTTGTTCAATTTCAGGCCTGCGTCTGTAGCATTGGAGGGTAGCGGTCATGAAGCGCCACCCGATGAGGTCGGTTCAACTTGCATCTCCCAGTTTCTCAGCCAGATGAAACACGCCTTGTCCGCAAGCCGGGTGGTTCATCCAGGGCTGGCTGAAGGTGTCGATGGTTCGCAAACCCATTGATCTGCTAGGGATATACTTGAAGCATCTATCCGGTCATCTTAGTTACAAACCAAGCCAAGCGAAAGCACGCCCTTTCAACTGTAAAAAATCATCAATCTGCCCGCCTCAGTTCATATCTTAAATCCCATCTACCCCGCGAATTGTCCAAGATGAGCCCAACAAAGCCTCTACGCACACCAGCGTGAAGCCAAAAGATAACACAAAACAACTTCGAACGTCACAAAGAATCTGGGCACAGCTAATTCACTGTTCCTATATCCCACCTACCCCACGAATTGTCCAAGATGAGCCCAACAAAGCCTCTACGCACACCAGCGTGAAGCCAAAAAATAACACAAAACAACTTCGAACGTCACAAAGAATCTGGGCACAGCTAATTCACTGTTCCTATATCCCACCTACCCCACGAATTGTCCAAGATGAGCCCGACAAAGCCTCTACGCACACCAGCGTGAAGCCAAAAGATAACACAAAACAACTTCGAACGTCACAAAGAATCTGGGCACAGCTAATTCACTGTTCCTATATCCCACCTACCCCACGAATTGTCCAAGATGAGCCCAACAAAGCCTCTACGCACACCAGCCTGAAGCCAAAAGATAACACAAAACAACTTCGAACGTCACAAAGAATCTGGGCACAGCTAATTCACTGTTCCTATATCCCACCTACCCCACGAATTGTCCAAGATGAGCCCAACAAAGCCTCTACGCACACCAGCGTGAAGCCAAAAGATAACACAAAACAACTTCGAACGTCACAAAGAATCTGGGCACAGCTAATTCACTGTTCCTATATCCCACCTACCCCACGAATTGTCCAAGATGAGCCCAACAAAGCCTCTACGCACACCAGCCTGAAGCCAAAAGATAACACAAAACAACTTCGAACGTCACAAAGAATCTGGGCACAGCTAATTCACTGTTCCTATATCCCACCTACCCCACCAATTGTCCAAGATGAGCCCAACAAAGCCTCTACGCACACCAGCGTGAAGCCAAAAGATAACACAAAACAACTTCGAACATCACAAAGAATCTGGGCACAGCTAATTCACTGTTCCTATATCCCACCTACCCCACGAATTGTCCCAGATGAGCCCAACGAAGCCTCTATGCACACCCGCTTTCTTCCTGGCTTAAGCACCTAACGAAAGAATCTGGCTTCCCAGGGTCGGCATGTCTGCACCTGCAGGAAGGTGTCGGCGTCCCATGACCTGGCACTCGGAAAGGCACACAGATGACTCGTTGCTGCTACAAACACTTGGCACCTATGGGCTAATATAACTAATAAATATAGGCACCAAATCAGGTCATGGTACCAAATCAGGTACTACATGGTGCCAAATCCAGGCACTACTCCAGTTCATATAGGTACCAAATCAGGTACTACATGGTACCGAACCAGGTACTACATGGCACTAAATCCATAAGACTTTTACTATAAGATGGTGTAAAAGAGAAGAAAC
Source organism: Cladocopium goreaui (assembly GCA_947184155.2). Taxonomy (NCBI): domain Eukaryota; class Dinophyceae; order Suessiales; family Symbiodiniaceae; genus Cladocopium; species Cladocopium goreaui. The sequence goes on from CAMXCT020002688.1 coordinate 29,535, forward strand.
AATGCAGTGCTCCAAACACTTTGCGGACCATGATTCGCATCAGCCATCCGACCCGACTCGCCACTTAAGCCCAAATGGGAAGATGAAAAGAATGAGATGAGAAAATTCACCATGGTGAGGGGCCAATGGAGAATGGGATGAGACATTCGCAATGTTCACGTTGATCAAACTGAATCACTTGAAGGCTGATCCACCAGCATGGTATGACATGACTGCCATGATCTGCATGTCCACCTGCAGACTATAAAAAACCAAATCTTAGCAATCCACTTCGATCCATTTCAAGCATTAAGAGGCAAGGTATACCACTGCCATTAAGAGCATGGCATCCTAGCGGCTCTAGCTCCCCGACTTTCACAACTGGACGCCATGTCCACTTGTCCCACAGCGGCGCCTGGCATCGTCGCTGAGGTAGGGCGAACTTTTGGCACAGCTCTGTATTTCCACCAGCTTTCACGAAAAACTTAGATGTTTGAGCATGATCAACGATGGTCATGATGATCACCATCAACCACATGACTCGCCATTACCATTGCCATTGATATTGATCCAATGATCATAAGATGTCATTGTCATATGGTGTCAACCGCCATCTTTTTGTCCTCAAGGCTGGGCGGCTACCGCTACTGAGCAGAGAAGCCAGCGTCAGTTGCAGGTGAATTTTGCGACAATTTTTTGTCATGTGCTGACTGTATTAATCATTTGACGTTCATTGTATTTCTAACAATTGCCTTGATTTGGAAAAACAATACTCAAATAAACCAATAAAATGTCACTTCGATGGCTATGATCGCAGCCGCCGAATCGCACCGTCAAGTATACTGTCATTAAAGTCCACCATCGGGACCAAAAACATCCGCGGCTCATCCGCGATTGTCGATTGTAGGACACCGGCTGAATGTGTCCCAAAAAAAACGGCAACGAGAAAGTCATGATTGCTTGATCCATCTTTGAAAGCCAACCATAGTGATCATCAAACGGCCTTTGAACCATTGGATGCCATGAGATGAACCAGGAAGTTCACCACCAACCAACCTGTCTCCCCCCAACAGGCTGATGCTGAACATAGCGAAAAATGCGCCACCTGAGAATCACCACGCAACTTATATGGAAATGACAATCCAAAAAAATAGGCACAACTAAGAACCATATTCATAACGTAGTAGAGACCATGAAATGGTTTGACGTCTGAAGAGACCATGGCCTAAGTTTCAGCCTGGCGGGGTTTGACATCTGCAGAGACCATGGCCTATGTTTCGGCCTAGCGGGGTTTGACATGTGTAGAGACCATGGCCACCTAGCGGGGTTTGACATACGTAAAGATCATGGCCGACGTGTAGGCATTTGGCACAAGCCAACTGAGGCATTTGGTACAAGCCAAGCTGCGCCCACTTTCAGCAGTCTCCACTGCTGCTTCAATCACAGACAACATTTGGCATTTGGCATTCTCCACCTTCCTGTTATTTACATCTGCTTTGCATTCCCCTAGGCCTTCACCTTGCCGTTATTGGGCTTTGGGGTGGTCCCACTGGTTCACCCTTGACCACTTCGCTTTCACTTTCAATTGCAGATGCTTCGGGGTAGAAAACCATGGAACTTTCTCCGGAAGAACTTGCACCCATCACCAAGTTCAGACAGGAAGGAGGCTCAGAAAGATCATCCTCCCCATCCAAAAAGCAGATGTCAACTTCACCTCCTCCAAGAAATTTGGAAGAAATTTTTAGATGCTCTCCAGGCAAAGGACATCGAGATCATGGATTTGGACCCCTCCCTAGTCAATACACTCCGAGAATCACGGCAGGCAGGAAATGATTTTCTTAGCATCAACATCCTCAATGACAAGGCTCGGCATTTCAATCCAGAATCAGGAGATCTTGAAGAAGCAGCACTCTCCAAGAAGAGACCAGTCGAGAACTCACCTCCAACAATCCTTATCAGAAGCCATGAAGAAGTACCATGAAACAGCCATTCCATTCCCCCATCTTTTCAACACCTCCAGGACGCACGCAGGCAATTCTACGCACGCACTTTCTTAGCAACCTACTACATTCAGCTCAAGCTGGACACGCAGGACTCCAGATTGATTACATTGTAGAAGAATGTTCTCTATGTGAATACCACAAGAACTATGGCAAGCTTGAAAGAACTTCTACCAGGATATCCTCCCGCCTCCCTTTCATGGCGCAAGACATTGCAGGAAGATCTTTTCCTCTCTTCCTTTGAACTTTACAACGACCTCGACTTTGAGTACTACCTCGGCCTCCAGCTCCCTTACTCAGGGAACTGCCGCTAACTCAACCAATTCTCAGCAGAAGATTGGAAGAACTACACCATTGTCTTCCTGTCGGTTGATTCCAGAGTTCAACATTTCCTTCCTCTTCCACATCAATCCAAGCCTCAAGTTGCCAGATCTTCAGAGGAACTCCCCACGGCTTTGGACTTCAGGCCACTCCCTTGGCCGCCAAGAAGTTCATGACCGCTACCCCATCATCAGCTGGTTCACTTTCTACATCCCCAGGCTCATTCAGGAGCACAAGCCCGATTATGAATCCACAAACATCAAGATCATGGAGCCAGATCTCTCCAGAGTCGACATGATCGCCTGGGGTGAGTTCATTGCCACCAACATCATCATTGCCATCGATGAAGCTCATCCTTCAAGCTCACAGACATCACTCCACAATGTTTCAACAAGGAAGTCACAACCACGATTGAGCAAACCATTGGGCTCCAGCAGCACCATTTTTATGACATTGCAGAGAAGCTCTCCAAGTTCATACAGGACTCTGATATGCTTGTGCATTTGTTCTGATTTGGATGGTTTTTCTATATATCCCATTTCACTACGCGCCATGGCGCTACTCTTCGTTAACAAAAATCCTCTTGTCAGGAACCTTCACACCGCAGCGCTTTGGCCACCATGGCCTCACACTCTCAGAGTCACCATTGCAAGGGTACACGGGCTGTAAGGAGAAGCTGCCACAGCAGCCTCAAGGTCCAAGGCCTTCTTTCAGATTCACAGAGTCGGTAAGGACACACTAACTGTAGGGATAGGCTGCCACAGCAGCTTCAAGGTCCAAGACCTTTCAAACTCACAGAGTCTCCACTGTAAGGATGCTTTGAATGTAAGGCAATGCTGCTATTGCAGCACCATACTTTTTCAAAAGAGGAAAACCCTCCAATCAATGCACAACTCCAAAGACCCAGGGCAGGGCCCCAGCCATTGTAAGGATACACCGATTGGAAGAATACACTGTTATTGTCCACTTCTTTACAACTTCTTCCAACTGCTTGGATCTATCAGTTGTACTCTTTTCAAGCTGGCTCAATCCATCAGAAATTGCATTCTTGCACCTCGCCCAAAAAATGGTCTGCTGCTCTGCGCCAGGGTTTGCTGAGGCTTCCGAACTTCCACGCTGGCACTTTCATTTTTGTTTCTTCCCTCCCTTTCTTCTTTTCTCTTTCTCTCTCTTTTCTCTACCTTTCCCTTTCTTCCCTTCCCTTCCTTCTTCTTCTTTCCTCTCCTTCCCTCCCCTTTCTTCCTTCCTTTCCTTCTCCCCCCCCCTCTTCCCCTTCTTCCCTCCCCCCTTGCTCCCACCAATTTCACCATGAGATATACCAACGGCAACTCCTCTTGTCCTACCTGTAATTGTTCAACTCTACCTTGGACCTTTTACAACACTCCTAAACACTTTAATCTCAACCATTGCAACTCAGAAATGGCGCGCTTGTCCGTAAAGTCTGCCATTATTCTAGCACGCCTCTATTTGGCACTATCGCAATGGAAAACGCCAATGCGTCTACCTCACAGGCCGTAAACAGCTCCTTATTCCCCAACAGCTTGAGCAGGCGGCATGCCGGGAGACCGCGGTTTTCCACTCGGACACATCGCCTCCTATCCATATAACTCTCCCTCGTTTACAACCAGCGGTCACGAATCCTGCCGTGCGTCAAAGGGCAACTCTTCAAGACGCGTCCGCTCCACGGAAGCAAAACACAGGCATATCCAAAAATGCTCATCGGAACGCCACCTCTCTCGCCGCCTGTACCGACAGTATCTCCTTTCCACCCTATACTGGCGGGGTTTCACCTTCACCCGACCGGTGCGCCCTTTGCGGAAAGTGCAAGTTAGTAAAACAGCCCAGCTACGCATTACCTTCTCCGTGGACAACCCACCGACCGCCACGCCGGGGTCGGTTTTGCCGTCCCTACTCCCCTCCTCCCCCTCATCTATGATTTTCATCGATGGAACTCCCGCCTTGCTGTCCTCATCCCCAATACCCGCCCATACAAATCATCTGTTTTCTCAATTTATGCTCCCAGTCAGTCAACTCCAAGATCTTTCCCTCGACCAATCACACAAAGACTCCTGTTGGAACCAACTCCACTCTCTTTACTCACACCACTCTTCCTGCTAGATCCCAATTCTTTTCGGAGGCTTCAGCACACGTCTCTTTTTTAAACTTTGCGACCGGCCTCCCAGACCACATCGGTACAATTATTTCCGCTCTTGAAATGTTTGAAGATCATTACCCTCACACCAACTGATCACATCTTATTCAATGTCTCATTTCCAACGACCTCGCAATCGTATCTTCTAGGAAACCTCGCCCGCCCAACCAACTAACCACTTGCGCCGAAATTGTCCCCGATCCTCCTCCTTCATCCTCTCCCACTCTCGACTCACGCGCTGTTCTCGACCACGTCATCTGCAAAACTGAGCACAACCCCCTTTGCCGCTCTGCCCGCTCCCTCCCAGACATTCATCTACCATGGCATCATCGCCGTTTTCTCCTTTCCGCTAACCTCCAGCTCCAACGATTTGCCCACGCTCAACCATCCCGTCCACCTATTAAACAGACTTCAGCCAACCAGAACGCAAAATTGGTTATCAACATAATATCATGCGCCATTTCAATCTCCTTTTTCACCCCTCCACTACTTCTCCTCCTTTGAACATCTTCACTGATGGTTCCTGTCCAGACCAGTGAAACGTCTCTTACGCTAACCCTGCCGGTTGAGGGATATACTTCCAAGAGCTCGACCTAGGTTTTCTCGGCCACGTCGCATTCCCCATTCCTGACCAAAGGCTCCAACAACACTGCCGAACCCCAGGCTCTTGGAGGCCACTTCCTATCTCCTAGATTTCAAGCCCCCCTGGTATCGCTTTGCATCTTGACTCGCTCGCTTCACTCCTCCTCGATTACTTGGCTCATCTTTGCTCCCTTTCTCACGTCTCTCTTCACAAGGTCAAATCCCATACAAGCATACCGGGAAACGAAAAAAGCAAATTCCAACGCCTCTCGCGGCGCAACTTCTCGCTCTCTTGTTGGTCGCTTCTCCTCTTTCGCCCGCTGCCCCCACCCCTCCCTTCTCCACCTTCTACTTCTGGCAATCCGGATCAAGCCACCATCTCATTTACCAACAATATCTCCCAAATCTCAAGTCGCCAAAAAATTCTCACACCTGGTACTCTCCAACTAGCAGCTAGCACAGGAATTGCAATCTGCTCCCCCGAAGGATCACAAGTTCTTCTGCAACCGAGCTGAACGCTCCGCTCGAAAAGATTAAAAATTGGGGTTCTTTCACGCATCACTGCTGACCACCACTCCACATCTGCAGCCGATCACAGGAGGACCCTAAAAAGAGTCCGATCCAAATACCTCCCTCGCAATCAACCCGTCAATTATCCTGACGGCGCTACAGGTCCTAAAACCCAAAAGCCACACCCTGGGTGTGGCACAACATCTTCGCGACAAGGTATAGTCGCATGTTGATACTCCCGGGCCTTTTTCTGACCCCCTCGCTCCGCCACACTTGGAATTAGACGCCCCTTTTATTTTCACTGACATGCATTATGCATTCCGCAAATCTCGCTCAAGGAGAGCCCCTGGCCCCGACAACCTCCCCATGGAGGCCATCCGTTTGCTCCATCATCCCCTTAAAAAACAACTCCTTTCCCACTAGCCACTGCTTCAGTTTACGATCCGCTCCCGGTCAATGGAAGCTCGCAAAAATCATCATGGTTTACAAAAGGCCAACCAAAAAAACAGTCGCTCCCCATCCAGCCATCGCCCAATCTCTCTCGCTTACGCCATCTACAAGATTTTTGCTTCTATGCTCCAAATCAACCTTTCTAGAGCCCTTGGCTCCCATCTTCAACCACAACAATACCACTCTTTCTCGTCCGCCGGCTTATGAAATTTTCGAAAGCCGCTCCACCTCTCTTCTCTTGGATTGGTACGCAGCACTCAACAGCGCCCTTCTACGATATGGAGCCCCTCCACATTGTACATCCGCCATCATGGCCCTATACTCCAATGGTCTCTTCTTTGTCTCAGAACCAACCAATCAACCTCCTACTTTCTCCTTATGCGGGGTGCCCGACAATGCTGCCCACTTAGCCCATGCCTCTTCATCATTGTTCTCGCTGCCCGTACTGCAGATCTCCACTCCTCTTTTGAAACTCTTTTCGGTTACGTCCGTTGGACTTACTCCCCCAACCATCCTTTCACAGATCTAGAATTTGCGGATGATACAATCCTCATGGCTCGTACCCCAGAAACCCTCCACCGAATTCTACATGTACAGCAGCACCTCGAAATGCGCATGGTCTCCTTTTTAACGGAGCAAAATGTCAACTCCTTGCTATTCAGGCCTCTGTCCCCATCTCTCTCTATCTATCTCTCTCTCTCTCTCTATATCTCTCTTTCTATCATTACCTCTCTTACACCTCATCAACCATGCTCCTGTCCGCACTGCGCATCCGCTTACGGCCTCCACCCAGATCCCAGCTCTTTGGGGGAACCGATCTCCCGCCTCTGCTTTTTAATACCTAGATTCCTACCTGGCTCCTACATCATCTTCAGTACCTGACGTCTTATATCGCTGCTCACAAGCCTAATTATTGCTTTTAAACAACTTGAACCCTTCTTCCGCAACTCCCTTATCTTTCCCAAAAAGAAATTCAAAATATACCCCCACATAGTCCAAGCCATCCTCCTTCATGGCAGCAACTCACAAATCTTCTCTCCTAACTCTTCCGTCACTCGTCCCCACCTCAACTCGCATCTCCTACTCCCGTGTAAAATACCTCGGTCACATACTTCACCACCCTGCACCCCCAGAACATTCTATTATGTTTCATTCTTCCGGCTCCCTGCGCGCTATATCTTCTCCCTTCCGTTGTGGCGCCCCTCGGGCTCACTGGTCTGAGCTTGCCTTACAGTAACAGAAGCTCAGAACAAGGTTCTCCTTCACCGTCAATCACCTCCCTCTCAGGGTCAAATTACCCATCCCTTCTACTCCCTCTGTAGCATTTCTGAACTCAAACAGCTCCGAAGTGCCAGCATGACACAATGGTACCGCACCACCTCACAACTCAGATTGCTTACTCCATTGGCACATGATCGGGATATCTGAAAATTCCTTGTCCCCAAAATGGAATAATCAATAGCTGGGTGCTTTCCCTGCTGTCATGCGGAATCCATCTAGTGGACCTGCATTGCGCTGAGAAAAAAACATCGCCCACGTTTCAACCTAGCGAGCCTTCACATATGTAGAGATCATGGCCCGACCGAGGCTTGACATATATAAAGATCCTGGCCCACATTTAAACCTAGCGGGGATTTGACATCTGTAGAAACCGTGGCCCACGTTTCAACCTAGCGGGGCTTGACATATTTGACATATATGTCGCGACCATGGCCCACGTTTCAACCTTCGGGGTTTGACATATGTAGAGGCCATGGCCCGTGTTTCAACCTAGCGGGGTTTGACAGATGTAGAAACCATGGCCCACGTTTCAACCTAGCGGGGTTTCACATATGTAGAGACCATGGCCCACGTTTCAACCTAGCGGGGCTTGACGTATGGAGAGACAATGGCCCACGTTTCAACTTAGCGGGGGCTCACGCGGGCTGACATATGTAGAGACCATGGCCCACGTTTCAACAGAGCGGGGCTTGACAATATGTAGAGGCCACGGCCCACGTTTCAACAGAGCGAGGCTTGACAATCTGTAGAGACCATGGCCCACGTTTCAACCTAGCAGGGTTTGACATATGTAGAAACCAGGCCATGGATCCACAAAAAACCTTTGGTGGGCGATGACACCACGATGGGCATCTTGTTCGAGTCAAATCAAAACAGGGTTGGGGCCTCGCAAGAGAAACTCTAAGCCTTAAGCATCCCCAAGTAAAGAAACCCTCACTGAGTTCCTGCAACTGCTCTGCGGCAATTTTTTGGGCGCTCTCTGACCCGAAGGACCCAGCCGGTCTCCCGGGGACTTTGCGTTTCAATGGACACCTTCGGGTTGCTGGAATTGATAAGGTTTTACGGTTTTAAGGTTGTATCCTGGAACAATTCTTGAAATCTTTCGCTGAAGCGACAAGTAGTTGCAGAACCAAGTGCCAATCTCTGCGGATATCACTCTCAACTCTTGCAACAAAAATAGGAAAACTACAGCCTCCTGGCTAATTTCGAGGTCAGCACCACAGCAAAACACCAATTTCATGGTGATCACTGATGTCGGCGAGTCGGCGCCGGCATGTGCATCTAAGTTCAACTATGCAGAAGCTTCTGCTGCACTTCTGGCAGCGCTCAAAATTGGCGGTCTTGAGGGTATTTCACTGCACTTCTGGCATAGCTTGTGACTGAAAAAAATGCAAATGCCTGGTCATGAAAAAGGGTGCTGGAAGGGTGAAATCAAGCTCGAGAGATAGTGACTCAAGTGGGGTCATCCAGTGGTGACATGTGACATACTTAATAGACCATTTATAAAGTGCATCAATTGGTTCTGGATATCTTTGATCTTCTCGATAGGATCGCTAAAGCACATGCACTGAAGAGCACCGCTTCTGTCTCCGTTTCTTCAAAGCCTGGCAAAACTTCACAGGGAGGAAATGAGTTCGGCAGGGCTGGCCTCACGAGGAAGGCCAGTTGGCTTCGCTTGCAAATATCCACAGCCGTTGCCGATGTTCTGTCACCGACTCGTGCGATATGTTGCGATGTTACATGATGTTACAATGTCGAAAACTTCAACCGAAAAAAGACGACTCACAGACCCTTTCGCCTCACCATCGCAGAGAAATCCGCTTGCCGCTGTCTGGTAGCCTCGGCAATCTCTACCTCAGGATCAATTTTCCCAGACAACTCGCTTCAGTCGAACGTACAAAATTGACCAAACAAATCCAAATGAAGTTACTAGCAACATGCGGTGACTTGTGAATTTGCAATGAAGCAACGGGCCTTGCGGCAACAAGTTACATTTCCAGTCAGTTGAATTTCTTTACTAGGGGCGCCGATCTTTCTTCCTGACCTTCTTGCTCTGTGCCAGTGCGGTGTCCAGCAACCTTGGCATCCAATAGAGCCTTCTGGAAAGAAGTCCACTGAGTACAAACTGAATGTTGTTCACAGATTGCAAATAAAACGCAACATCACGCAACATGCTGCACCCATGGTGTCGAGTGGTCACGATGTCTTCAGTGCTGGCCACCAGATGCATCATGGGGGTCAAATTTCGGTTGCCCAATTTCTGACATTTTTCCCTCATTTTTTCCCTCGTTCTAACATGTTTCAAGTGTAGGGTCAGAATGAACGCTAAAATAACTTGTCAAACAGCATCAGAATCCTTGCATTTGTACAACGTCTCCGCCTAGAGCGCGTTGAAACGGTTTCTATTTGCATTGCGTCTTCAACAACTCAAACGGACACTTTGCGAGGCAAGGAACTCCCGACATGTCTGTCGCACGACTGATCCTATCCATGTGATCATGACATCCGTCACGTGCATATCGACGTGATCGAAGCCAACCGTCTCCTTTCCAGGTGGGTTGAAGCGAAGCAGCGTTGAACATTGAGCCTACTGCACCAGCACCTCCCAGGACTAGCTCAGGTCATTGTCTCACTGTGCACCTAGCTGCTACTGTGGTCATTGAAGACCCTCTACCACAACACTAGAGGGCCTACATGGCGTGGACCTATGCGAAACATGTCTTCGGTGAAGAATTAAGATTAGAAAGGTCGACTCCACCGTGTGGTCAACGTGAGTTGGTATCTCAAACATGTACTGCTCGAGGTCTCCATTAAATGAAGATGTCAAAATCCCCTAAAATGTACGGCTGATTCTGGATCTTAATCACATGAAACATACGGCAGACCCTCGCTCTTCACAAAGCCCACCACAACCCTGCACAGCTGCCCCAAATTCCAGCAGTTCGGAGGCTCAACAGATATGCGTGCATTCAATGGCTCTTTGTGTTTTGGATCTATATCTCAATAACACTGAAAAGGCCCGACCGCCCCAAAAACTCCAACTACTCTTTCCCTCCTGAAGCCACCGTCGGCTGGTAAAGCCGAATCAACCACACCTACCCCCTTTGGAGCAAGGAATGGTATTACTGCCCTCGCATCTGTTCAGCATCCCTGCGACCGGCAAACATCCGCTACCGGTACGACTTTTTCCGGGCAGCAGCATCGGCGCTAAGCTTCTTGGCTACAGCTGAATCCTTCGGCGCCCAAATCCCCTCCGCCATCACCTGCAGCAATCGCACGTTGCTGTTCAGCTTGGTAAGATCATCTGCAGGGATCTCTTCACCGGGCGCCCATCTGACCAATCTAGGGCCCCATCCTCCTCAAGAGCCTGGCGCATGGCTGCGATGTCAATCGCAAGGCGCTTGTCTTCTCCAAGCGCCGCGCCATTCAGTAGATCAAATCCCGTCCGGGCCAAGATGGCCTTCCATCGGGCCACCATAGTCATCCATGCCTTCACGGTGAAGTCGGCATATATCATCTCCACCAAGAACGCTCTGATGTAGTGTGCTGCCTGAGGTCTCAGCAGCCAGCTGGACCTGACCACTCGCTTGATGGTAGGTGATGACGGTCAACCTGTCAGGGCCTTCCAACACACCTGGATTTGCGAAGGCCAACACCATACCACCTGGAGATCGTCCACGAGGCATCCCAGCAAATGATGCATCTGAAACGCCAATCACCACCATGTCGTCCGAGTCGCATCCGATGGAGGCGAACTTCACTGTAACCGGGTTCCACCAGCACCTTCAGCTCCACCAAACGGATCATCTACTCCACAGAGCTACTCTCCACACCCCGAACGTCAAGTCAGCACGACATTGTCTGGCCCATTCCTTCTGATTGGGTCTGGTTAGGGCCTCTCTGAGTTGGATCCTTCAGCTTCTACGCATAGGCGTCCTGTTGCACCAACACTGGGCTGTCAGGCATTTGCCGCTCATACCTTCCACAGAATTTGGCCCAATCCTTTGGATGTTGCCATTCAACGAAATTGAACAAAGAGCCCAACCTGGCCCGGATCATTTCCTGGCACTCCGGGGCAGCAATGAGGCGCACATCCTCCACACGCACCGCCAAAATAGCCACCAATGTGAAACCCCCCAGAGAAGGAGAAAAACCCAGGACAAAGCTTCATCTCCCTGCCACCAATGGACTCAGCACCCCGCTTGAACCTCTTGAACCAGAATCGAAGTGATTCAGCCAGGCCGAATCCCGCCTTCTTCATCCGAAAGAGATCGGTCCTGGCACCTCGAGGAAACGGATCCATCGAAAACTTCCTCGCAAACCAGGGATAGTTCTTGGGGCATTGGATAAAGATTCTTCGATCTTTGGGCAAGTAGTCGCCTCGCAAGAAGACCGCAGAGATGTCGGCAAAGTACATTGCACCACCAGGAAGCACAACACGTTGCGCGCCAAAAGAGAGGCCGTAGGTGCTTCAGTTTCGAATTCCCCGGCCTTTTGGTCCTTGTGACCGGCAATGACCAAGCGAGCTTTGAGCTTGGCGTTGCGGAGCGTCGGCATCAGTTGGATGGACATTGCGGGGATCGGTCTTGTTCACCAAGACAAAACGAGAAGGCAAAGTCTCGGAAGCCTCCACCACTTCGTTTGGCGTCACTGGTTGAAGAGCATCATGGTGAAAATAGATGCGAAGCGCCTCCAAAATCGGAGCTTCAAAGGCTTGCTGCCATTTGTGAGAAAGGTCCTGCCAAATTGGGGTCTGACCTTTCCCGTCTCCGGCTTGGAGACAATCTCCTCAGGCAAGTGGGTGAATTCGGTGATGCCTCGGCGCAAAGGATGGACGATAGGAGACGCAATCTCGGTGACATTCACAAAAGTCCCAAAGACCTCCTAGAGTTTTTGTTGTGTTTTCATTAACGCATCACGAGCTTCACCCACTTCTCGAAAAGCACATGTTGAACTTCTTCCATTTCGGGTGGACCCAAGTATTGAGTCACCGCAATGTCATTCGGCCAGCCAGCGGCATCTTGAAGCTCCCAAAAGGACTGAACCAACCACTGGCCTGAAAGCCATGCATCTTCCACAAAGCGTCGAGCTTCCAACCGCTTGACCACATGAGATTCAAACTCGTAAGGATCTTGAAGCTCAAAGCGGACGACTCTATGCCATGGTCCACCCAAATGCTGTTGTGTGTTCCTGCCCGACCAGCGCACTGTCCACGATGAACTCGTGAAAACGACTCCTTGAACCAGTATAGGATCCATGAGCTCGGCGGACAGACCTATCGGCGCACGTTGAGGCCTGTTGGGGTTGAAGAGGTAGTAGACCTGAGTGGCCCGGATCCCAGCCAACCATTAGCAAAACTCCTGCCATAGCTCGTTGGATTGTGAAGTTTGCATTGTGAAGCATGTGAATCATCGGAGGCGGAACCATCATTCTGGTAGATGGAGTTGGTGGACACTGGCGCTCATAATATCTTCCTTCGGCAATATATGTCGCTAGCTCTTCTCGCAAGACTGACTGGCCAATCTCGGGATGTTCCCCCAAAGGCGCCACCTGCAGATCTTCAATGGAGCGGCGCTGCAGATGCTGCAGGACACCATTGCCCAACGAATTGGCCAGCGCTGACATCAAACTTGCATCTGAGTCTGAGAAGTCCGCCTGGTTGTCGAAGCGCTCCACATTGACGAATAGTTCCTCTCAAAGAGCAACCGAATCGGTCACCATCGCAGACAGCCTCTGCGTAGTTGTCCTCTGCGTTGGCATAGCCTATTGAACCGGTTTCGGTTGTAACTTCTCTTTCATGGACTTCAGATGTTTCTGGGTACGCTTCATGGCCGCATCGAAGTGGGATCTCCGTTCTTGGAACGGTCGAAGCGCCGGATCATCATCAGCCGCGCGCTTCCGGCTTGAAGAAGCAGGTCCAGACTGCCCCTTCTTCGCCTGAAGAGCGGCACATCGTCCAAGGGCGAAGCTGCACTCCTCAGCTGTGATCCATCGAGATGGAACTTTTCTAGGATCTTCTTCATCACTGAATTCCTATGCTCTGGATCAACCGTCGCCTTTTGTGGTTTCTTCCCCTTAGTCTGGCGAGGCTTCTTCAAGACTTCCTTGGCAGGAGCATCAGCAGGATGACGAAGATGACGATGATGACGATGATCAAGTCCTTCAAAGCTCTGGCTGAAACGGCAGAAGCTTCTTGCTCTTCAGCAACCGCCAGTCGGACGAACTCCAAAGGCACGCCCTTCAAGTTGTTCTGGTATCTGATCCAAACCTTCTTGATGGCCCCCTATTTGCGTTCGATAGCAGCCACAACTGCCGGACCTAGCCAAGATATCTGATCTTGTAATCTTCGGGCAAGGCCACGACGGTGTGGAGGAGGTTCCCAAAACATCACCTGGGCACCCTCCGCCAGCAGCTCTAATCGAGGAAGTCTCGCTCTGGATCCAGGTGTTTTCTTCAAGGCTTCCGTGGTCCTTGCCAAACACCAATTGCACCGGCGGAAAACCAGCCACTCTGGATTGATTGTTCCTGGCAGCAGTCACTGCCACCACCGCCGATTGTAGAGCTTCCAAGCCTCTTTGATGACCTTCATCAAGAAGACTTTCAGAACCGCTCCATGGCGTTCAGCCCGCGACATTCTCCAATGGGCAGTCAGAGGAACCATGTCATGGAACACTGCAAACGAGTGGAGTAGGGCTTCCAATTGTCCTCGAAATTCTGATCCCTGATCCGTCATCAGAACATTCGGAGGACCCAACGGTCCCGAATCATCACCACGGTCGCCTCCGCATCGGGATTCTTGCCACCGCGATCTGGTAGAGGGCGAAGGCATCCAACAGGTGAGCCACAACAAACTTCTCACCCGACTCATCCCAAACAAAGAAGGGGTCGGCCACCACCCGGTCGTTGATTGAAATGGGTCGATGAAAGGCCGCTATGGGAGCGGCCTGTGGAGGTGCCACCTGTTTGCAAATTTGGCGCTCCAAACGCAACACAATGTTCAGCAACTCCTGCTTGGCCCCATTCAAGGACAACATCCGTTTAAGCTTCTCATTTGTCACATGCCCTATGGCCACATGCAAGCGTGAATGGACTTGTTCACCATCGCCGCATTGTCAGAGAAGCTGATGTAGTCATACCGGGCCACAAACTGCTGGCTCTCTTGTTGTTGCAGATGTTGACGGGGTTGTCCGTCAGGGGCGGCCTCCACCTCCACTGGAACAGCCTCCCACATCCGGCTGTCAAGTACTTGAGCATGTAGCGCCAAGTTGACGTCAATGGAGGATTCCAACGTAGCTGCCTCCAGCCCCATCAATATCCATCTACAAAACTGAGGCGTCCACATTGCTGCCAAGTCGGTCGATGGATGGCCACATCTCTTTGGTTCGTTCGGTCCCACAATGACACCGTCCCCTCGATCGGTTGATGTTCTCCCGGTTGATGGTTGCACCTCATCTTGGGAAATCAAGGCGATACGATCATCGGGCGGTTCATCTGAATCGCTGTCGGCTTCTTGCGGGGCTTGCTAAACACGTGATCAACTAATCCCAGACGGCACATGTGGATGTCCTTCTGGGGAGAAGGATCAAAAAAACATTTTTAGGGACCAAAAAAAACATTTTTAGCCGAGTTCAAAAAAAACATTAATTAGGGATCAAAAAAAATTAGGAGACCATTTGTGAGAAGGGTAGGGGTTGCGCCCATTCCAGGCTGGATCAAAAAAACATTAATAAGGATCAAAAAACATAAATGATTTAGCTGATCATAAATAAGGATCAACACGTATGATCAAGAAGCGGGAGGGGGGGACAAAAATGTGGCTTGAATCAAGAAGCGGGAGGGGGGGGGGTTGGGGGGAGGGCTGAAGAGGGGCCCTAGCGTCTACTTCAAGATCAGCTAAGGCGTCTTCCCCAATGACAGCACCTTTTACTCTCAGCCTGTTGCCGGTCAGTGCTTGTCCACAGGGTTACTCTATATACCTCTTGAGCCTTGAGGGGCGCATATAAATGTGCTCAATACTCATGCATGTACCTCTGTAGGTATTAGGTCGAAACAAAAACACAGGCACAAATTCAAAAGCAATGAGTAGCGCACTACGCCTTGTCGTACCCAATTGGTATTAAGAGTATCTTCCTGTCTTTTCTACACAATGGCAAATAGCAAAAATAAACCGGAGTTACGCAGTGGCTTCGAATTGAAAAACACGTGAAAGCAGGGAATGTCCTAAAGACATGCCGAAAAAGAACAGCGGATTCGCTAATTTTTCCAGTAGCGACCAATGGTGCTTCGCGCACGGTCTCTCCACAGGCAAAATGCCTTGCTCTACCGGTGAAAGTTCGAATTGAAAAGTTCGGTTTGCAAGATTCAGAAATTCCGGTCATACGAAAAACAATTGACCCAATCACGAAATAAACGGAAATAGCGGATCTCCAAAGTTGCTCATTCAAGCGAACAATGGACAGAAATCGAAGTTAGTAAGTTTTGGAGTTCGCTCCATTCGGAGTGGTCTGCTCACAGAAAGTTTCATGGAGATAAATGTGTATAGTATCTCTATTTACAAGAGTATCTATTTTACATTAAATTGAAGTTCGGACACTTGTGGCATTGTCTCTATCTAAAAGAGTATATGCCATCTTGTGGAAATAGGTTCATGCACAGAAAAACTGTACACGGCCTCTCATGCTGTGTTATCTTCATTTAAAGAAGTATACACTCACTCATCGCCAATCACTTTGTCTCCATGGTCTGGACGAAGAAGATGAGGATCCACCCCAACCAGTGTTGCCCTGATACGTTGATGCTTGATCTTCATATGCCTTTCTCTTTTTCTCCTTCTGTCTTTCCTTTCTTGTAGCGGCATACTTCATCTTCTGGTTAGCTTGTTTGTAATGATGTCGTTCATTCCACGACATGTCAGAAGGATCTAGATGAACAAGAATTGGATTGTGTGCATCACGATCATTTGGAGCAACCATAAAGATATTGTGATCACCATGTAAGCAAGTTTCATTTACTTTGAAGTAAAATTCACCCACATAGTTCATGTGATCTTCATCTTCATAGTATTCAGGGTATTCCTCACACACCAGACGTGAATGACCCCACTCAACAACTGTCAGCATACAACAATCACCTTTGCCCGATGTCTTCTTCACGAGCTCGTCGGTATATGAAACTGTTGTAATGCCATCCAAGTGCGTTGCAAGAAAATCAAGATCCCGGTAACTGCAAGAAATGAAGTGTTTGACCCTGACTGGAGGGTATGTTGAATCAAAATTCTTGCGTAGGGCTTGTGTTGCAGCACCCATCATTCTGTTGATCCAGAATTGGATTAGGCTGTGTTGATATGTAGGGACACCTGGAGATTTTGGTGTGGTGTAATAGCATGCCTTGTTTCCATCACCTGCGATGACGTCAACTTGATATCTAGCACACTCAAAAGCCATAACAGCTAAACACTCACCAACAATACCAGGAGAGTCTGATGCATATTTTTGTCCAACGTGAAAAACGCACACACGTGTCATCTTCATCCTGGCTCGTGTCAAGTCAATAATCTTATCTGTATCACGGTCCTTTGTCTTTCCCCAAGATACTTCAAAGATTGCCCATGAGACTTGTCGAACTCGTGTGTCGTTGTCGTCTGTGTGATATCCAGCAATTTGCCTGATACTGCCGTCCTTTCCTATGCGAGCTGCCACCATCAAGTCATGATAGTCATTGAAGCAAGTTTTAAACTGCACCTCTTCGAGTCTTTCTCTTTGAGGATATAGTGAACCAGCTTCGCAATTCATGAAAAGATGTCCTCCAAAGTTCTTGATGACGTTGATGAAGTAATTGTTGAACTGAGTCTTGTTCTCATCAAATTTTTCATGTTCTTCATCAATACTGTAATCAATGTGTGGAATGAATTGTTGAAATCTTTCTGGGACAGGGCATTTTTCAAATCTGTTTCTGCACCAGTTTCCCAAATTCCAAAACATCATTGTAATCTGGGAAGAGGATCTGTATGGAAATTCATCATCTCTGTATGTTGGGTCTAGTAGGCCTCCACCTAAATACCTGTAAGCCAAGCTGTGCAAGATCATACAACAAGGCAAGACCTTGTGGTCCTCAACATAAGATTGAAGTACCTTTGTCAGGTTTCCAAAATCGTCATCAATCCTTCTTTCTGCTTCTTTTGAGGCTTCTTCTGATTTGTTTTGATGAAGAGGATGCATCTTTGGATCACTACAACCATATTCGATGTTGTTCTTGAGATGATCTAGTTTGTGATGGTTGTTGATCTTTATGTCTGGCAATGTACTCGGCCATCAACTGTTCATCTGTAAGATGGTACCAATAATCTTGATGTGGAGACATAGTCTTCCTGTACTTTACATGCCAAAACATATGTCGATGTTTCGAGGATGCTGGATAACCTTGATTGTAAAATCCTGCCCATTCACCATGGTAACCATCTGTAAAACAATCCTTCAATTTTCGAAAAACTGAATCATCTTCGTTTCCAGTGATATCTTGACCATAGTAAAATCTTTGTGCAGGTTTCACCTCAGGAGCTGTCTCATCATCTTGAATGTTTGTCTTCTTCTCCCCTGATTCCTCCTTCTCTGAGGAGCATTCAGGTGGAGCTGGTTCCTCTTTCTCACAAGAGCTTCCAGCTGGGACATGTGGCTCCTGTGTGTCTTTTTCTTCCTCTTCGACCACAATCTCCTCTTCTTCTTCTTCCTGTTTTGCCTCTTCTTTGACAAAGCTCTGTTTGATCTTTTGCTGAACATTCTTGTTGCACATACTCATCCATCTTAGAGTACACTCAACCAATTTGTCATCATCAGTTTCCAAAATGATATGCTTGTCCTCAATGTTCAAACTTTCAATAGTGTTCTTGTACTCAGGATCGGCACTACCTTGTCCTTGAAGATCAGGAAGAGGAGTATTTGGATCATCGTCCACCAAATCTGGATCCTCCATATCAAGGAAATTGTCTGCAGTGATGTGCTCACTGTCCTTGAGAACCGTTGTAACATCCAGTTTGAACTCATGAAACTTTTCCCAGGAGATCTCATAACCCATCGACGGTGCATATTGGTCCATACATGTTGAAAATGGAGCATCTGCCACTACTGACATCATCAACCATAAGGAGAAATAACTGATGTCACCACGCTCTAAGGGTTGACCTCCTTCCAAGTCATCAGGATGAAGGACTGTTTGACCTGCGAGTGCAATCTCATGTAGGATACTTCTGTGCTCTGGTTTGAGTTGCCTGACTAAAAATAGTCCATGTCGGTCTTCAGGATTTCTTCGAGGATTTGCATCTGGTACCACATCATCTTCTTGTTCTACTTGAATTTCAGATGCAACAACTTCTTCTGGCTGTTGTTGTGGTTCCTCTCTCTCTTGAGAGCTTCCACTTTTCTCTTCCTGAGGCCTGACAAAAAACATGTAATCTTGGCAAAAACTCAAGTTCTTCACCAGCATCATCATCATCGTGATCTTCCATGTCAACATTAGCCTTCTCTGTTTCTGGAATATCCAGATATATCCATCAAGCTTTGTAGATATATGGAAGTCACCTGTACCACATTCCCTGACCTTTGTTCTTGCTCGGGCAGATTGATGGAATGCTTCGTGCTGAAAGAACTGGTTGTAGGCATGTTCAACAAAGAATCTGTAAGACTGAGCTGTCAACTCCTTTCTGCTATCCACAAATTGTCGAAGCTTGTTGAGAGCAAAGATGGTAAAATGGCAAAAGTTAGCAGGTGCTTCATCTTCATACAAATCGATTGCCATAATCATCATTTTTGTGGAAAAAGAGAAATGCCGTTCAGGTTCTGGGATGACTGTTCTCTTGTTCATGGGAACTGTTGTTCCTTGAATAGTCATGTCATACCCATGAGTGTTCAACTCCAGTGCATCCAAAATGTTTCCATCACGGTCCACCTTTCTCTTGCAGAAATCTCCCCAGAGCTTGTTGTTCTCTCTAATGAACTGATCAGACTGCTTCTGAGAGATATTCCATGTCCTTCTGTATTGCTAAGTCTCTTTCATATAGCAAGAACTTCTCTCTCCAGTTTTCTCTGCTGATACTGAACCTGTCTTCCCAACCTGCTGGTTCAACTTGACCTCGCATCCAGTCTGTCCAATGTCGTCGACAAGAATCCAAATAACCTTCCATGGCCTCAATGTTTGATTGTTTATGTCCAGTCCATGGAAGCTTCTCCCAGTCAGCACGACTAATGGATTGCCTTCTAAGTGCTATCTTCTGTTGAGTGAGTAGAAGGTTCCATTCCCTGAGAACAATGACCTTCTCACCTGAGGAGTTCTTGGTGAGTTCGCCGTTCTCTTCTCGTGCGCAAACGATACCAGCTTCATACAGGACCCAGGGATTTGATGCAGAGATCGAACTTCTTGTAGCTTGTTCTACAATTGGGTCTTCCAGTTCATCTGGTGGATCTTCTGCTTCCCAGAGGTTGACAACTTCTTCACCCATTGGGTCGTCATGGACTTCCAATGATGGCTCCTCTTGTTGGTTGTCTTGAGCATCTTGTTGAGGATCATCATGTTGTGGAGGTTCTGAACTTCCTGATGATGAGCGTTGTTGCTCCCAGGCATCTTGAGGTTCCTCTCTCTCTTGAGAGCGTCCTCTTCTTGATGGTTGTTCATATGGATTCCTCATTGGTACATCATCATCTTGCGCAGATGCCTCTCTCTCATGAGAGCGTTCTGCTGTTGCACCATAAATTGAATCCACGAGAGGGTCAAAGTCATTCTCGTTGCATAGTGGTGTACCAAAAACCAATCTTCCATAGTTTTGTGGAACATCTTGACCCATGAACTCCCATGCTGTGATTCTGACTTCATCAGGAATATCTTGTCCAGGAATAAAACTTGAACCTTTCTCCTTCATGACATGTTTCCATGTTGTGTTTGAATGCCATGAACCACCTGTGACTGATGGAGGTAGAGAGTGACCACGTCCTTGATGAATAACATTACACGCTATAGTGGGGAGTTGTTCCTTGACGTGGAGGTACTGGAAAGGAACGTCACCATGAAATAGAACTACACCATTCTTTGTCAGGAAGAGTTGGTTGTCCACAATAAAACTTGGATCCAACACGAGGTACACAGGTCGCCTGTATGTTCGATGTTCTTGATACTGTCTGAATGCCACCAATGCCAGTTCATCTGACCAAGGAACAACTATATGAGGAGCTGCTCCTGAGGCTGCTGCTACTTCAGCTCTCTCTTCTTGATCTCGTTCATGTTCTTGACGTTTTTGTGCAACAAACAGGATTGCTTCAGGACTAGTCACTGTTGCTTCTGGAAGTAAATCCATCCAAGACTCAATAAGTCTATTGCCAGTGAGTTGAAATCTAATCATCCACTTCTGAAGATCCATAGTTCCTCTGTTGTACTTCATCAACTGCATGAAACGGTATAAAAACACGTTCTGGGCACCCTTGATGAAATGAGGTCGTAGAAATCTTTTGAAATAGTTCACTCCTTCCTGGGGATCCCTGAGCATCTCTCTATCCAATAGCCTCTTGTATTGTTGAGCATCTCCTTCCAGTCGATTGCGCAAGGCTGGACCACGTTTCTCAGGTTCTAACTCCGTGATGTCACACCAGTCATCAATTGCATCTTCAAAAGCAAAGAAACTAGTTCTCCCATCATATGCTGGAGCTACCTTTGTGGTCATTTGTTGCGTCATGTGAATCTGTGTCTGCTGGGGTGCTCTTCTCATTGCATAAGAGTCATATTGGTTCCATTCATCTGCATCGACAATGTCGAAGTCATCATCATCATAGCCATGGCGTGCCATTGCTTGGGCTCTACCTGGAGCTCACCCTCAATGAGGGATCACTGCTCCGCTACCACTTGAAGAGGGGCCCTAGCGTCTACTTCAAGATCAGCTAAGGCGTCTTCCCCAATGACAGCACTCTTTTACTCAGCCTGTTGCCGGTCAGTGCTCTGTCTACAGGGTTACTCTATATACCTCTTGAGCCTTGAGGGGCGCATATAAATGTGCTCAATACTCATGCATGTACCTCTGTAGGTATTAGGTCTAAACAAAAACAAGGGCGCAGCGCCTCCCCCTGTTACTTATTTTGTTTTACGTGTCTACACAATGCTTTCATGCACGTTGACATGTACACATAATTCATTCTGTTTCATGCGCACTCCGCATGGCTCAAGATTACTGCAAGCCCGCGTGTAAAAAGATTGCAGCCGCCACTGTAGTGACCGCAGGTGTTTAGATAGATTCCAGGGCTCCCTTAATACGGGGAAAGCTATCTCAAAGTGGTAGCGGAGCCTGTGCCTTCGCCAAGTCTAGATTCGTGTGCCGAACTGTTGTTCTCTGCATACGCTCCGTGTATCGGACTTGCGGAGGCAACCTGTAGGTCAAGTTAGAGTAGCTGCCATGGTCTTAATCCACAACATGGATTCAGATGAAGAACAACTCCAGATTGTTTCTTATGAAGAGCCGGAAGCATATGCCGCCACCAGTCATTCCAAAAACCGGATGGGCATCAAAATGACCACCCCAATTTGATGGCCAATCAAGCTGGTTTGAATATGAAGATTTAATTGATGACTGGTTAGGGATCACAACATTGGATGCAGATAAGCACGGACCATCATTAAAGAATGCCCTCATTGGTTCTGCTTCTTTTTATAAGTCGATGCTTGACAATGCCCTACTCCGAGATCCGGATCGTGGCCTCGCCCATTTTAAGGACACATTGAGACCATACTTCGTGAAGGGAGTAAATCATGTGTTTCTTTGGCGATTCCTCCAGATGTTTCGCACATACCGAGGCCAGAGTGAATTCGTGCACTGGATAGGGCGATTTGAGATCGCACAGAAGCGTTTGTTGGCTTCTTGGTCCGATCTGCTAGACATATCCGATCTTCCCGAAGCAGGCTCTCCGGCATTTACGGCAGCACTCACTGATGAGCAAAGACTGCAATATAATCAGATTGTGACAGATGAAGATAAGCTAGCTTACCAACAAGAGCTTCGCGAACAAACCATCACAAACAGAAGGACCAGACATGCACAGCAGTTTCCGTTGTCAGACAATTTGATGTCACTGATTTTTCTAGTTCAAGCAGACCTCAACGAGCAACAACGTGAGCGTTTTGTCTCGTCAATGAACATCCGTCAGATTGCAATGCCTCAGTATACCTATCTCCAAGTGAAGCAGCTGTTCTTAGAACTTTTTGCCGTTTCTCGCACAGGTGTTGCCGACCCAAACATCACGCACCGCAAGCGGTCCAACTTCTACGTCATCGAGGAAGGAGAGACCGAAGAAGGTGAGTACGGATTTTGGGTCTTTGATGAAGAGATGGGTGAAGAAGGTTTCACAGGTCTGTACACAGAGAACGAGTTCTGGGTTCTAGGCGCCAAGGGTTCATAATCTAAGCGCCGTATCTACGGCAGGTCCTTCAAGAAAGGTCGGCCAAAAGGTTATGGGAAGAAAGGAGGAAAAAGATCAAGACCCGGCTTCCGTCCGAGGTCAAAAGGAAAAGGTTTTGCAGCATGGGACGATGACCAGCAAGACACAGCTTTCTGGGGAAAAGGAAAAAGTAAAGGAAAAGGCAAAAAGGGCAAGAAAGGAATGATGAAAGGAAAGGATGCTTTCAAAGGAATGCCTTCATGGAAAGGAAAGGGCAAAAGTGATGCCAAGAACAAAGGAGGAAACAATCCATTTTTGTCACAACCTCCACAAGCAAATGTAGCACAGCCTGCAACATCTAGTGCGTCACAAGCCCCTGAAAAACAAGAAACAGCCCATGCCGAAGAAAGCTGGAGTTATGACTATGACACCTATTGGACAGATGACTGGTCAGGTTATGAATCCTACTATGGATATGATGGAGATTACTCCCAAGGTGATTGGTACAATTGGTCTTACCTTGCTTCCGCTGAGGAACTGACCGAATCCGAGGACAAGCAGTCAGAAAGTGTAGACGTCATTTCTGAGGACGGACAGACCGACAAGATCAACCGGTTCTGTTTTTCGGCCATTTGCTTGTTCCGATTTTTCGGACACGAACTTGTAGAAGCTTTCGCATTCGTGCTTCTGTTCGTGTCTCTGATGTACCAGTGCTTTTCAGATTTGAACAGGTTCCTATTTAAGAGCATCCGCCAAGTTGAGAAGAGTGTTTCTACCGAAATCGGTGACCAGCATTCGCTCCAGCCGCACACATGCCCGCTCAATTCCGTCTTTACGGAAGAGTGTGTATTTCTCAATTATGATCATGGTGCCCAACAAGCATGGCTTTGTGAATATGTAGATTTAGGTTCTCATCCGACTTATGTCATCCTTGATTCAGGTTGCACTCGAGCCATGGGATCCCGCTTTGCCATTGATCGCCTTGTACAGGCTTGCCAACAGCATCCGAAGCGTGACCACATATGGTTTTCTAAGCAACCTTGTTCAAGTAAGTTTTCATTTGCCAATGGAGAACAATCTACTGTCAAAGAAAGATTAGTGATTCATTTTCGCAATGATCGTGCACAAACTGGTTGGATTACAACATGCGTTGACATCCTGGACAAAGGTAAGGTTCCTATCCTCTTTCAGTTGAACAAATGCGGAACCTTCGCATGAACATAGAACATACTCCTGTAGGTGAGTTCATGACATGTCCACTTTTCGGAATGCAACGCACCGCATTAGCGGTCAGCACATCCAACCATCCAGTCCTTGACATTATGGCGCTTGCTACTTCCAGTTGGAAACCGATGTACAGCTTTCAGTCCGAAGACATCACATGCCCAGCATGCAATGGTAAACATCGTCCACACACAAACAAAGAAGGTTGCAAGAAATTTAAGGGATCAGAGCCAAAATCAGCACAAGTGCCGAAACCGGCCAAGTCTGATTCCAAGAAAAATGTCAAGAAGGTAATTCAGCCTGATAGCAAGTTAGATGTACCAGTTCAACCTTTTGATCCTGATGAAGAGCCAATGGTGGCCTCTGGACCAAGTTCCGGTTCAAAGGACGGAGTCCCAAGACGTCGGGAACCCCAGATTGAAGAAGAACCCGAGGTCAAACCGGAACCAAAGGTTGAAGTAAAACTTGAAGAGAAGAAGGAACCGTCACCTAAAGGAACATTGTCACTAGCTCTTCAGAGAATTCATGACAAGCTTCAATCACCAACTGAACTTCTCAAATTACATTTGAAGCATTTTCACATGACTACTGAACAATTCAAGAGAAGAACATCAGCTCTGAAGTTGCCAAAAGAAATTTATGACAAGTTTGACCAGATCACAAAATCATGTGACACATGTTCAAAGGCCAAAATTGCACCCTCGAGAACTAAGGTTTCAGGAATTCGAAGTGAAGTCTTTGGTGAACTTACTTTCATTGATCATGGAGAAGTTCCTATCAATCCTCAGTCAAAACTTCAATTCCTACTTATGTATGATGGTGCAACTTCTTTGACTACCGCTTTTGTAGTTCAGAATAGGTCTGATACGGTGACGATATCTCATCTTCAAGAGTACTTTGAAACTTATCAGCTGAATCCCAAATACATTGTTGCCGATCAAGCTTTTATGGGCACTGAAATGGAGAGCTACTATAACAGGCATAACATCCGGCCAATCTCTCTACGACCAGGTACACCTTGGCCAAACCGAGCTGAGGCAGCCATTCGCATGTTTAAGAAACAGGTCTCATTGATGCTAATTTCCTTGAAAGACGATCCTTTGCTTGCCAACATTACTTACAAACAGTTGTTGAGACAAGCCTGCATTTCAAGGAATACCATGGTAACACATGGTGGTGTTACTCCAATTGAATTAGCATTTGGAAGAAGACCTGCCGACATTACGGCGATTGAGCTCATGAATCCAGCACAGCTCACAACTGAGGCCCCTGCTCCTGAGAGACAGATTGAAGCACTAAGGTCGCTGGCGATGCGAAAGTTTCTAAGAGACATTGCAAGTAAACTCCAACTTAGTGATGGACCATACTTTCCAGGTGATAAAGTTTACTATTGGACCGAGGACAAATCAAAAATCAAATCAGACGGTTCACATGGAGGAAAATGGGTAAAAGGAAAGTTGGTTTCAGTAGGTGGTAGCATGGTAGGAGTTGACTTAGGAACCAGAATTGTGAAGGTCAACATCAGCAAGATCAGAAAGGATCACAACCCGATCGAAGATGTCGATGTACCTCTTGATCCTGCCACACTTGCCAGTGCCGAATTTTCGGCCAAAGATGCCTGTACAGCAACATCGAAGTCCACATGTAGAACCGATGACTTTGCCAATAAAATCATGCAGCATGATGCCTCTCAGACAGGTCCGGAAGGCATCCAGTATGGTAATTATGCCTGGGAACCAACTACTGCAGGAAAGATAGATTTCTTAGAGATGTTTAGTGGTTCCGCCAAGCTTAGCCAGTCGGCAGCCATGCAAGGACTTCGAGTTGGTGCTCCAATAGATTTGAGAACAGGTTACGATTTGCTCACTGCCGAAGGTCGGCGAAAGGCAATGGAAGTCATTGAGCGACAACAGCCAAAGATCATCCACATGGCACCTGTTTGTGGACCATGGAGTCAAATGCAGGACGTTAATGATCCATCAGATACTTATCAGAAAAGGAAAAGGTATCTTCCCATGGTAGAATTTTGTGCCAGTCGCTCTTTATCAGATTGAACATGGTAGATATTTTATCATTGAAAATCCTGCGACTTCCAAAATTTGGTTTACCAAATGCTTTCATCGCCTTCTCATGAAGCATGCCGTAACCTATGGGACATTAGATATGTGCGCTTTTGGTATGAGAGACCCAAATGGATATTACTACTACAAACCAACATCTTTACTTCACAACTTTCCTGATGGTGTCTTGAATCCAATT
This sequence comes from Cladocopium goreaui, assembly GCA_947184155.2. Taxonomy (NCBI): domain Eukaryota; class Dinophyceae; order Suessiales; family Symbiodiniaceae; genus Cladocopium; species Cladocopium goreaui. The sequence continues at coordinate 55,697 of CAMXCT020002688.1, forward strand.
TTCAAGAGATGTAGTAGCAAATCCAAGAAGGATCCAACTCATTATCATCAACCATTGGAAGGTAGTGCTCCTGGTTATGGATCAAGAACAAAGTTGGCACAAGTTTATCCATACAGATTCTGTAGCACTTTGATCAGATGCATCCTTCCGCTTGGAAATCCAAGGGCTCTCTATCCATCGCAGTTGTCACTTGCTGTAGACCTGCTGGAAGATTTGGATCTCAATGAATTGCGAGGAGTGCAAAATCAGCTTGCCGCACTTACGGCATCAGAGCATCCTGTGTTGGCAACTGACTTGTACGAACAGGGTCTTCCAGTACGCGACTACTACACGAAACGCTTGCTCAACCGCATTAATGCTCTACCCGCTGGTAATGTTTATCATCCTGTTCAGATCGAAGCACAACAAGATGTTTCACACGTCAGACAGATGTATCTAAGTACGTCCATGTTTGACAACGCAGTCATTTTTCGTGGTAGTTTTCAGTCCTTACGCGTTGAATACCGCCACACTCACGGCGTACTCTTACTTTGGAAGAAGAAGGATACGTCTCATGTTTTTCTGCGAGTACATCCTAGAGATTTGTCGCAGTTGATTGCTAGCCATTGGTCAGCAATCTTGTTTTGGAACAATGATGGAAGTATTCCTACAGATAATACCGACGACACTCCTGAACAGAACACCAACATCGACCCTCCACCGGGTCTTCCACCTCAGCAGAACAACAACCAAGAAGATGATGACAATCCGCCTGAACCATGTAACACTCCACCTTCATCACCACACCTTCCAGACGTTCCTATGCCTGATGAACCGCATACGCCGCATCCCGGCTTTCCTCCTGATGATGATCATTTTCATACACCATTCCATTCACCACCACGACCAAGTGATGATACACCAGACGGATTGCCCGGCCTGGAGCCGTAGCTGGTTTGAATCCTGTTATTACCCACAATCGTTATGTTCTGACCGATCAAACCATACCGTTTAGCAGGTTCTGTGGCGTTTGGTCTTTTGTTGATCGTGCTTGGCTCGATGTTCCGGAACCGGCAGAACTTAAAAGAATGAATGATTATGATTCTGATATTGATATTGCAATGCATGTTTGTCACCATCACTTGTACTGGGAAAAGAAGAATGAAAATGACAATGATGGTATTACCTGGACTCGTTCCGAATATGTGGACTATGTTGCAGAACAAACTGATAATATTCCTGTGGCAACCAAATTTCTTGAATGTTTTCGACAAGCCACAACAGGTCCTACCAGACCCGTTCGTCAGGTCGCAACTCCTAATAACCAACCGAGAGGACCGCCAGAGACTGACGACGATAAAAAGATTAACGCTCTCAGAGAGGAAATCTCTCAAAGATTTAAAAAGCACCTTGAAAAAGCGAAGAACCAGGAGGTGTCCTCAGCCTCAGAGAGCGAGGCCCCAAAAAGAAAAATTCAGTCCAAACCAATGCCAAAGAAGCAGAAAAGTACCGCAGGGACGGTCGAATCTGCAGGAGAATCCGACACCGATCCTGCCGCCTCTGCGGCGTCAACATCCGCCAGATCTCCGTGGGGACACAGACGTGCAGTAGTTCGGTCTGCGGCATGACGAGAAACGTCTACGCAAGCAAAAGAGCTCTTCAAAGACGCGGATGCCGCGCAGAAGTTTTACTCCAAGTTTAAAAACGAGACCGAAGAAATTGCGTGGTTCCAGCTTGGCATGTGATCATAATATTATTAATTATTCATCTGAACTTTCATCTGATTTTTTGCCTGACAGTATCAGTTCCAATAAGTCACCTTTCGATATCGGAGTTCTTATTGATGCCGTTTTAGCTGAATCCTCATATTTTGGAGCCACAAGATTGGAACATGCACAGACCCGGCAGGAAAATTTTCAAGACCTTATCCAGCATTTGCGGGAAGGTCGGTCCCTGGGCAATACATACCTGCAGAGCTTTGCCAGGCATGGCATTGAACAATTCGATTATACAGGATTCATCTACCGCATGGACGGTGCGAATCGTGTCCCGACTCTGCAGGAGCATTATATTGATGCTCAGGATGAGACGCCTCTGCCCATTTGGCGTCCAATGGTTTATTTTAAATATCCAGCAGGTCCTGAACTCACTGAAGCTGAAATTCTCCGTTTACTGGAACTTTTCAGGCCGTGTCTCCTCGGAAAACGAGCAGCCCAAGGTGTTGTCAAGCGCACCAAGGAGAACATCCATGAATTCCAGAGAGACACATACCAGCTTGGCATTTTAACCCTGAATCTTGGTCACATCAACCGTGTTCCGTATATCGGAGGTAGTTCCAAGTTTAGTTTCCAAAATGGGTCAGGACCGACATCAATCACAGAGCTCTTCCACATCTGGTATTCCGCAATGCGGCTCATATTGTTTGTTTATGTGAAGCTTCCGACAAATACAGAGGAATTGCCATTCACCGAGAACTTGCAAAGGAATATGGAATGATCGGCATGGTAGTTCACCCTGCAATTAACTCTCAATCACTTGCTGTTTTTATTCGCGGTGACCACTATGTCGGCTCGTTTATTGAGCTTCTCGGACATCACCAACACGAGACCGAAAACAAGTCTAGTCCGTTCTGAATCCTCCACGGAGCGATTTCCGCCTTTGTCATGGTGAAAATACTTCAGGTGAATTTGTAAGTCCGTCTGCCGGAGTCCGAGTTCCAAGGCCTGATGGTGAGAAAAATGTTGAAACCGCCGTCAAAGATCATTGCCGACCATTGGCCACAACTTTAGATTTTCAGGACCACTCCATCTGCGAGATTGACGGTGACCTCAGTGTAACGAGCGCCGAAGTTTGTGAAGTCGATCCCGGCGCAGACACGCATGACGTGCGACGCCTTCTCCTGGCTGAAGTCCGCGTTGCGGTGTTTCACATTTCGTCATATGCTTGGACCAACGCTTATCAGGAGACCTGCCAGAAATGGCTTAGTTTTGTTGCCAGTTGTGTCGAGCACCAATGCGATTTTCTTACAGGAGATGGCAACCTTTTTGCTCAACGTAGTTTCAAGTCTGATGACCATTCCGATTTTCGGACCTGCATCATGATTGACATTCTTGAACGATTTCTCCAACAGATCAATTTGCATCGCAGTCCGATCAACCGCATTACGTATAACGTAGTTTCTTCGACCACTGCTACCGAATATATCAGAAGTATGGAAAATAATGATGGTGATTGTGATTCAATGATTTTAATTTCTCTTTGTTATGGAAAGCAGACCGCTGTTACGGAAGCTCGTGCCAAGGAAGATTCCGCTTCTGCGGATGGATATGCTGGATCAGCTTTTTCAGACGAAGTTTTACTTAATGATGTTGAACAGTTAAAGCATTTGTTACCATACGATATGGGTGTCGCAGAGAAGGACTGTGCATGGCACTCGCCTTTGTTAACTTTTGTACAGTGGAAAGCACTCAAAAATATGCGCATCAGAACACAAAAATCTGAGGACAGAAGAAGAGAGCGCTGGGTGCAGAAAAATGAAAGATATAAAGATAATCGCGAAGATTCCAGAGCAGAACGTCGCGAAAGAAAGGATAGTGTTCCGCCTTTGCGGAGAGATACCTTTCGAAATGTTGGTGAGCAAAGATCTCGTTCCGCCAGCCGGGCCAGAAGCAAGGATCCAACAACACGCACTCCACAGCCGCCACCTGCGCCTGTGAGATCACCAGTAACACCACCAAAAACACCATCAGCACCTCCAACAAAGATACGTTACAAGGCTGCACCTGTATCCCTCAATCCAGCACCAACTTCAACTTCAAATGTTAAACCACCAATCAAGGCACCGCCAGTTGCTCCACCAGCACCGCCTGCTCGGTCTGCAAGATCTGCAAGATCTCCTAGCAACGACCCGATTTTTAATCCGTCTAGGATAATTGGAGCCAAAAGACCACCGTGGCGCGAGAGGTCGCAAACTCCAGATTCAAGAACCACACGTAAGCGACCATATGATATTCCAGAGCCACCGGCGCCACCACCTCGCATGACGGGTTCGCAATGGCTGGACCAAGGCCATCAAGGAGCATCATGGCTAGACCAAGGCCATCAAGGAGCATCATCCAGCTCCTCAGGATACCGAGATTACGGTTATTCATACAATCAACCATCATACTACAGATCGAATCCTCGCACCAGCAGTGTAGAATATGTTCCTGGATATACCGTTCCAAGACAGAGATGGATTCAAAAAATACGATGGTTCCTGGTTGGATATGATTCCACAGACTCCAGATCAATCGATCTTTTTCCATCAATCAGGAGAATTGAGAAGAAGAAATGAAATGAATTTCTATGGATGCACTTTCTCGATGGGACTGTAAGTCCTTCCAAATGCATATGTGCCGCTTTTGCGGCCAGCCAGCCTGTAGCTTTGAGTAGCTTTTTGTACAGTTTTGATTTTGTCTTCGGACTCGTTTCACAGCAGATCACAAGCTGAGCGCTTCTTGTGAAAGACAGTAGCATGTTGCGACACGAAGAAAATTTGTGTCTGTTTGTTACTTATTTTGTTTTACGTGTCTACACAATGCTTTCATGCATATTGACATGTACACATAATTCATTCTGTTTCATGCGCACTCCGCATGGCTCAAGATTACTGCAAGCCCGCGTGTAAAAAGATTGCAGCCGCCACTGTAGTGACCGCAGGTGTTTAGATAGATTCCAGGGCTCCCTTAATACGGGGAAAGCTACCTCACCCCCCCAGTTTGCACAGGCAATGTTACATGCAAAAAAAAATATTTGTATAGGCGCAGAGAAGCGCATTGCAAGTGTGACTTGAATCAAGAAGCGGGAGGGGGGGGATTGGGGGGAGGGCGCGGGGTTGCCTTTGAAGTTCTTTAGGCTTGCCTTAGGGTTTCTTCAGGTTTGGCTCAGGGTGTTTATAAGGTTGGCTCAAGTGTCTTGTTCAAGGTTGGCTAGGATCCAGTTAAAGTTTGTTTCAGGTTCAATCAGTAAAATCCAAACAAATATCGGCTACAAATATATGTATACATATATATATATATATACATATAATATATATATATATATCCCACAGTGTGTAATCTTTGATAAGGAACCTCCTTCCTTCCTTCCTTCCTTCCGTCCTTCCTTCCGTCCGTCCGTCCTTCCTTCCTTCCTTCCTTCCCCTATTAATGTTTTTTTGATCCCTAAAAATGTTTTTTTTGATGCCTACGCCGTCCTTCTGGTAGACTTTCTCCCGGCGGCACATCATTGGCTGCTTCACGGCATCAGACCGGCTAGGTTGTTCCAACAAGACCAAGCCGCCTGTCTGATTCTAATGAGCCGACACGCAACACACAAACTCCCAAAACTGTTTGCGTTCATTCCTCGGTGCGTGAAGCACATCCTTCCTTTTCCTCGCGCTGCCAAGAACTCCATGGACCACGCGGCACTGCCAACGTCACCACATCAGGGTGGCGCTTCTTGATGACGTCCTTCAGCAAGTCCTGGCGCTCCACCTTCCTTAGGTCCAGACCATAAAGCACATCGTGCGGAGGTGGCTCATTCCATTTCCCCACGCGACGAACCAGATCTGACAAAGCCGCGCGACCTGCGAAGATCCCTATCAACGTCCAAGGTCCGGGTTTCGCCTGCGCTACATTGCACATCCGTTGATGTACCCCCCGAGCTCTTTGTATACTCCTTGTCGAATGCTGCGTGTCTGCATCCAGTTCAAAGCCATCTTTCTGGAGTTTGAATGATCCGAACCCGCAGCAGCAGCATGCAGCACCGCTCGAAGAGGCCGCCGTCGATGACCTGGGCTCCTTCTGTGACTTCGATGGCTGCGCGGACGCCTGCAGAGTCATCGGAGGGGCCGATATCATCTGCATCATCTGGCGCTGCATCTGTTCCATCTGCTCTTGCATCATCGCCACCGCGTTCTGCATCTCCACGTTGGTTCTGGAAGGTCTCGTTGGTGACAGGCTGGACTTCTTCTTGGCGAAGGATGTTGCTCTCTTCGGACGCCGTATCGGCATTCGGTTCGTCCTGGCACTCGATCCCTCCGTGCCTGGCCTCACCACCAGGACCGGAGAAGTGTCCGGCTCTTCGTCGCTCATCTCCTCGGTGAAATCGTTCTCGATGTCAAAGCCTCCCACACCGCACGGTCGGTCATCACGAGCACCAACGGGGTACGAGCTGTCACGGGGGCTGGAAGTCGAGGATGCGGGTCGAGGCACGCCTTGCCTTGAACCCAAAACTGTAAGAGGCTGACCTTCTGCATGCGGCTTCATGTGAAAATTGAAAGGAACTTGTTGAGAAGGCTGCTCCATGTCAAGTAAATAGCGTCCTCCCCGCGATTGCCCTAATCCATATGAACGAACTGCATGTGTCCTTGAAGCAAGAGCGTGAGTCTCAGTACCAACTGAATCCCAAGGAAGCGCACACAGGTTTGGAGAGCAAAGGGTGGCAGTCACCACTGAAATTCGAAGTAAAAATGGGACGGTGGCCAAGTTGACATGGATGATGATTGCAAACCTGCTGCGATTGACATGTCCATCTCCAAACCTAAAGGACTCCTTCTCGGGTACGACCTTCACATAACAACTATTCGACTTCCATTGGTGCACAATCGAGTTGACCCAAGTTGTACCCGCCACCGTCTTCATACAACCCAAATCGAATATGGCCTTGTCCCCAAGTTCAGCCATCGACCACAACACCTCTGTACACAAATCGTTCGGATAATCGGGGACCTCTACCATACATCCTGACATAGGTTTGATTCATCCGCTGCCCCAACCACCAGCAAACGCGCCTTTGTAGAGCGTGCGCTCAAGGCTTGAGTGAAGAAAACAGTGGAGGAATGTCAATTTCCGACTTTCCTTTTCATGGCTTAAAATCCGTGGGCTTGAAACCAAATGAAATCCCACATCCACGTAGAGCCCCTGTCCAGCTTTAGAAACTGAACTTACAAGAGCAAGGTGGGGTAAGGCTGCGCGCGAAAGGTAAAAAACACCCCATGCTCATCTTTCCCTTGCAAAATTATATGAGGCCTACCGGTGGCGGAGCAGCGGTTATTGTTGGGATTACAAACCTTCACTGCAGAATTCAACTCATCAAATCGTGAGCGCAACAAACCAGTAGCTTTCCGCCAGGGTTGTTTGAACTGGCAGTAGTCCGTCTTCAGCAGATGAGCATCGGCCAAGAGCTGCACTGAAGGCGCTAACCACAAGCGACTAGTCCAGGGGTTTTCCAAAACCCAGCGAATACCAAGTTGGTTGCAAAACGAAATGATCTTCAGAGTGACTTCTAGTAGTTGGTTTCCCAAAGTGACCTTGTGTCTATCATGTGCACTAAGATGAGGTATCCCAAACAAACCATCATGGTCATCACGAACAGGAGGGGGACCACCGTCGAGTTTCCGAGCCCTTGACCAACTAGTGCAAGGTGCGCCAAGCCAAACCAGAGCAACGCGGTGAGTCCGCAAGAATTTGAAGGCCCGTTCCAGCACTGTAAGCAAATCATTGCCCGGCCCATATAGAATGTCATATGCCAAAATATGGTAACCCTCTGCTGCACATGCTTTGCTAAGATTAGCACAACCGGAGAAAAACTCAACCTCCCACCAAATTTGAAAAAAATGGCAGTCTTCATTGGGGTGAACACCTTAAGGACCAGCTTCTCTAGCTTTGAAACCGCTTCCAGTCCTTGTTGCTGCACCAGCGGAGGCAACTGTTGAAACTGCTGGTGAAGTCTGGCGTGGCACTCGTACCGACGCACTGAAGAGTCCGCCAGCCAGCGCCCCCTCATCTTGAAGTCGGTCGTGAGAAGGACCGCTGTGCCTCAGTTGGTACAACGTGGAGTGGTTTCTTGGAAGATTGATGCTGGCCAATGCATTCTCCCACCCTCTTCTCCAAGTGGGATAGTCCAAGTTGAACGGGTAGTCTGATCCCCTTTTTCGACTGAACTTTTCGATGGTGTGGTTGAGCCATGGCAAGACTGGCGAGTCCAGGAGGGGAGATTCGTTTGAAAGTCCCATCTTTGAAATTTCCATTCGTTCTTCGCAATGTGTGGATGCGCTTTTGTGGGCCCCACTACATCGTTTCCCCTCAGTCCTAACACTTCTGAAGGTCTCAGGTATGCAGTGAAGCTGAGAAGTGTTGCCAATGCTGATTCGGCAACAGCTTTACCACTATCAACGCCACCAGAGCAAAAGGCCTTGGGGGTCGTGTCTTTGCTGGGTCCACCTTGGACCACCCCTGCAGACTTCTCCTGGATCTTGGCAACTCTGCTTTGCTGCCAAGGTCGGGACGACAATCCATCAGGGCCGCAAACGCTTTGAAGCCTTCTGACACATCCATGCCGTCTGATAAGCGCTGAAGCTCCTGTCTAACTTGGCTATAGGACTCAGCGGCAACAGCTGTGTGGCTGCCAACTGGAAGAAAGCTGAGGTCCGGTTCACATAGTCCTGTCCCACTTCTCGACTCACTGCCACCTGTTCCAGAAATGTCTGTCCTGGGAAACGCGGCAGGGACTGAAAGGTGCTCAGAAACTTCTGTCCCTTGCTGGCACGGTCTTGCGCATTCTTGCCATCCAACTGGTGTCGGATGCTTGCCAACCTCTTGGATGGACTGATTGGGGCAACAACTTGGGAACCTCGACATTCTTGAAGTCCTTTCGAATTGGGGTAGCGCTCGAAGTCAACTTGTTTCTTGAGCGCTTTTTGGTATCTTTTGGATTCATTCCTACCAGCAACCCTTTCTGACTCCCAGAGACACGAACCATGATCAGCAACGTTCCACTCTGAAGGAATCCAATGTGTGAACAGTTGGCAGTTAGCTGCAACCAATCGAGAGGCGCGGAGCATAGGGTATGAACTACTACGTCCCTTACACGCACAAAGGACTGCAGAGAGATTGTCACAAAAGTGGAGACGCTTCGATCCAAAAGAGGATTTGTTTCTCAGCTTGTGTCTCAACGATGCAAGGATGGCTCGAAACTCCAGCACAGTTATCGGCTCAGGAAACTTCATCCGTGCAGCAAACACAAAAATCCATTTTTGAGGGGACATACCTTCGAAAGAAATCTCGGGAAAAGCATCGTTAATCTCGTATGGATCTTCATGTTGAACTTCGCAAGGCTTAACCGTCACGATATCAATGAATGGGTCTAAACCAACACATGGATCATGATGAGAAACCGTAGCTTTCCTAGGAGCAACTTGTCGCCTTACACTTGTACCTCCAATTTTCCTTGCGCCGACCAATGTGATTCACACGCTGTGTCGAAAACTCCCATTTACAAACACCAATTCCAGATAGTGAGGCATCCGACGCATAAACAGTGGAATCCCAAGGTCTTCTAAGATCGGCAATCAGCTGCCCACTTCGCTTCAGATCGTGCTGGTGGCCACAACCTCCGTCGAGACTGATAGCAATCTTGCACAAATTGATACATGCTTCTGAAAATGGATAACAATTCACAACGCAGCATCATAAAATGAACACAATGCCCAATCAACTTCTCCACCATCTTCCCTGAAACTCTGGGCCCACTGGCCAAACATCGCAGCATAGCAATGACCTTTCCAACCTTGGACGGAATGGGGGGTGACTTTGCCAACAGCAACATTGATGTGAAAACCAAGGGAGTTTGCAGAGGAAGCGGCGTCCAACTCCTCGTGGACAACAAACCCAATGTGTCTAAGGTGTGCAACAGCATCATCTTTCGCTTGTTGAACCCTTTGTCGGCAGATCCCAGCAATGTTGAGATTGTCTGCATAGGCAATCACGACCGGTTCACCAGTTTCGAGGCTCGGGCAAGCAACTCCTTCAGCAACTTCTCGGTTTGGGCCCAAACCTGCACCGACCAAAGCTTGGTAGGAGTGAATGCGTTGTGCCCAATACATAGCCCAACTCCAACCCATTGGCGTGACCACAAACATTGGGTGAACCATGCCTTCGTCGTCAAAATCGCTTCCATGTTGTGGAGAAACTCCCCGCTCCGCCAAAAGCCTGCCAAGTATGGCACGGAGGCAGAAGTAGGGCTGCAATTCCAAGGGCAGAGGCTGTGAATAAAAATAGCCGCGTATATCAAACTGAGCAACGAATAATGACTCCCCTGGTGGGAGTTGCAAACTGCTCCATGATGACCCTGCTGCCATCTTGAGAGGAGGAGGGTCCCGAAATCATTGGTTCACCGCCCTACAGTCCAGAACCAGCCTGAGGGCCCCAGACTTTTTCGTCACAAAGAAAGGTGTGATGCGATCCTTCGGACGATGAGTGAATTGAATCACGCCACGCTTGTACAAACTCAACACAAAAATCCTGGTATACTTGATCTCATCACGTTGCAAGACAATGTCCATAAAAGGCTTGATCCTAACACCACGCTCAACCATCTCTCCCCATCCCTGTGGTGAAAGCATCATAGTAGATATGGGGTCCTTCAGAAGCTCACGACCAAATGGATCCAGCAGGTCATCGAGCTGAGGTGGAGTAGCTCCTACAACCGGCAGGGAAACGAGGTCTTTGCTGAAGGGCCTGACTGTAGTCTCAACCTCTTTAGAATATGAGGGAGTGGAATGCAGAAGCTCTTTCATAGCTTCACGCTGACTATACAAAGGAATACGTTCACAACCATGGCGAACTTGTTTGAAAAGCTCATGCTGGGCTTTCTCCTGAACAGCCAATGGAGGCAAAGCAGCTGATACCTTGGCGACATCACGCCCATACATCTCATTGAGGGATTGGATGATATTGTTCACCTTGTCAACAGTCTGATTCACCTTGACCTTTCGTCTTCTTTGGGAAGAGCTACAACCAGGAGTACCATCACGGAAACCCAGCAAAGGAAGAGGAAAAAGATCACGACGATCCGCCTCAAAACCTGTGCCCTGCTTCGGACACGTGTTGGCCTGTGTGGAGAAAACAAGCACATCCTCGGCCACTGGAGGTGCCCTGGTGTTCTTCATGCTTGCTCACCGCCGCCTTCACCCCCTTTCTTATTCTTGGGGTTTTTGCGGCGCAACTGAGCCTCTTCCCAAGCCTTCCTAGACTCCTTGAGGATGGCGGCCTCATTCTTCAACTCAATTGCCACGTAGGAGGCCATCGCCGTGACAACACCCTGAGCACTACGCCTGTACTGCCAACCCATCATGATATCAGCAGAAGAATAGTCGGGCGCAGAAGGGGATACTTTGTGAGCTTCCCGGATAACCATCATCCGTCTGATCAGGAGCTCGGCACTTTGAAGAGCAGGAACCTTTATCTGATCTATGGTCACCATGGACCCAGTGGCTCTGGTGTGCGACGCATACGTCTTCGCGCTCGTAAACAGACCTGTCACCTCGGGGAATCTCCGCAGTTCGAATCCAGTATTCATGGAAGGTCGTGGGAGTTTGGTTCTGATCACGAAGTATCTTCAAAAATGTCAATGCTGTCGATGGACCCTGCAACTGAAGCCCACCCCCTTGTGGTGGGAAATCATCCAACAAGGCAACCGAGAATTGAACTCCCTCCGATGAAGACCCTGGTTGTCGAACATGACTGGGAAAACCCTCAAGTCCTCGAGCTTGTAGGACCCAACCTCGTCCGCACTGACCTTCTTGGCGAAAACAAAATCGTTGCCAACTGGAACCAGAGCCCGTTCACCTGAAACCTGACTGCCTGGAAGTAGAGGAGTAGGATCAACAGCAAGAACATCACCTCTAGATATAGCATCTTTCTTCTCCAAGGCAACCGAGGTCTAACCGGTGGAGGAGGTGCAGGAGGAACTGCCCCAACAACATGCGCAGGTTGGCCAACCACCAAAGGACCAAGACCAGCTATTGCCCTGATATTTGAAGCTTCAGCCCGACCCTGTTGCATGAATCTGGCCAAATCCACTGGAGACAAGGGAGCAAAACCATACACCGAAGCAGGATTGATCCGACGTACCAGATGCCCATCAGCTCCACCATAATGGAAATCAGTCAGATCCACATCCATGTTGGAAAGTTGCTCTTCATAAATGTCATGATCAGGAGTCAGCACTGCAAAATTATCTGCCGTGGTAGGAGCGAGAATGACTCGTGTATGCCATACTTCAGGGACTTCCCCGTAGTTAAGGCAACAAACATGTCCTGGCTCCATTCACAGCACGTCTATTGTGTCAACGGCAGCGCCTTGCCAAACACTCCCTTTCCACCCTTGGGCGGAGCCTTTGCTGAAGTGGCGCTAGTAGGCTGGAGAATGGTATATTCCAACTAGCCACCACCAAGAGAATCAAAGGCTTGTTCCTGCTAATCGGGGGTTCAAAATCTAACTGAGGCTTCAAGTTTTGGAGGTGTTGTCATGCATTGTGACAGCATTGGGCCCATGCTTTGATCTTGTGTGGATGAGCTCTTGTGATTCACCAACACAATGAACCCAGCCAGCCCAGAAGCCGAAACACCCATGGATGCTCAGCCGAGATGCACTGACGAGTGCAAGCACACGGTGTTGGCAATGGTGGAGTCGGCTGCACCAATGGCCCACGAAGCGTCCACCCAGCTGCTACCGAACCAGCAGTGACCAGGAGATGGGAATCCATGACCCGTGAACACCAAAGATCTTGACGAAACATAATGGCGGCGGTTTCACCGCTCAAACCATCCCAACACACGTGTAAGTACAGGTTGGGGTACAACTTGAGATTCTTCAAGCGCCCTTTGTAGCACGCATCGGGCTGAGCACAGCTCTGGAGGCAAGACCAATCCGATTCATTGGTCACGTCTTGCTTGAAGGTCACATTTGTGGCATGTACTGGAGCTCGCTTGCGATATGGACATTCCTGTGACCAATGTCCAAGTTGTCGGCAGATGAAACATGGCTCCGTCTTCTGTTGCTCCTTGACCCACTTCTTCACATGCTCTCTGTCCCGCACAGCTGCTTGCCCCAACGGCTGTCCTTGAACATGACCTTCACGTTGGAAATATTGTCTCATCTTCTTGATTTCTCTAACTCGATTGCGGGCCTTGCACCCCTGCTCATAGATCTCAGCCATTAGAGACATCAGGCATAGATGGAGTGGACGCCGCTGATCCCCCCTTTGGCGGCAGAGTCCACAGAGACACCACCAGCAGCACTCGCCTCCAAGATGTTGGGGAGAGCCACCCATTCCACCATGCTTTTGAACCGGGCACTTGTCCTCCCGGTCCAATGTCGGCTCACCTCGTCCACCGGGACAACCCGGTTGTCCCTCCAGTTGCTCGGCAAGGTCGAGAAATGCATTCGTCGCCGCATCCTCATCGTCAAGCTTTCCACCATCTGCCGCCTTGATGAGGGCGAGGTCCCTCTTGGTCAACTTCGCCGCATCCAGCAAGTGGCCCACGTAGAATTTCGATCCCACCTAGTAAGCTGGCGAAGATTGGTTCTCTTGACGATAGATCCCAGCCCGGTTCGAAAAACTCTCCACCGACTCACTCGGCAATTTGGACAATCTCATAAACTTCTGTCGGCGTTGGTCCACGTTCTTCTGATCCAGGAGCTTAATGACAGGCGACCGTTCCATGGTCGCCTTGATAGTTTCAAGGCCATCCGAAGCTGAAGCCTCTTCCACCGACAAGCGCTGCACTATCTTGCCGGCCCTTTCTTGCAGCTGTTGCATAAGTCTTGGTCCTCTCATCTCACATGGCAAAGCTTTGCCTTCAGAAGCCGCCCGGAACGTTACACTCCTCCAATACTGTTCCCAGCTCCCACCCGGACGAGCGTAGAAGATTGGAAGGCATCAAGAGCTCAACTTCCCCGCGGCAGCCACCAACCAGGAAGCATTCCCGGCCACAGCAGTAACTCCTCTAGCTTCGCCAGCAGGAAGGTTGTCCTTATCCTTCACTGCTGCCGCTGTCGGGGAGACGACGGAGGTCTCCAGTTCATCACGTCGTGCTCTACCGTGATCGTCACCATGTCCTCTTCCATGATCGTCTAGTTCGCATACTCCCTGCTGCGCAAGAGCCCGATCGTGATGTCCTCCGCCATAACGGTGCCCTTGTCCAGCATGTAGCGCCGCATCCTGAAGATGACGCAAGACCGCATCATCTTCCTGCTGTCCCTGAAGGTCTTCCACATTCCACTGCTTCCTGCTGGACCACCATGACCATCATGACCAATTGGAGTTGTGTCCAAAACTCTCATCCGACCAATCGCTCTGAACTGAGTGCCGCTCACTGGATTGGTCCTCATAGTTCTCGGCCGGGTAATTCTGCACCACATAGTTCTCCACCGTTGGCCAAGTCCACCAATTCTCCCAGTACTTGGCATCATCGTCGGAGGAACTCCACCAAGACTGCCGATCCCGTTCAACGCCACGTCGGTGTCTGCTCGCTTCCAACCACGGACCCGAATGCTGCCACGGATCTTCCGCCGAAGAGTCCTTTTCTTCTCGGACTGGGCTCATCTCCAACACTGCTGCGGCATGCAGCGATGTTGCTGGCGCTATTATGTCTTGCGCCGTAGCTTCAGAGGCTCCGCATGCAGGACATTCTCCAGCTGGCTGCCCTGCCGCCAGGCTACTACCGGGTTCCAAGCTTCCGCGTCGTTCAGCTCCCGATGATCCCCCTGACTCCATGAGCTCCTCCATGTCCACTTGAGAACCCGCTTCCCGTCGAGCTCTAGCAGCTGCAACACGTCCCGCTCCTCGAGGTCGAAAAGCTGGCACCGGAACGTCCAGCGGCCTCGGAAGCTTCTCCACCTCGGTCCAGGAGTCGCTGCCCTCCAAGGAACGCAGAGCTCCCGAAGGCTCCAGCAAGGGAAAGGCCATGGTTCAAGGCCAGGTGGGCTACAGGTCGCCGACAACGTGGCTCCGCTACCACTGAAAAGGCCCGATCGCCCCAAAAAATCCAACTACTCTTTCCCTCCTGAAGCCACGACCGGCTGGTAAAGCCGAATCAACCACAATAACAAACATGCTGTGTCAAATATCTAAGATGTCCAACCCCCGCCCCCGGTTGAGAACCTCGATCAAAGACTTCCTTAGGCATGGCAAATGACATGGCTGAGCACATCGAACTCCAAAAATCTCCCCACCAGTCTTCAGAGAAACAAGAGAATACCTGAGAGAACGTTTGCATGCAAATAACATA
The DNA here is from genome assembly GCA_947184155.2 of Cladocopium goreaui. Lineage (NCBI taxonomy): Eukaryota > Dinophyceae > Suessiales > Symbiodiniaceae > Cladocopium > Cladocopium goreaui. The sequence goes on from CAMXCT020002688.1 coordinate 70,773, forward strand.
ACATGTGCATGATCTCTTGAAATCTCTTGAGTGTATCTCATTTGTGATGGGCTTCACTTTGGTCTCATCCTCCATCTTCCACGCTTTCGCTTCTTCAGAATCCACTTGACTGATGGATTCGATTACCTCATCAATACCTTCAGAACCCTGCGCAATCTGCCTCTGCAGATGATCCGCAGCGGCACTTGGCATGACGAATTGCACCTGAGATGTCGGGGGAACTGGAGTTTCCGCTACCTCAAGCTTAAGAATCGACATGAGAATTATCAACGCTTCAAATGCAACAAATAACAAATATAATAAATAACAAACATGTTGGAATACCAGTATGTCTATACATGTCTTTGATTTTGGATCTTCCTAACACACTGGAAGCAGCGGCCTCGATCTCAATCGTGGATGCCACAAATTGCTCGTAGACCGTCCAGATGCGCGTCAAATACGCCGGTTGATGCCACGTATCCAAAATGGCAACCATTTTTCCGATACGTTTGAGATTGCTCTCAAACACCTCCTCGAGATTGTCGCTTCCAGTGCTGCTCTCTTCGACCAGGATTCGGTACTGATTGTTTGTGAAGAAACACATGAAGAAGTAACATGAACCAACCAGGCTTTGCTGAAACATCTCCAAAGCACTCTGCACCTGCGCTCTAGGGCAGCCGGGACTACTTCATTGTGTGCAGGGAAGCTGGAAACCTCAACCTGGGTTGGAAGTTCCTCATATCATTTCCTATGATTTCCTGGCACCGGATTATTGAATGGCTCCGTGACAGACATCTTCCAGCTTTGGGACATCAAAAGTAGTGTCTCCAACATGGCAACTACTCTGGTCACAAGTGCGAAGGAAAACGGCACAACAGGATACAACAGGAATTTCACAAAATGGCACAACATGTTTCTAAAAGTACTTGACAAAGACGCGATGAAAACTGTTCGCCCAATTTGCCCATGTTCGCCTCGTGCAGACTGTATTTCCAGGTCCAGCTCATGAAATGCGTCTGTTCTCGGCGTTCACAGCGTGGTATCCAATCCACTAACGCACATCCAGCTCTACCATCACGTGGACAGATCATGTCTCGACCAATGGGATCTTCTGAAAGCCAAAAGGCCGTCTTCATGTCCTGAGTTTCGTCAAAAACAGTTTGACCTTTTAACATGTGATGCGATGTGACATTTGCCGACCTGGGTCAAACTAAACGAAGGCTGTCAAAGAATGGCAGGTCCAGTCATAAGATCCAAAGTTATTTCATATTTTGAAACGTTGCACATGAGATTAGCGTCGAAACAGGGTTGTTCTGACCCTACGGGGCTGAGCGAGGTGAGCATTAAACTTGAACAAGGATCGATGAAGGTCGGATCGTTCTTGCCAGTGCGTTGCGTTGCCAGTTGAGCGAAGTCAGCAGATAGCAGATATTGTATGCTGACCTGGGCCCGAGATCGTTCAGGGTCTGGACTGGGAGCAAAACACAGGCGCGCGCAGATCATCGTGGAATATCAAGGGCAGGAAAACAGGTTTATGAAAGAGCCGCTGCATCAACATAGTCAAAAACATGCTTTGCTATCTAGAAACCCCGGCTCTTTGACTCTGCCGGACGCGCATGGCAGACACGCTTTGCTCGAACTTGGCTTTCTGAAGCCCAAGACGACTCAATTTCTTCGAGTATGCCGTGAGCGTGTCTGGTTGCTCATCCTCAGAGAGGCACCCCACAGGCTCACGCTCTATATGATGACATGTGTTGAACATGTTGGCATTTAGAAACTGAGCCCTCGATAAACTTCAAACTCCCGCCTGGTCAAGCATCCATGCTGTGTATTGCTGTGCAAGTTATCCCAATGGAGGCTTTCGTTTGGCAGTCAGGGGGCCTTGGCACATGATACGCTTCGAATACCAAGCATCCCAAAGTTGGGCATAGACTTCCTCCAGGGTGCGTTCGATCTTCCGAGCTTTGCGAGAGCTATTCCACGAAAAGGCTAAGCGACCACCGACCCCCAATGCAACCAAACCAAGCACCAGAAGTGGCAGGTGCCACCAGACCTCATGAGCATCATGAAATGAATCACTGCATGCGGATACGAAGAAAGGCAGGGGTGTCTTGAAACATCCGAGCAAGTCAAAAATTGAAAGCAGCGTGCGTGTTCTAGCACATTCTGAAGGTCCATGTTCATTTCGCATTCTGCTTGGCAGTGCGACATTCATAAACGGCAAGTGCACAGAAGGCAGAGTTATCATCCAGCGGGACCGAACAATTTTCTGGTCGCTGGATTTTCGTGGTTGTGGTTGAGCCATTTGTCAGTTTGGGACAATAGATCTGCGTTGCGGTTCTCAAATTTCCGCAGTAAAGGGGGGATCCAAAGTACGATGCCAAGATAGAGCTCACAATGTGTGAGGGTTGTTACATCAAGCCCACCCAACCCAACATAATCCAACCCCATCCAGGTAGGTCAGGGGTCACCTACGGCAGTCAAAACGGGTAACACAGGCGGTCACGAAATAAAGTGAAGCCATTAAACATGGAACCCGAAACAGTTCTAGAAGTCCAATCTATCCCACACAAGCCTTCTAAGCAAGAGATGTTCCATCTCACTTCAGAATTTGCGTCCCTCTGGCCTCCAAGATATGTCTGATTCATGAGCTAAAACATCTCACTTCTCCAAATCTCCCACCCTAGTTTCGAAACAACGGACATGCAAAAATCAGATTCGAAAACTTCAATGCTCGTGCAAGAACGAGGGGTTGCTGGCCGTGAAGACTGATACACTCAGATCAAAACACAGTCCGCAAGCCGTCAGCGCAATGGACGCGCAAGTTCAATTAAGTCACTGTTCCACGCGATCAACAGTTCACAACCGGCAGTCAAAGGAAAGGGGGCAGAAAACAGCATCCACTTCCAGCTTTGAAGCCGGAAAACCATGAAAAATTATGTGCTGAATTTCCATGTCTCAATCAATAAATATATATATATATTGTGGGAAGCCTAGTTCCTGTAACAGTGAGCACAAAAAAAACACCAGAAAAACCACGAGAAAAAGTGAAAAAATGGAGGTTTGTTTTCCAAAAGTGCCGGCTTCAAAAAGCCATCTGTTTTGGAGCTGCCCATTTTAGCGCGCTGCATGAAGTGACACAATCATTTTGGAAGCATGATGTGGCATTTTGCATTGACTTGTTCCACCAAAAAGTTGGAAAATAGAATGGCATCCAAGATTCAAAATGCACACTTTGTAGGTTGAAAACCCCACTGGAGATTCCTAATGCAGATTCTTAGTTGTCAACGCCTTTCTTCAAGTGAGCCCTACCAACTGACACTCTACCTGACATAATATGGCCGGGCATCCACAGCGACATCTTATCGGACATTCTATCTAATATCTTACCTGAGATACAATCCGGTTTCTTGCCAGACATACTATTTGAGCCAAAAAAAAGGGCCTTGGGGTAAAAACTATTTCGGCAAGAGACCACAAACAGTGTGGTGGAGTGGGAGGATAATGTATGACAACGTTGTTGGTAATGTTGTGGATGATGAGGATGAGGATGATGATGGTGATGATGATGATGATGATGAGAATGTCGCAGACGATTCTGTTGAGGATCATGATGCTGAGGAAGATGAGGTGGAGGATGATGATGTTGAGGAGAATAAGGGTGAGGATGATAATGCGGAAGATGAAGTGGAGGATAATAAGGTGGAGGATGATGATGTTGAGAAGGAGAAAGATGATGATGTTGAGGGCGACAATATTGAGGGGGATGACTAAAAAAGATGATAATGGGGCAAGGACCAACATTATGTCTACTGACCAAGACTTCGCTTGGGTTCCACAAGAGCTTCTCATAAGGACCTGTACTGTACAAAATCATACAAGGATCTCCTACAAGGATTTCATTAGGATCTCTAGAAGGTCTTCTTACAAGGACTGGTTCAAGAGCGCGCAAGGACCTCTTGAGAGGAAATCATGAGGATCTCTGCAAGATCTTCGCACTAGGACCTGTACAAGATCATGCAAGGACATCTTTTACAAGAAGATTTCATCAGGACTTCTAAAGGATCTTCTTACAAGGACTTGTACAAGATCATGCAAGGTCCTCTGGGGAAGATTTCAGCAGGGTCTTTGCAAGGATCTTCGCACAAGGCTCTCTACAAGATCTTCGTGCAAGGATCTCTTGACAAGGATCTCTACAAGATCTTCCCACAAGGATCTCCATAGTGAAGATCATGCAAGGACCCCTTGAATGGATTTCTGCAAGATATCTCTACAAGGATCTTCGTACAAAGATCCCTAGAACATCTTCGCGCAAGAATCTCTTGACGAGGAGCTCTACAAGATCTTCCCACAAGGATCTCTGACAAAATTCTCGACAAGATCTTCCTCACAAGGATCTCAGGATCTCCATCAGCTCTTTTCGCAAGGACCTGTACAAGATCATGCAAAGACCTCTTGAAAGGATTTCAGCTGCATCTCTGTAAGGTATCTAGGGAGATCTTCTGTTTGAAACTTTCAGATTACATTCCGTGTCAAACCTGCTGTCCCACTCTCCTCTAAGAAGGCGAAAGGATCCACCATGGGTGGCCCTCCGGGGCACCAGGGTCACGAAGACTAAACGCAATTAAAACTGAAGTTTTTTGTTTTTTTCCATTGTTTTTTCTTGTAACTGTGACCACGAGACAAAGCACGAGAAAAAGCACGGGAAAAAGCACGAGAAAAAGCACGAGAAAAAGCACGAGAAAGAGCACGAGAATCACGAGAAAAAGCACGAGAAAAAGCACGAGAAAAAGCACGAGCAAAGCACGAGAAAAGCACGGGAAAAGCACAAGAATCACGAGAAAAAGCACCAGAAAAGGCACGAGAAAAAGCACGAGAAAAAGCACGAGAAAAGCACGAGAAAAGCACGGGAAAAGCACGAGAAAAAGCACGAGAAAAAGCACGAGAAAAGCACGAGAAAAGCACGAGAAAAGCACGAGAAAAAGCACGAGAAAAGCACGAGAAAAAGCACGAGAATCACGAGAAAAAGCTCGAGAAAAGCACGAGAAAAGCACGGGAAAAGCACGAGAAAAAGCACGGGAAAAGCACGAGCATAGAGGCAGAGTAAGCAGGAATATCACATATCACTATCACTACTTTGGATGCAATATTTTGTCACAAAAAACAAATTCTGAAGCGGCAGCAGCTTCCACAACTCGGAGACAGCATTGACAGCGTGTAGATGTCTAAAATTACGTTTTCTTTCAATACATGAAGAATGACTTTCTGCGCAAGACAAAATTTGCATCCGGTATCCAAAGCATTTGAACAGCTTGCCAATTCCAATGTGACAATGTACAACCCCGTTGAGAAACCATTGCGTTCTAGGGCCATCGACTACGATGTCTAGTGAAGTCTAGTGTTTAAAATTGTGGCACTGTATCAACATTGATATGATATAAATATATATAAATATGCATTTACATTGTTAAATTGCAATACTGATACTCTACCGGACACTCTTTGGCCCCCTTTCAGGACTCTAGAGACCCCATATCATACACTCAAGAGTCCCGAAAGCTAAAATTGCTATTTTTTTGCTTCGCTAAACCGGAAAGGCAAAAGTCTAGCTAAAGTGAATGGAACCTTCTCCTTTACCTTGCTGTTAGAGGAAATAATCAAAAACAATTGGGTTGGAAGATGTGTTTTATGGATGTGTTACTGTTTCTTTCCTTCCGCAATTGTATCTTGAGACCATTTTTGGTCAAGTTGACCTTCTAGGGCTGTTGATTACAATGTATAGTCTGTATAGTGTTTAAAAAGGTGCCGCTTTCTCAATTACTTTTAACCACATACCACGTGGACACATTGATATGAATTATATATTGATTATATTGACATTGATTTACTGATCACTGATTTACATTACATTTCTGATACTCTACGGGACACTCTTTGGCCCCCTTTCAGGACTCTAGAGACCCCACATCATACACTCAAGAGTCCCGAAAGCTAAAATTGCTATTTTTTTGCTTCGCCAAACCTGAAAAGAGTGAAAAACGGAGAGGAAAAAGTCCAGCTTAAGAAAAGGAAATGCATTAGAAGCAAATGTTGTGAATGGGCTATTGCTTCTTTTCTTCTGCAATTGTTTTTTGCGACCTTTTTTGGTCCTTTTGGCTTCTGGGGCCCTTGAGTACTCTATCTTTGGCTTGTAGAGTTTTCAAAGAGGGCCACAAGCCATAGAGTATTCCACAATGTATAGCGTACATAGGGTACACAAAAATGTGAAATGTAATAATAAGAATTTCATTTCATTTTACTTTTTCATAACATAATGTATTGGCTGTATTGGCGAAGCGTATACTATACTCTAGTGACTATCCTGTGGGAAGCCCAGTCCCTGTAACAGTGGAAAAATTGTTTTTAATTATAACTACCACCCCAGGGGGAGCACAAACAAATCCCGTTTTTTCAAAACTATCTTTTGCAACTTCTAAAAGTAAAACCAGGAACCTGACAGTTAACAGCTAAGGCAATTTTTGGTTTTCTTAAGTCAACACCTGTGGAAACACTAAAATCAGAAAAACCTTGGGTCTAACATACTGGAATTTAGTGTTCCCACAGGTTGTTCTGAATTTAGTGTTTCCACAGGTGCTGATTTGAAGAAAAGAAAAAACTTTGCTGTCTTAGTTGTCAGGTCCTTACTTTTACTTTTAGAAGTTGCAAAAGATAGTTTTGAAAAAACAGGATTTGCTTGTGCTCCCCTTGGGGTGGTAGTTGTAATTAAAAACCATTTTTCCACTGTTACAGGGACTAGGCTTCCCACAATATATATATATATATATGTATCCGCCGACCCCGGCAGACGCAAGGGGGAGCGCGCCAGGGAATAAGACATTTGACCCTTGTTTCGGACTAGTACCACTTCTATTCTATAGGGTAGAACAGCATATAGCCAGTCGCCTGACACCTTAAATCGCAATTTTTCCTCAGTTTTTGACGCCCAACGTCCATTTCGTGCGAAAGGGTTGCGCGGGGACACCTTAAATCGCAATTTTTCCTCAGTTTTCGACGTCCAACGTCCATTTCGTGCGAAAGGGTTGCGCGGGGACACCTTAAATCGCAATGTTTCCTCAGTTTTTGACGTCCAACGTCCATT
>CAMXCT020002689.1:0-90021 GCA_947184155.2 Cladocopium goreaui
TATGTATGTATGTATGTATGTATGTATGTATGTATGTATGTATGTATGTATGTATGTATGGTATGTATGTTATGTAATGTAATGTAATGTAATGTAATGTTATGTTATGTTATGTTATGTATGTATGTATGTATGTATGTATGTATGTATGTATGTATGTATGTATGTATGTATGTAGTATGTATGTATGTATGTATGTATGTATGTATGTATGTATGTATGTATGTATGTATGTATGTATGTATGTATGTATGTATGTATGTATGTATGTATGTATGTATGTATGATGTATGTATGTATGTATGTATGTATGTATGTATGTATGTATGTATGTATGTATGTATGTATGTATGTATGTATGTATGTATGTATGTATGTATACACCCATATATGATGAACAACTTCCGCAACCACTTCAGTTGCATGTTTTGTTGGTCCATGGCTACCCAGTTCCCCATCCCAACAGGTGCCTGTGCCCTGTTCTGCCGCAGCGCGTTCGCAGCTCTATGTCAATCGCAGCTGCGAGGCACTGAGCGAATCATCCCCAAAGCTTATGGTCTGATTCGGGAAATATAGAATTGGGTGGGGATGAGAACATATTCCCAAATGCAAATTGGCTTATGTTGGTTCTGATACTTGGCTATCTTGTTTATAACCATTATACACATCCCATATTGTGGGGAAACTATAGGATGGTTCTGCAAATTGGCTTATATGATTAGTTCTGATTTGGAGATGTTATGACATTGTTGCAATTTGCCCAGTTGATCAGGTTTTACCAACAAATACGGGGGTTTCAAGACATGTGGTGATATACTTGGGGATGAGTCAATAGCCTTGTGATATCACATGAGGGCACCACCAGGGCACTGAGGTTTTGATCCATAGCTAGCCGTCCAACCACTGCACACTTCTTTGGTACAGTACCTGGTGGCTTCCATCAGCTTAGAGACGCTGTGATGCTGGCTTGATGTTGAGGCCTCAAAAAGAATCTCGCAGGAAAGTGCGAGCAAACTAGTGGTCAGTTCAACGCTTAAAAACAGTGAACGGTTATTTCTTGATATATCAAATTCACAGTCAGCAAGCATCAGCACCCTGCATGGCTCTGACTGCATGGCTCTGCGACCTCAGCAGTGTCAGGATTAATGAACCATCAGTTTGGCAACAAAGGGGGGGGTGCTTCAATTTTACTGTAATGATTCCATTAATGATCATTTCCTGCAAATTTACCATGCTTTTGATGGTACCCCCCCCAAAAAAAAAACAACAGCGGATGGTTGGTGCCAGGGTGCAGCTGAGCCTGCCAAGCAGCGGGTCAAGAGGCGGGTATTCCAAATGTTGGGTCAGACCCAAATGATCATATTGTTGCTTAATGTTGCTTACATTATATACTGTATCTTATTATTATATCATATCCATTCATATCCCCATTCAATCACCATATTTGCAATGAACAAATCCCATTAAATCACCATTTTGATTGGTTCAATCCATGGAATACACGACCCATTTGCATTATTCATTGGTCAAATCCCAATTTTGGATGGCGAGACCCTTCAGATCTCTTGCCCTAAACGGACCTTGTCCCAAGAATTTGGGTCAGCAATGCTGTTTATTGACGTTCCCATGGTACGAGGCTACCCCCTCTTCGAATAAACAAAAATGCATCTTCGGGATTTGGACATTTTTGGAAGTCAGATTCCAAACTCAAGATATTGAACAATTCTTAAAACGACATGCAGTAAGAACATGAAACCTCAGGACCTTGATTTTTTCGAGGTCATATTCATCAAAAAACAGGCAGGAAAAACATTGGGGAAAAATGGGGCAACAAAACTTCCGAAAAATGTTGGCGTACTTTATTGTGGGGTGGTTTACTGATCTGTCCTGAGTCCTGGCATGTGGTTTATTTATTTTTTGTAGCGCCTGTATTTGTTTTTTACCGGACATGGACATTAAAACTCGGAATTTCAGAAATGCCTTATCTTTGCTCCAATCCTTTATGCCTTGTTGGCAAATAAGATCTCTCAATCCCGCTCCCCCAATCAGATTGACTTCCCCACGTGGGCTTCCAATGTGTTTGCCACCGAAACCCGCACCTGCGTTGCCGCTCTTTCCTTCACTCTGCATCTTGGCCTCTTAATTTTGGTGTTGCCCCAAGTTGGTAATATATCTCAATCAACACCTCTTTAACATTCTTTAACTATAGTCTATAACCACATGAAATAACTAGTCTACAACAAAAATGACATCCACATGTGTCCCCCGAAAAAAAACAAAAAAACGCCGCCGGGTCCCCGCTGTTCCCGCTGCAGCAGCTCCAGGGCAATGTTGCAGCTGGTGGACGTCATGGAGCGCCTTCGGCAGCTCTTGTCCTTTGTAGAGATTTTCTACAAATCCGGATGTGACTTGGATCGGAAATGTCTGAAATGGGGACATGGGGATGGAATGGGATGGAAATGGAACGGGATAGCCATGGATAACCATTATTTGATGGGACATCTTGATGACATATCTATCATATCATATGAATTATATATGGGACCATATACACTTTATATCACTTTTTTTTTATAAAATAAATAAAATTCGAATATATTCAGATCAAATATATTCTGACAGGTGTCGGGGATTTTAGCGCAACCATGGAAACGTAACCATTTGTAGATTGTTTACTGAAAAGAAGCATGGCCACGTCCCATCATTCTCCGAGGATATGTTAGATTACCAGAGGGTAACCCCTGGTGTCTCATATTGGGTAGCCATCCCATCAATTTCCTCATCGTTTGACATTGAAGATATTGGCTGGGGTAGGATACCCCGTTTTAGTATATAAGGGGATCAACATGTTTTTGTTCCTCCAAACTTGGATTTTTTTCCACACAACTTCCCGCAGACCGGTGTCACGACCCGGTCACGGCCATCGTTGCGACAGGTGTCCAGTCGGTTCTTCAGCATTCTCTGCTGCAAGAACCAAAGTTAGGCACCCAAATGTGGTGGATCCACTGGCCAAAATGAACACCAAAACGGGGGGTCTGATCCATGTGGTATTATCGTTTAATCTGAGGATGGATCAGATCCGTTTGCGCGCAAGACCCATGTGAGGTTCATTTTACTTGGAGTTTGATATGATTACGGACGTTGAAACTGCAACGTGTAAGTTGCGCATGCTTCCAGTACACTTTCAGCCGGCGTTTTTGTCTCTTTGCCCTTTAGGCACAAAAAACTAGCATTACTAGTAGGATTTAGTGGAGTTTTGGTATGTCATTGGAGGAAACAGTACTATGGTAGCGTTATTTCACCCATAAGAATTCCTGTCGCAAAACATCCGTTTTTGCTAAAGGAAACACTGTCCTTGGTAACCCAGTTTCAGGTACCAGGGTTCACAGGAGTAGTGAAGATCCATTGTGAGAACCACGCTTTTCACCAAGCGAAAGGCGACCCAAGGGTCTTACTACTAATCAATGCCTCTCTATAGCGTGATATTTCTTAAGTCCAAACTGAATAGCATGACAGTCTGGCCATTTGGCAACCATTCGTGCGGTAATCAAGGAAACTCTTGGATTCATTCGGCACGGTTTCCTGATTTTGTTGTCTGTCTATCTGAGTCGTTGAGACCTGTTCCCAATTGCTCCTAAGGTCAACTTCTGGCGTGGAGGCAGTGTTGCATTTTGCTGGATGGTCGGATTGGGGGTCTATTCTTAAGGGTGAAATGGTGTGAAATGGCCGGATCTTCATCAAAATGGTTGCCCAAACAATTGGGGCTTTCCAACTCTCTAGTCAGATGCACAAAGCTCTCCTTGCGTTCTGCCTTCAAAGTGAATAAGGTAAGCATTTCCTTCCATGTTCCACATCCGGAAAGTCTCCAGTAGTCACAGTAGTGCAGGCATCCTTGCCAACAGCAGCCTCGATGCTTCTTTCAACGAAGTTGCGAGATCTGGTTTTGTCTCCTCTGAGCATGTGGCCCGTTGCTTGGGGCCTCAGATGGGCATCAGATGGCACACCTTCAATGAGGTTTTCTTCAACAATGGGGGAGCCGAGAAATCTTCACAAAATAATTCTATACTTAACAAAATTGTTGATTCTTGCTTGTCACGAAAGCTAGCTTCTGCTAGCTGAAGTCCCTCTTGCTTTACCAAAGTGTTGGGGGGGCTGGAATCTCCAATCGCGTGAAACTACCACCCTCCCCCCGGCTGACTGGTTCACAAGCAGTTTGGCCGTGGCTCAATCCCCCCCCGGTCGCCACCGGCAGCAAATTCGGCAGCATCCGCATCCTCAGCATCACTGTGCTTTCATATTTTTCATGCCAAGCTCAAGCTCCCTGCCAAGCTAGCTTTCGTCCCTTACCCCTGGGCCTCAAGTTTGCTGGGCAGTTGATTTTTCTGGGGTCTGTGCCTGGGATGCGAGGTGCAACTGTGCAATGCTTTGATCTTAGAGGCCTGTGACCCAGAATTTCCGGACCACCTCATCTCGGCCCCCCAAAAAACATGTCAATTTGCAATGGGGAACATGATCTTCGAAAAAAAAAAACAGTGGATGGAAAGCGGTTTTCATCTTTTCTCATCATTTCCAGACCCAACAATCCGAACTGTTGGTTATACAAAAGCCCATGATTTTCCAATAAGTATCCCAGTATTCCCTTTGTTCAAGTATATGTACATTCTCCACACATGCCCGAAACGATGGGATCTCAGGTGGTGCGTCGGCAAGATACCGGAGAAGGCAGATCTTCAGCCGATACTACTTGCCGCGAGCTGCAGGAGAGTTTCGCGGGATGTTGATTTGCCAAGCCTCTCAATTCAAAGATGTCAGCAAATACAGCTGGGGCTTTACCAACACTGAAAGTCAACGATACATGTTTTATTGTGCATGGCCCTCTTGCAAATGTCCTGCGCCGCAGCACAGGCTACGTTTGCCCAGGACATTATCGTTGCAGTATTCATGTTGCTGAATCAACCTCACAGACAGCTTCACAAGTCCAGCATGTTCAAGTCACTTCATCCACGGCTTATGTTTCAATGAGTAAGCTCAATAAAGTGTCCAAGGGATAGAGGGAGCAGACGGAATCCCTTCAGCTCTTTTACTTGCCGTTGGTGTGCTCAACAAGCCATTTTGCAACAGCCCCTGGGCCCCCTGCGCGGCTGCTGGTTGAAACCTGTGCATTTTGGCAAGGGAGACGCTCCTCGACGGGCCAAGTTGGTGGGAGTTTGGCCTTACAAGGTATGTTACAATATGTTTTTTTTTAGAGAGGGGATAGTTTGAAATATACCACCCCAAATCGTTTAATTATTTTAATTATGACATTTGATGACTGGGCAAATGAGGGTTTCTTAACAGGGGAGACCCCACAACAATCCAAGTAATTGAACACTCATTGGTCATTTGGTTCATAGGAAAACCAATGGTGAAATGGGGCGCAGTATCCCAAAGAATTGAAAAACACCAGTTTTGTTTGGTGATCGATCACAGTCACCATGGCTATTGTCATAGATGCTTATCCAAATGGGGTTTGTCTGAAAATAGCGCACCCCCCAAACCTAATGCTTGGTCATCTTAGTCATCTTCATCATTTCCCTGTTAAATAGCATTAAACAAAATAGCTATTCTTTGGATATGCCCATTTTCTGACGGGCCTTAAATGGTGCGTTTTTTTTTCACTTCACCCAGCAGGTGATGTCCAACATGGAGGGCGATGCGGGTGACGAGCGACACCGACGATCCAGCGTAGCGCATATGAGGTGCGTGTAGCGAGCCATGTTGGGGGATTGTTGGGGGATTGTTGAAAATCACCATTTTCCTATGGTTTCCCCATGAGAGACTAGTGACAAGTTTTATCCATGTTATACATCCCAATTTATCCCAATATTTCCATACGTATAATGTTGGTAAAACAATGCCATAAACCATCCCCCAGTCACCATAAATAGTTTGCCATTCCATTAAATAGCTGGTTTGTGATTGTTTTACCAACATTAAATGAATAGTAATTTGAAACAAGATTTACAAAGCTTAAATATACCACACCAATTTAGCAGGATTTGACTTTTCTGTCTCTTCTTTTGGGTTCCCCAAAATATGACAGCGTTTGGGGTTAGGCAATATTTTTCAACAAACCCATATTATGCCCACAGTACGCACGGCGCTGCTTTAACAAAATATGCTTGTGATATCTGATGATTCTCATGATTTCGCATTACTTCGGGTGATTTTGGCATTGCAACAAAAACACCACTAAACCTTCCGCGAGTTGCACATGCTTTAGTCACTTTAGTCTCAATGTTTTTTCCCTCACCTGCTGGACTTTCAGAATGATTGATGGCTTTCACCGATGACTGCCAGGTTGAAGACTGTTCGCCAGACCATTTCGCTCAGAGGACGTTCATTCTCAGAAGCAGATGGGCAATCACAAGGCAGCTTGAAACACAATTCATGAAGGTCCGAGCTCTGGTGCAACATGGTAAATTATGGTAAATTGAGTGGTTCTGACATTGCAGTTTTAGTGGTTTTGGTGAGAGCCGCTTGGCTTTTGGAGCTGGGCTCCAAATTTGCATCCAAATGCCAAGTAACGTGCAGGTGGTACTGTAGAATAGAACATGGTGGAACAATCAACGTTGGTCCGTGCCCCTTGTGCTTTTTACTTGTAATCTTCTCTCGAAGTGCGCGAAACCAACGAAGCTCTGGCTTCTGGGACCTTCACAATGAGATCCAAATTGCTGCAAAAAGGGAGGCTACCCCAGTTCATGGCCATTTTAAGAAGGGAAGATTATGATTCTCTATTTCCCACAGGATGTTCTATTGCGCTTATTCATGTTTGTTTTACTTGTTGTTGGTTTATTATTACATGTTGGTTTCAAATGAGTTCCCCCAGCCTTCTTCCAGAACCAGCTGGACTAGGCAGCAGCAGTAGCACCAAGAGCAGATCGCTGCAGAATCGCCCTGTCCTGTCGCTGGGCCGGAGATGTTGGCAGATACTCGTACGACGCATTTTGTTTGGAACACACTTTTATTATACATACATATATACGTATATAATATATATATATATACACATTTTTTACATGGTATATTATAATACATATTATATTATAAATATCATCTTATACTTATTATATTGTTCATATATATATATATATTATGTATACTACAAATATACATATCTGACTATACATCATATCATATGTGTGTATATATCTGCATACTTATTCCATATACATCTGTATATGATTATATATCATATCATATGCATATATATATATATACTTTATATATCATGATACACATGTATATATTATATATATATACACATACAATATCTCCATATACGCATGACACCCATACACATTAGTATAACTATCTAATGGTTCATGTTATAACAACAGCAACACACATCAAGACCTGTTGCAACCTCTGCGCTTGTCCGTTGGCGCCACCGGAAAGCGGGCAGGCGTTTGCTGGCAGAACTGGCTGAAAGCCATGACAGCCTCCTCAGCAGAGGCTAGAGTCTGGATGGTGATTCCGGGAATTGAAGGGATCCAAAAACCATGGTGAAAACCTACCCTCTGGTAAATTAACTAGACCCTGGCAGTCATCGGGGTTGGAAGATGAGTTTCCATTAAAAATTAGGGTGATTTTCAGGGTCTATATTTATTTACCAGGGGGGACTTGTGTATTTGGGGTAACAAGCCATGGTTTCAACATGTTTCAACTCAGGTCCTTAAACCAATCCAGAGGATGGTCTGCTTGGAAAAAAAACATCAAGCACTTGAGAAATGTCATGAAATGTCTCTGGAAAGTGACTGATTTTGATATATTTTGATCACCTAAGCTTGCACCATCTTGCATGAACGTCAACTTGCTAGGTGCTGGGGACTCCACGAGCGCCTCTGGACTGAAATCGTGTGATCGTATCCATTTGGGTTTGTCTGAAAACGGGGTACCTTTAAGATCCTTTAAGCTACAAGAGTGTAGATAGCTCTACACCACTCTATACACCATTTTTAAAATAGACCATTTTATAGATATACTCACTTTCCAATTGGCATCAGGTATTTTCTGGCCACGATTGCCAGAGGGTAACTCCGCTGGCCATCCTCAACCGAGGCCCTCTACTTTGCCTCAGTCGTTGTGGCAGCGATATCTTCTTTGCTTGGCGGGCAACGTCAAGGCTTCAAGGCAGGGACTTGGGAGGCATCCATACCTTCACCATCCTTCACCACTGCACAGTGAAATGTCCCTCTTGTACTGACGGCCTTCAAATCCCCAGATTCTACGCGTCCGCACCGCAAACTCCCAAAGACCCACAAGCCAGACATACCCTGAGTACTTTTTCAGCGTGTCTCGACCCAGATCGACCCAGCACCCGGCAGTACCCAGTAAGTACTTGATGCGCACATGCCAGGCATCATGGTCTTTGGGACTCATACAGATGCTTCTCTTTTGGTTGCTTGGTACACGCTGTGCCAACTTGCTGGTTCAGAATTGGAAGCTCGGCTATCTCCAAATTGTCAGAAACAAGTCCTTTGGAGCTTTACAGTTGATGCGAATTGTAGACCCAATAATAACTCCTTCTTTGGATATGGTGTTCATGACCACATGGTAGTTGACCATATCAATTTTTTCGACCCATAATGACTCCTTCAATTAATCAGCCCCAAATGGTCAACTTGGGTAGATGGGGTCAGCGATTTCCAGGAAGCGCCTTCCAATCCCGGCAGCTGCAGATGGGACCAGCTTTGCCATCCTCGCAGCTTTGAGGCCCGTCCCAGCGATCTGGCGGGAAAATCCACCATTTTGTTATCAGATGTATATTAATTGTATATATATATACATACCATTATATACATATAATTACATATATACCATTATATATGCATACGATTAGATAGATATAGTATATATATATTATATTTGAATATATATATTTATATATAATTATATATATATATATATTATATATATATACATACATAATTATATAATTTAGTTATATTTAAATACCTCCATTTAGTTCGGACATTTCCAAGCCAGTCACGTTTGATTATCAGAGGGTATATTTTGGTGTGAAAATGAACACGATGTACAAAGATGTGGAGTTTTTTCGCAAACAAGAACGTGCATTTGGATTGCTACACCTTGAGAGGTTGTACGCTTTCTCTAGTACATATCCAGAGAGAGATGTGCACACACACACACATACACACACACACAAAGAACACATACGAAATGCTGATATATATACTGTATATATATATATATATATATACGCGCAACGCCTGGGCTTTGCCCCAGCGTTGCAGAGTAGAGGGTTGTCATTCCCATTCCCATTCACATTCAATTGGGAAGATCAACAAAGGTATTAGGGAATATTAGAATCCGACCCCTGTTAAACTCTACATTCAAGTGGGAAGATCAACAAAGGCATTAGGGAATATTAGAATCCCACCCCTGATAAACTTCACATTCAATTGGGAAGATAAACAAAGGTATTAGTATTAGGGAATATTAAAATTCCACCCCCCTTAAACTATACATTCAATTGGGAAGATCAACTACGTTGCCGTTCGGGGCAAAAGCCCAGGCATTTGCCGTGTATATATATATATATATTGATTGTAGAACCCCCGTTTGGCTTAATACTGCTTTTGCCGTTTCGGTGCAGGAGGGGGGGGTATTGGTGCGCGGCTGCTGCACGGAAAACGGAAAATAGGGGCAAGGGTGTGTCTGGGCAGGGGAAAATAGGTGTGGGAGTGTGTCCTTGCCGATCCATGGATCCAGTTGGGATCCAGTCGGGACGCGGTTGGGCACCAATTTTGCATTTTTGGGCAAAAAGAGCATTTTTGTAGGGTTCTGGCACGTTTTTGGGCGATTTTTAGCTGCTTCCCGACAGGTCCAAACGTGGTGCCAAAAATTCGAAACTTGGTGCCCGACTTGATCTTGACTGGATCCCGACTGGATCCCGACTGGTCAAAAGTGGTGCCAAAAAACAAAATTGATGCCCGACTCTCCTGACTGGATTCTGACTGGATCCCGGCTGGTTTTCTTCAAAACAACACTTCCCGCGCTCCTATCTCCAAAATTTGAGCACCAATTTCTGAAAATTTAGCACCTTGCCGTGCAACTCTCTCTCTTTCTCTCTCTCTCTACTCTCTCTCTCTCTCTATATATATATATATATATTTATGGTCAGCGCCCCCCCACAACCCGCAATTCTGTATATAAAATAGGGGCGCTGGCCAGGCGGATGTTATTCTATCATCTTACTACAGCACAAAACCATGCAAAATACAGTGTAAAATAAACTTCTTGCTCCAGATTATGAACATGTCGACTTCACTACAATATATAAATACATTAATTAATCTGGCAAAACCGAATTTCGGTTTCAAAAAATCCTTGGTGAGTCCCCATATCAAATTTTTGGTGCCCATGACACCTCCGGAGTTATTGGACCCATCGACAGGCACACCAGAAAGCCAATAGCAACCAATGTCGATGGCAATGCTTTCAATACAATGTCAATACATTCCTGTTCCTATCTGAGTCCGAATCTATTCTGTAAGACACTTGTCTTTCTGGTGTTTTTTTTGCTGTGGCACATGCAGCACTCGCATGTTCAGACCTGAACGCCTATTCCCAGAGAAAGCGACAGAAGCCCAAACTGCGGGTCATGGGGGGGGCGGTGAGCATATATAATCATATACAGTATATATATATATATCGTATATATATATATATCTTTTGATGATCATTTCCATATGGATGCATACACGCTTACCCTTAGCAACATTACTAGGGATCATATCAGTCTCCGAAAGTGCACCGCGATCCGAGATCCTCATTGGATGGCCTGGGTGGACCTTTGTCAACCGCGCTCTTGTTGGCATGTCGCCATTGGATAGGTGACTTGGCGGGACCTCGGCTGGTTGTGACATAGCGAAATGGACATGGACACATTTATGGATGAGTTATGGATGATTAATAGATGATGTGCCTATCAATCATTCATAGATGATAATAGATGATTGACCTATTTATAGATGAATTTTCTAATTTCACTGTACCTATTGAACATGGTGATTTTCCATAGCTCTGTCAAATTACTAGAGGATGCTGTCTAATGGGATAAACCAATTGATTGGCAGAAGGGGAAAGGATGCCGAGTCACTGGCTTTAGGGACACCCTTTATTTTTTTTTGCACACCCAGATGGCTACACCCTACCACCCACTTGTCAGGGACAGGGACTTTCATGGACTTGTGGGGGGAAGACTATATGTGGCTGTTTAGCGAAGCATCCATACCTCCATACCATATACTTTTTGAGTCGCAGATGTTGGAGGTTTGTTGTTGGGCTACCATGTCGCCATGACTCAGGAATAGGGTGCCGCCGGTGCAACCGGTACAATGGATCAGCCCCCAACAAAGTGTGGGTTTGTTAAGGGCTTAACCACCAACAACCACAAGTAGAAGGGCGAACCTTAGCCTTCAATTGTTGGGATCACGGGTACCAACAATATCCAACTGTGATTGGGATAGAGTTGAGATATAATTTATGGGACTATACCGGATCAATGGTTCATTTTCCATGAGCGCCGTGAATAATTATCATATATATTTATATATTCCCTTAAGACAAATTCAATTGTATTAACCTCTTTAATATTTTGAAATTGACATTTGATGGGTATTTCCAGAGCCAGATATCCTCGATTTCGATTCATCACCCACGGTGAAGCGTGCTGAGATCGAGGTGCTACGGATGTGCAGCTCTTTGGCCGCGCGAAGCGATTTCTGGGGGGTCAATGGCAGATCCAAAGGGATTCCAGCTCCCACGGAGGATCCGCAATATATATAATTATATATATATGACATAATATTTATATATATATATAATCAATATAACACAGTATATATATATATGGTCATATAAATGATATATATATATATATTAATCTAAAATTCTTTTATATAAATACATTATAAGGATAATCAAATATATATATATATTTGATATATATAATTATATATATTTATATTAATATAATAAACAATATATATATATATTAATATATAACATCATGGATATATATATATATATGACATAATATATATATATATAATCAATATAAAACTATATATATATGGTCATATAAATGATATACATATATATATATATTAATTTAAAATTCTTTTATATAAATACAGTATAAGGATAATCATATATATATATATATGATATATATATAATTAAATATATATATATATTAATATAATAAATTATATATATATGATTTACTATATTTATATTTTTAAAACTACATGTATATATAAGAAATGATTTGATATATACATATATTTAATTCAATATATATATATATAAATTTATTTATATATATTTATAGAAAAATAATCTAATATATATATATATATCAAATATATATATATATATATATCAAATATATATATATATTTGATATATATATATATAGATAACTATTTTCATATAAATATATGTATAATATATAAATATAATATGTGTATATATATATATATGTATAACATATATAATCTATATAACACATAAAATATATTTAAAATATATAAAATACAATATATATATAATATGATATATATGATATATGTAATAGATATAATATAATATATATAGATATACAATAATATTTATACAATAATATATATAATATATAATATATATATATACAATATATATATATATATATATAAGACATCATATATAACATAATATATATAATATACGTATGTACAATATATCTATGAATGTATGGTCACCCCCCATGACTCGCAACTATGGATATATTATGGGGGCGCTGAAATCTGCAATGCTGTGCAACAGTACATTGCTGATACGACGCTGTGCGCAACATGTAGGGCTTCGCAAGCCCGTTGGTTAGCTTGTTCAAGTAAGGAAAATAGTATTATATATATATATATATTAATCCATATATATATATATATACGTGTATCTATCAATCTATCAATCTATCTATCCATCCATCCATGCATCCATCTATCTTATCAATCTTATCAATCTGATCTATCTTATCTATATTATCTACCTTATTCTGATCTATCTGATCTATCTGATCTATCTGATCTATATTATCTACCTTATTCTGATCTATCGTATCTATCTTGTCTATCTTATCTATCTTACCTATCTTATCTATCTTGGCTATCTTATCTATCTTGTCTATCCTATCTATCTTATCTATCTTATCTATCTTATCTATCTTATCCTCTCTATCTCTATCTCTATATCTCTATATCTCTATATCTCTATATCTCTATATCTCCATATCTCTATCTCTCTATCTCTCTATCTCTCTATCTCTCTATCTCTCTATCTCTCTATATCTCTTTCTATCTATCTATCTATCTATCTTTCTATCTATCTTTCTATCTATCTATCGATCTATCTATCTATCGATCTATCTATCTATCTAATCTAATCTAATCTAATTCTAATCTAATCTAGTCTAGTCTAATCTAATCTAATCTAATCTATCTATCTATCTACCTATCTATCTATCTATCTACCTATCTATCTATCTATCTACCTACCTATCTAATTATCTATCTGTCTGTCTGTCTGTCTATCTGTCTGTCTATCTATCTATCTATCAATCTATCTATCTATCTATCTTTCTATCTATCTTTGCATATTTTTTTCCACATATATATATATATATATGTATATATTTCTATAAATAGATTTTTATCTTTATATATCAATAATTCTATCTCTCTATATATCTATATCTATATCGATATCTATATATACACACATTTGTAGATCAGACCCATGTGTACTTAGGGCATGTTTAGGGGTTTTCCCTTTTTTCGGGCGGGGCTCCCATGGAGCAGTTGGACCCAAGGCTGGAAGGTTTGGCCTTCGTTTTGCCCGTGCTTCGTGACGCGTCGCTGTTGCTGCTGCTGAATCGCGTGCTGAGAGCTGGGCAAACTGCGGCAGAGTTGATGTGCCTTGGGGAATCAGAAGTGATTCGACCGGGCAAAATTGGGCACCCCAAGTGCAGGGTTATATGATGAGTTGATATAGGGTACTATCAATGATTGGATGGATAATTTCCCATTCGATTGATAATATTGAAAATTGACCAAATCTGCAGTTTGTTCTCAGTTTAACATTTGACCCTTACCCGAATAACCTAGCCTATTAGTAAATTCACCTTGCAAATTTTGCAATCGAATTTGAACATGGATTGGTTTCAATGGACCTTGTTAAGCTGTGGGAATTCCTTAGTTGTCGTGCCAAGGTACAGCAGTCGCATCCTCTCGACGCAAAGACGAGAACTGTGGCAAAACACCCGTGAGAGAAGAGTAATCGCTTGCCTTTTGGCGCACCTTGCTCTTCAAATGCTGCGGGTTGTTCCAGTGAACGAAGTGGTTATTGCGGTTCATTTGCATTTTTTTTCACCATAGTTGTGGGGGTTTTAATGGTTTACGCGGGGTTA
Source organism: Cladocopium goreaui (assembly GCA_947184155.2). Taxonomy (NCBI): domain Eukaryota; class Dinophyceae; order Suessiales; family Symbiodiniaceae; genus Cladocopium; species Cladocopium goreaui. Next base: position 14,513 of record CAMXCT020002689.1, read on the forward strand.
GAATCTCATATAGTTGTGCCCATTAACAGCCGTTTTTTCGTTTGTAGAAGATAGCCGTGAAGTCTGGCATTGAGGCATGTCATGGATGCCCGCAATGGAGACGAACCGGTGCCATGGCCGATAGAAACCATGGTTTTGGGCAGACACCATGAGCATCTATGAAAAATGTAAAGAAACGATTGTGTTCAAACCATTCAACATTTTTTTAAACCAACTTTTCATGACAACCCCAAGGCAGCTGCCGCTGTGGAGCCCTTGGATGCTAATGCACCCTTGGCCTTTGAACGTGCCTGTGCCGAGCTCATTACTGCGGGTAGCCCAGGTGCGACCGAGCACCCAGGTGATGGTGATGGGCTTGATGTGGTGAATTACCTTTCTACTCTTTCTATTTTTTTTGGATTTGCTGAATATATATATATATATATATGTAACTTACATATAAATATATATATATATACACATAATATATACACATAAAATATATCATCAACGGATTAACTTCTGTACACACATATATACATATATATATATTTTCCATCAACTTCTGTCTGCGGCCAGGCTCAGATCTTTGGCTTGGCATGGTGAAACTTTCGGAGGAACCATCGGAGGCCTGCTGCCGGTTTTCCATGGCTTTTCCATGGTTTTCTCATCAGATATGCCATGGTTTTCCTGTTTTTTTTTTTTATGAGTTTTTCCCTTGACTGATTCGAATTCTGGGAGGAATGCCATGGAATCCCTATGAAACAACAAATGAACTAAGAAGTAGAAACAATCTAGAGATGATGCAAAGTGTACGTATGACACTTCAATGCCCTGGTGGATTCAAATTACCTTTAAGGCACTGTTCAGTTCTGACGGGTGTTGCAGCAACTCTTTATCACGATAGCCTGTCCATATATAGAGCTGTTGAGCTGTTTGATAATGTTTCAAGCATTTCTCTATCATGGTTCTGCCTGATCAATGCCGCAGAAAGCAACGCAAAGGGGATCCCGAAACCGAGTGAAGTGTAATGCTGCACCCCAGTCACTCAGCTTGAAGGAGTCAGAGAGCTCCGCATCTGAAGAGCACAGCCCGACTCGTCGAGGAACCGCTTTTTGCAGAATTTCACCATATTTTGACCATATGTCCGCCATATGTTGGCCATATGATGCCATATGTCAAGTATGCACTGAAGGCCCACAATTGGACAAGATATCACAAGATGAGTTTTCCTTGGGGCACACCTCGAGACCAATAAGCCAACAGAATGACTCCCATGCAGAGAGGGTTGATGGATTGATGGATGTCTCAGTCGCTGGAAGGACAAGCAGACATTCTCCGGCAAGAAGGCATTCTATGCGAGCCAAAGATGCTCAACTTGACAGCCATGGGCTGACCAGGAGGTGAACTATGATAAGCTGTGATGAACTATATATAATGAACTATGAACTACTGTATGATGAACTATGATGAACTATGTACCGTAGGGTCAAGCAACAACACCTGACATGGATTGACATGGTATGGCCATGCGAAGCTGCCATACAGAGAATGCTTAAGACATTGGGGATCTTGGCGAATCTTTGCAATGGCAATGCGGATGATGTCCGGCGGGGCTTCCAAGGAAGGTGGAAAAAGGTGCTACTGCCTTGTTCCGGAGCCTTGTCCCTGAGGGACGTTTGAGCTTTGCCCAGCCGCTTAGCGCAATGCTTGGAAATTAACATGACAAGCCGCCATGACACGACTTGGAACATCAATGAAATGGATGAAAGCAACCTATGAAGAAACTAGAGTCTACTTAGTAACCTTAGTAGTTGGTGGCGCAGCAATTTCCACCGCAGAAAGTATTGAAAAGTCCTGTGATACCTGCAGTTCTAGGGAAAGCTTCTAAGCTCAGAGATCCACTGATCCACAGCTAAGGTTGACTGCCAAACTGCAAGATGGAGCAGCCACTGGTTTGCCTTCGGTTGGCGCTTTGTTTTGGTGTGTGGCTACTGAATTGACCTATGGGGACCAAGATTTAGCAGCATTCCAAACATGTGATGCAAACCCACGCCCAGAATTTTATCTGAGCAAGTTGACTGCTTGAACCACAGCTGCGGACTTGATCTGCTCCGCCTTATTGGGTTGGTCAAAGGAAGTATAGAATAGGCTACTGAGGTAGGGGATATATGATAACACATACAAATATACACTTCACAGAATGATTATATATATATATTATATCCCCGTGTGAATTTTCCCTAGTAAATGCTATGACCTGGGTCCCGGAAAGTGAACCAAAAATTCACAGTGAAATTTCCAGAAACTATTTAGGAGAGAATCATGATTTTTCAATAAAAATCAAGTAAACATCTCTAGACCCAGGATCCACATTTAGTAGAGAGGTAAAATTGATATGTTAGTCGAGTCATGTTGGTCTTCAGAGACTTCGAAGATATATCAAGATTTTGCACTTCAACTTCAGCTGAACCAAGGGCCCACATTTAGTAGTGAAATTCGATCATGCATGTACATCCATTTAGTAGAGCTTGAGGCTATGCAAACCGTTTCTTCACTACAAAATGGTCACACAGCCTTCACCTTAAATTCACAGGAGGATTATATTATATATTTGCATATCATGTCGATTATTTGTTTATTTATATATATATGTATACATCTATATAAATCTATATACTATACATACATATATATATATATACATATATATATATATTATTTATAACGCCACTGGGGTGGACATCTCCATCCCCAGCACCCAGGAGAGTGAGCGTTTTTGGCAGCTGTTGGAAGCACTGGATGCACCTGTGCCTGAGCTGTTTTTGGCTGCGAGTCGGTGTCAAAATCAAAGAGCCTGCGGATCAGAGATTTTGTTTTTTTTTGGTGGTTGTTTCTTGGTACCAACATGTACTAACCATCCATTTTTTGGGATGCCCATAGTTTTTGCCTACACAAACACTGTGGATATCCCATCCATTTTAGTCCACTGTGTCGCTTGGGCCAAGGCCAACTTTAAAAGGCCTCGACCGCATCGCGCATTGTCACGTGCAAACACGGCACCGATTGATGCAGCTTGGCGAACTTCCCCAGAGGTATAACATCCCGACCATTTGCTGCTAAAGTGGGTTGGGGGTTACCAAAAAAGATAGATGTAAAGCTATCAGCCTAAAAAAATCTAACACATGAGGATGGTTAATCTTGATTTGGATGGTTTCAAATGCTTTCGTATCACTGAAAAGTGTTGCCACCGTTTTCAATGGTTTCGGGATGGGTTGGAACCACCAGCCTGTTTGTATTCCGCCAAGTTTACCCTCCAGTAATCAAACATGGCAATTGGAAGTCCTTCATTGATGGGAGATTTTCTCATTCGAACTCCCATTTATAGGGGATTTCCGTGGATTTCCCATTGCCATGTTACCGCAGGGCAACTTTCAATTCCGTTGATCTTGTCAAATCGCTGCAAGTCAAAGCTTGCAGGAAGCTTCGCCGACGCCAAAATCGCGCCGGTTGGGACATACAAAGTCCAGCGGTCACATCGAGATCAGCGTCGGTCAGGCCGGACCGCTGTTCCAAGGGCAAATGTCAAGAGCACAAGGAAGAAAAGGAACATAACTAGAGATGACCCAGAAAATGCTTATTGCCACATTTAGTGTTTTTTTGACATTGGCATCTTTTTTGTCCACCTTGGTTTTGATGGTCCACCAATTTTCCAAGGCTACCCCGTGCAACCCCTGCGACATGTAATTGTTCCACCTGGACGTTTTGGACCCACAAGACTTGCGACATTCCTCAGTGGGCAAGCGTTGCTCAACTTGGTAAGGATGCCTTTGTGCAACTGGTTGTCTCTACCTACAAAGACTCTGCACGTTTGGTATCAAATGTTGGCGAGCACTCAGCCATATTCGCGCTTCTCGGTAGGAAAGGTAGGCCTTGGGATTTTGGCGTGGCTGCCGAAGGTGTCATATCCAACACTGGTGTGTTCAGATTCACGGAATTTCACACAAGACTTTTCTCCCCTCGTCTCTAAAGAGTGTTGCAGACTACTGTAAGTCTCTCAATTTCCACCTAAACAACAGATTTTTCCAAAGCTCAATGTTTCATAACAATCCTGGATTTTTATGGATTTTTCTTGTATTTCCACAATTTGTCATGTTTTTTTCATGCATCATCAAACAGCCACATCCCCCACATTCCGCGAGGCTCTTCTGCAGCGTTCTCCGCTTGTGTCGTCTGCTGGTCGTGAGCATCGTGGCGTTGGGGCGCTTCGCCCCGGCATCGCTGATGCAGACCCTGTCCTGGCTAATCTCATCGGTTTCGTGGTGATCGAAGGGGATCCTTTTTGGGGGATCCAAGGGAATTCCCAGCAGAATCAGGGAATATAGGGAATATTTGGAGATGGAAAACCATGGAAACATCGATGATTTATTTGGAATTCATGAAGTCATGAACATCAATTTAGCCGTTCATGGATGTGCAGACCAACACCAAGCTGTACATTTTTCCATATTCGCAAGGTGGAAAGCAAACAGAGAAATGCCAGACACATTAGATTCTCCAGATTTTCAGTGAGGTTCTGTTGGCAGTTTCTTTTGCATGGGGCCCTGTACTACTGGACGTGATGCAGTCGTTGGTTTTGCTGCTTCACGTGTGTCCCTTCGACACGGGTGACCGCATCGTTTTCCGTGGCAACTCGGCTTGAGACTTTGGATCATCAACTTAGAAGAGAGTTTTCTTAATGTGACCCAGCTCCCAAAGCACCTGCAGGAAAATTAAACGATCACATTTATGTCCTGAAATTAACATAAATAAATGTTATCATTCCATTGGGATTCTAGTACCATCATCAATCTGTGCGAAGATCAATAATGTCTTTCCCGCGTCGGTTTGTCGAAAATGGAGGATTTTTCAATGGTCATCAAGTGGTGGGAAAAGCTATTCCAAACCACTGGAAAGTATAAGATTTGGGGGGGGGGTGCAAACTCAATGATATCCTCATGGCAGAACATCCGAACGATCACTGTGAGAAGGACAAGTCCTTGTCGTTGCACACATCAAGTTGCTGAACACCGTCTTTCGCGACGTCTATGATGAGGACAGCGGTCTACTGCTGTGGCAGGATGTGTAGTCGATGATGGCACTAGCAAATTCTGCAAGCAGAACAATGTCATGAACTTGCAGTTTTCTTTAAGGACTTTGACAACCTCTTGTTTCATGCTAAAAGTTTCCCTGCAACTGGACGACGTAAACATGTAGCCCTGGTGCGAAAATCGCACCAGGAAATCTACATTCGCAATGCTGCACTGTACGCGGGCGATGGCATCATCAATCTTCGCCGATCTGGGCCTGCATATGTGGCAATCACTTTGGTGATACCTTTGCACCTTGGTTTTACAAAAAGGTGTGACACTGAGCTGGAAATGATTGGGAGATATTGAAGTTTGGTGCGAGTCAAGTGGGGGTATTTATAGGACACCTGCTTGGACAACAACGACATGACGGCCAGTTCTAGGACACAAGGGTACCTTTTAGATCCGTTTTGATCCTTTCAGAGGGTTTAGTATGGTTTAGATTGAGATGGTCTTGGTTCAACACGAAAGCTGATGACGCCCCACTGCTCCTTGAACATTCTCATCTCATGAGCACAGTCTGAAGTCCACATTCAGAGCTGGTGGCAATCCCCAAACTCCGCCGATGTTGCATTGCTGGATTGGACAAAGCATGACAGAGCAAATTCAGGGAATGTGCCTCTGATTCCCCTGCCTACAGTAACAGTACAGTATATATAGATTTGTGGAAGATTGACAGTCGTCGGTCCACATGCAAAAAGGGGGTCCGTTGGGGCAGATTTGGAATGACTCTGTCACAATCATTCCACAGGCATCACACCCTGATCAGCGGCCTCTTTTTCACTGATGGTTCTTGAGCCAAAAGTCCATTCGAAGTATATTTTTTTAAATACTTTTTATAGCCTGAACTGGACGGCTGGAATGCAACTCACTCTAATCTATTAAGTAGCTGTTAAAGTCACAGAACATAGCAAATTGAATTCCTAGGGAGGCCTCTATGAGGTTGCCCACTATAAAGGTCTGTTGGGGATATTATGTCCATTCTCTGGGTTTATTCTTCTCCCCAGGAAATTTGCCAAGAAGGAGATCTTCAAAGCCTTGACGGTAGCAGCGAAGATACTTGGCTGAACGCTCCGGCTGGCCTGTGCCACCTTCTTTTGCCCTGTAAAGCTGCTGCATCTCGCACTCTATTTCCCTCAATGCTTGTCAATCTTCATGGGGGTGCTGTGTAAGCCCTTCGCAACGCTATGAGACTTGCGTATCAATGAGGGCTTGAGCCTTGCAGCATGATGTCATGTCCAGTCCCACAAAAACAACGAATTCAACCATCGATGAGGAGTCCGGATTCTGGAGCAGAATCTTTTGAAAGGATGCATTTGGGGGCTTTTTGATATATCTACATCTACATCTGACATAATTCTTTATCTATCTATCTGTATATATTATATATATATATATTACCAGTGTATCTCTATACATACATGCATATTCTGGAGCAGGGACATCCATATTCCACAGCCACGACATCCATGCCGCACCAGGAACTATGCGATGTCGCATCAGGAGACATGGCGGGAACAAATCACCTGTGCCTGGGATGGAGTATAAGGGATGATGGATGATAGATGAGTGATGATGATGAATAATAGAATGAAACATGATGATCCAGAATAGTTGGTGATGGCGATGTTGATGTCGATGTCGATGTTGTTGTGGTTGTTGTTGTTGATGATGATGATGAGGATGATGATAACGATGGTGATGATGATGATGATGGTGATGATGTTGATGATGATGACGATGACGATGATGATGATGATGGTGGTGATGATGTTGATGATGATGACGATGACGATGATGATGGTGATGATGATGATGATGATGATGATGATGATGATGATGATGAGGACGACGATGACGATGATGATGACGATGACAATGACGATGATGATGATGATGATGATGACGACGACGACGACGACATGCATGGATATATATAATGATAATGGACTATATATATATCATATGCATAGATGACATGACGATATATATGGATTCTGGATGGATGGCCAGGTTTTCAGTGGATATCCCCTCTGGCCCTATGGGAGATCGTTTTTCCCAGCGCCAGGTGGATTTTTTCCCACAGAGCAAGGCGCTGGCGGCGTGGAGGTTCATATGGAGTCCTTCCCCTCGCAAGCCTTGCGCTGGCGGGTTGGGGTTTCGCATCAACTCTCCAAACTTCATTCAGCACAGGCGCAGCTGTGGGATGGTATCGGGTACCCTGTTTTTTTGAGCAAACCACTAGGAATCGGACACGAAGTTTTTTTGTGAAATTTCCACAGGTTTTGGGCTGACATATCTTGGCTCAACCATTGTTCCATCGGTTCGTGTTTTTTTCGTTTTGCCATCAGTGAAAACTTTTCTCTTTGCACGCAAGTTGACGTATCATTTTTTTTGTGACATGTATACTGTACGTATTTGTACGTATATGTAGTCCACCCATTTTTTTCCTCAACTAATTTCAGGAAACAAATACGCGGATTACAGATACGTACAGATACGTGTGGAATAAATAGACAAATGATGACAAATGATGACAAATGAACAAATAAGTAAATGGAATTGGCATCAATTTGATCCATCTATCACTGAAGCGGCCTTGCTTGGAGGTCAGAAGTGATGCCTCACTGTTTCTGACCGAACTCATTGAGGAAGCTGCGAAGTTGGGCATTGAATGGCCAAGTTCTCTGCAGCCTGGGACCATCGAGGAACCTGCGTAGAAAACGGCGCAAAGCGTCGAAATGGGGATGGGTCAAAAGGTCAAGCCCTTTGAAATTCCCACGTGAGTAAGTGTTTCTTTTTACTCTATTTTCCATATTTTCCATATGATGGGGAAACCCAGAGTACTGATTGGATTGTGACCCATACCCAAATCTTCCCAAATCGTAGTCAGGCGTCTGAGCAAATCTCAGTGCCTCTCGGATCGTCCAACAGTGACGTGCCGAGCTCCTAGGTCAAGTGTGGAAAATTGACAGCGACAGCTGGTTGACGAGGGTTAGACACTGACCAGCATTACGAAGTGGATGGGTTGCTGATTTATCGAAAATTTATGAGAATTTAGCCATATAACTTTGAAGCATATTTATTGACACATGTTGAATCATTACCCATAGGATCCATGTATGCTATATATGGTAACATTTACCATCAATATACCCCTAATGTTGGCATATATACCATACATGGATCCTATGGGTTATGATGTCAAGGATTTAGTGTCAGCTTTTTCCTATGTCTTGATATTTTTTGATCATCCCTCCTTCCCTCCTTCCAAATGAACCAGGAGCAGTGCCCGGCCATTTTCTCCGAGGCAGGATTTGGCCATTGATCCTATCTGGCATTGGAAAGTGCACCATCCGCAAAAACACCACCAATATTATACAACATTTGGATATATCAATATATATATATATATATCATATATCTGGCACAATTTTGGCAGAAAAACAAATAAAGATGATGAACAATGAAGAGGAGCAGTTTGCCAAATGCCTTTTGGAGCCCAGCCTGAAACAAGATGACCATGGAGAACAGACAGGAAACGGCAACGGCATGACTTTTTCTTCGATTTGCCAGATCGATGTGAGAAGATGCACCAAGGATGCGCCAGATTCTCAGGAATTGCCAAGGGACTGCCAGTTGGAGGTGATCGTCATAGGGAATTGTCAGGTGCCTTCGAGCTTTTACGCCCATAAGGTCCCGACCTGCAGTGATCTCGGTGTTGCAACGGTACCCAACTGTGCTGCTCTACTGTGTGGGCGGTGTGTAGTTGGGGAGGTTTCGAAGGAAATATACCTGGGATAGCACGACCTCTTGCTGCAGACTTGCCATCCCACGGTTGAATCAAGAGAGCCCCTTGGACAGAGGCACACGGGCAGCTTTGTAAAACTGCAAGAATATAGGTTTGTCAAAAAAAGGGGTGGCTCAAAAATCGAGAGGTTTTGAAAACTATTCTCCCTTTACAATTTGTTGTTTTGGGGTATGCCCCACTGCCCCACTTAGTCACTAATCCCACGGTTTATCAGCGTATCATCATGTTCACCATTTTTCTTGGCCATAAAAAGACAAGCCAAACTGGTAATAAAATGCCTCGAAATGGCCATGACTGACATAGCCATAAACTGGCAATCAAACATCATAAATAAACCATGTTTTTCCATTATTTCGATGATTTCCAATTATTTTTCATTATTTCCACCGACTAATGTCTGCCTCTGATTTATAAACCTGGCCCCCCCCCCCTGAATTACCTCAAATACAGTTAAAATCACCATCAAAACTTGTTTGTATGTGAAGGTTTTCAATTACCACAATTTAAAACGAATACATAAAATGCAATTTCCAAAAAAAACAGGAATCCAACAATTGTTTTAGTATTGGTTTAGTATTCATCTCATGGATTTAGTATTGATTTAGTATTCATGTCATGGATTTAGTATTGATTTAGTATTCATGTCATGGATTTAGTATTGATTTAGTATTCATGTCATGGATTTAGTATTGATCTAGTACTCATCTCATGGATTTAGTATTGATCTAGTATTCATGTCATGGATTTAGTATTGATTTAGTATTCATTTCATGGATTTAGTATTGATTTAGTATTGATTTAGTATTCATGTCATGGATTTAGTATTGATCTAGTCTTCATGTCATGGATTTAGTATTGATTTAGTATTCATGTCATGGATCTAGTATTGATTTAGTATTCATTTCATGGATTTAGTATTGATTTAGTATTGATTTAGTATTGATTTAGTATTCATTTCATGAATTTAGTATTGATTTAGTATCTGGGTTTAGGGCCAAAAACATTTAGCTTTATTCAGGGTCAAACTCTAATAAGTGCCAAGGCACCTCATGGGGGGTACCCTTGACGAGTTGATTTGGGATTGATTTTGGATAATTTTGAATAAAGGTTGTGAATAGAAACGAACAACCATTATTTTTGAAAATTTGAAGTTATCAAGGTAAGATCTAATGAGCTGGCAATATGAATTAGTACATGAAAGCCACCTCAAATAAAGCATTGACATTTTTTTTCAGCCCCATCTGGGCAAATCTGGGGTTGGGGGCAAAATTTTTTAGTTTTATTTAGGGGTAGTTTATTATTTAGTTTGAGGGTTTGGTTAGCTTTATTCAGGGGTAGTTTACAAATCGTAGGTCAACATTATTGATTCTATCATATATATATAAATTATATATAATTATATATATATAAATTATATATAATTATATATATATATAAATTATATATAATTATATATATATATAAATTATATATATATATATGTTCTATGGCCATCAAAATTGGTGGCCCAGCGACTTCGGAAATCGCCAGGTATGCAGCTGCGAAATCGCCGCCAGAGGCGGTTGAGGGACTGCGAAACCTCGCTGCCGAGGACAGAGGACTTGGACTTGGAGGACTTGGCCCCCTTACTTTACTTGGGATGTTTGGTACACAGCTACATAACATGTTAGATTACACATCTATAATTATATATTTAAATCTGTATAGCTTTATGCAGTTCATTGATACATCATATTATTTATGTATACGTATATGTACATTACATTATGTGGTCAACCAGTTTACCCCTCCAGCAGTCAGCCAGCAGACACAGCTAGCAACCTAATATGCAATCCCATCCCCCTAATATAAAACAACCCTGTTCTATGGTCCCAAATATGTGTAAATTCACCAGTTTTTATCATTGTTTCTGGGGGATGTTTAATCTTAGGGGGATGGGATAATGTGTATATATAATTATATATATATAGCGATATAAATAGTTGATTACATACATCATTATACAGACAGACAGACAGACAGACAGACAGACGGACGGACGGACAGACAGACAGACAGACAGACAGACATAAATACATACATACATACATTACATTACATTACATTACATTACATTACATTACATTACATTACATTACATTACATTACATTACATTACATTACATTACATTACATTACATTACATTACATTACATACATACATACATACATACATACGAGGGAACTCCATCCAGCAGGTATGGTGCATAAATATTATGTATAGATCCCCCTTGCCATTTCCTCCACAGATCGAGGGGGGTTGGGGTGCCTATATGGCATAATTTTACGGGAAGTGTTGGCCTTATATGGGGTCGAGCATGCCATTTGTAGTAATTTGTGGGTTTTACATGGTTTTATAATTTTTATTTTGAAGGCATGATCATTTATGGGCACCAAGACAAACCATTTTGTAACAAACAAAAAACCATTTTGTAGATGCTTTTAAGGTTATGATTTGGTGCTTTTAAAAAATGTGAGTTAGTCATTGACAAAGAAAAATCAGCTAGCCATTCTGTAGAGAAACCATCGTTTCAATAAATGTACCATTTTGTAAGTGCATATTTGTGTTTGCAATGGTTGGCTCGGAAACACTTTAGGACATTTCAATTTCCCCGCCGTCCCAGTAACCCACCATGTTACACAGTCTCCATCCTACAAAATGGTCTGTCTATAACCCATGGGGATCCCCGTTGACATTTCCCATTTAAAATGGTAGTCCCTGGGCCCCCTATAAATCAGATTTTATGTTTTTTTTTGCCGTCGGGGCACTCCATTTTGTAGAAAGAGACCTGTTTATACACACCCAACATCACTTTATATGAGAACAAGATCATATGCCAGTGTCAGGCACCTCCATTTTGTAGAAGATTTGGAATACCATTTTGTAGATGGGTAAGGGGAGTTGATAAATACATCCAGAGGGAAAAAAGGCCGCCAGAAACCTATGGAAACCTTAGTATGTCTCCCACCCGCCCATCAACTTCAAGTATTTTGGGCTAACATAATGTCCAAAAAACATCTGAAAAATGGGAAAGCTAGATGTTTTTTTAATGACTTTCAAGGGCCCTCCAGAACCATCCAGAACAAACAATCTGTCTACAAAATGGAAGGGCGCCATCACATCCACAAGCATGTTCATGATACTCTGGCACTACCATTTTGTAGCTGGTTCATGCTGGTTCAAGACATATTTTGTAATAATCTCGAGTGCCAAGCTACATGGGTTTGTTGGAGGGGATTGTGGTGGCTGCCTTTGCAATAGGCTTGGCAATGGGGATCCTACTTAGAAAGTGTGTCTGCCGACCATGTGGATTTTGTGGTGGAGATGATCGCAAAGTTTTCAAAGCCTCCAAAATTTTGAAACCGGCCCCGGTCCAGAAAAAAAAAGCGATGACCACTACTTCGGTCCAGTCTATCTGACTACTTCTGTTGGACGATACTTTATGAAACCCGATTGCCAGATGCACAAGATGCAAAAATTTGAGATATGCAAGGATTGCTTGAGAGATTTTAAGAAGAAATTTCATTCAGAGTAAACGGTCTACAAATTGGTCGCCCAAAAAAGACCAGGGTGCGACCACAGGGTTGCTTTGTGTCTTACAAAATGGTTCTCCCATTTTTCACAGTTTTTTTGGACACTATGTTAACCCAAAATACTTGATGTTGGTGTGCAGGTGGGGTACCCTGGGGCCACCATTTTGTAGGCAGCAACCCCCATGGGTGCTACCATTTTGTAGGTGTCCCCATACCATTTTGTAGGGGGGTAGGCTGGGCACCCTACACTTTGGTAGGCCCAACCTCTCGGGGCGAATTTCAAGGGGGATCCATGGGGTATGTTTTTTCTAGAAAATGGTTAGGCCTGCTGCCTAGAGTCGACCATTTTGTAGACTGGTGTAGGTCTGAAGATAGACCCTGTTTTTATGATTGTGTTGAAAAGAGCAGTGGCAAAGAATTGTGATTGAATTTGTTCCTTCTGGATCCTTCTGGATCTTCTCGGATTCTTCAGCCTTATCCAAACTTCGATACCGATTGTTCCCTGGAAGATCTGTGTCAAAATAGCATTCTTCTCCTGATCTTCGTTTTTGCTCTGGGACCGTTTTTGAGACTGGAACATACTGGAACCGGAAAAAACTTCCATCTTCAGAAGGATTGCCAGCACATTGTTGGCAAAAAAATTGAAAAATATTCATGCTGCAAAAGTTGCATGAAAAAAAAAAGGATCCACCTCCGAAAAGGAGGAGTGAAGACGACTAGAAGGTAAAAACCCTACAAAATGGCACCGGGAAAAAGGCAGTTGACGCTGAGGTCTTGACAAGATAGAGGCTCTACAAAATGGCTCTGGGATTTTTATATGTTTTATAAAATCATGAATGCACTGGTTTGATCATTTTTTGACAAAATTGTCAAAATATTTGTGGATCAAAACAGGTGACAGGCACTACCATTTTGTAGAGCCATGGGTTATAGACAGACCATTTTGTAGGATGGAGACTGTGTACCAGAACCATTTTGTAGAGACAGGGGTTGGTTCACTACAAAATGGGGCCCCCCAACCCCCCCCAGGGAATGGGAAGGAGGATATGTATAGAGTTTACGCATTTTAAGTTTGTTCGATTGACTGCCATGGAAGGACGCCGCTGCCGCGGCGCAGCTTTGCGCAGACAAGATCGCAGCACTGCCAAGTGACGCAGTAGTTACCTCAAACACAAAACACCTTGGCGGACCACGGAGAATGTCACAGATGAATCACATGTATACAATCTGAGTTATATAATATTATATATACAGGATCACTGGATCACATGTATAATTATTGCAATTATGTATTAGATATTTGCATGTGTTCAGTACTTTTCTTTTACCTTTGAGGGCCCCAATTCCGGGTGGTAAGCCTGTGAGGGGATGTCGGTTATCATCCAAGTGATTGGTCATTTTCAATGTTGAAACCACCGGAAAATTGGAGGTTTCATTAGTTATTGGAGCTTTTCAATGCTTATTTTCAATGGTTATTTTCAATGCTTATTTTCAATAGTTACTTATTTTCAATAGTTATTGGAGCTTTTAAATGGTTATTTTCAATGTTACAACTGTTATTGGTACCACAATGGATTGAGAAACCGCCAAGAAGTGGAGGTTTTGGACCATGCCCGGGATCTCGTTGCGGCTCTCTTGGATGCCATTCGCCAGCTCGCTCAGCAATCATTCCACTGATCAACCGCACCCTCTAAGATTGATAAATCAGATTGGAACCTCCCAATATTATTAACATTCTAGTAACTAGTACTAATGGAATAAAACTCACATTGATCCAATAGTATTCCAATAGTACTAGTAGCAACTGATATTCCTACTTATTGCTTATTATATATATATATATATTATTCGATAAAAACAACGCCGGAGAGCCGAGAGCTAGTTTGCGGCTCAAAGTGGATCTGAGAGCTATGTTTATTAGCACAAAAAAAGGTGCAGCTTTGTTGGTGAACGACTGGTACCTGGTCACACATTGTTGATATCCCCAGCTGGTGAGGCCTGGAGAAGTTACCAGAGCTATCGAAAGTGCTGGAGCTGTTTTTGCAGAGGACCGGGCAGTGCTGTGAAATGCTGGGGATTTAACCAGTAACAAATGGGGAGTTTATGTTACCAAATATGATTTCACAGCCCACATCATATTCCAAAGCACTAGGAATTTCTAGATTTGTTCATTGATGATTCATCATATGATCTAACGATATCTAACGCATATTTTCCTGGCTTGAAAGGTGTTGGGGAATCCTTTTCAAGTGTCTTTGATGGGATGCATTGACAAACCACAGCAAGCCTTCCTGAGTCTCCAATCAGCTCTTTGATATTCATTCATACAGGGTGCCGCCCCCAAACGATAGCAAAGTTGGTATATAAGTAGGTGAACTAAATTGTTTATGGTACAGCATATCGAGATAGATCCTGGAGTCTCCACGGGGTGAACTTCGGTGAACAAACAAACATAATCGGGGGGGCTCAAATCCCATTATCCATTTGTATAAATCAATTATAAATCCCATGTTTTCTCCCATGAAATCCCATGAACCTTCTCTCCGGGGCCACCTCAGTGGTGAAGGACACAGTCTTGGCGTTCTGGAGAAGACAAGTCTCAGCAGGCGATAGTAGAATATAGGAGAACTCTCATCATTTAAACATGGGCTATTAGCAAAAATATAGGGATTACATGGTAAACTATGGTCAAATTCAAATGGTGGTTAATGATGGTTGAATAATGATATATTAATCTTTAAATATAGGGATTACATATATCAATGATGGTTAATATACATATATACATATATCATTGCGTGATGCAGTGGCAGCGGGCTCAGCAGATCACTCCTATTTTCTACCTGTGGCGCAAGTGCCATTCGGCGATCCCCAGCTTGAGCCACCATATGGTGACAGGAAGTTTGATCAATGACCTATGCCCAATTCGCACCGGTCATACTTTATGTTGATCAAACTTAGAAAATAAATAGCACCTCATGACGAGATGTTCTTTCGAGGAGTTTCCTCTGAAGGGCTGAACCCTCTTCCAAAATGCTCCATTGGCCAGTTCTCATGACATGTCGTAGGAGATCTGCTTTGCTTTCTTTGGTGAGGCTATCAGCCAACATGGTACGACCATCAATCCATCTAATCGTGCCATTGAGCTCAGCGATCTCTTGTTTGATCAAGGAGATGTCAATCGAAGTACGCTTATCTTCACATTGTGATGCAGGATTGGTGCATTTGCAAATTGTATCATACAATGACTTAGAGTCAGTGACACAAATGAATGGAAGTTGAGCTACTTCGCGATGCCATTCTCGAGCTGACAGATGGAGACCACGAGCTTCTAGGATGAGAACTCGGTACCAATGAACTGAGCTCAACCCACGGACCAAGGCCTGTGTCTCAGAGCTCAAAGTGTTGACTGTTCGTCGCTTCAATCTGTAGCTTTTCCAGGACGCCAAAGAGACATTCTGGAGGGTCTGGGACTTCGGCAGGTCCTTGTCATAGAAGATGACAATCTCGCCACCCTGGCTGAAGAGCTTATTCAGCTGGTCGTAACCGGCATGAATGTCCTTGGCGTCAAGAAGGTTGCCCTCGGTCTGCTTGTAGAAAGTCGTTCTTCCGGTCCAAGGTGTTGATGACATAGATCTGATGCTATCGCTAGTGGTCCACATGTCCTGGACGGAGGTGCTTCTCTGAGAATTTCTAATCTCAGTATGACGATCTGGTAAAAGCTGGTGAAGGTCTGGTCCATCAGCACAGGCTGCTGCATGAAACCCTGTCGTCCGCGCATCAACATGGTGATGAATCCAAGATTGGTCCGTTTCCTCCCACCAGTCGTTGGTGGCGCTGGTCTCAAGATATGATCCAAATTCCTTGGAGTTCCCCCACGATGCGTCAGTCACCACACCAGCATGAAGTCGATCAAGAGGAATAGGCATCACTCGAATGCCAAGCTCCTTGAAGTCCAACGCTTCTTTCGCAATCTGGTTCGCATTGATAAGGTCGCGTATCAAAGGTCGGGGAAATGACTGCTGAATCAGCGCAGTTTTACCTGCAAGATCACAACGAGTCTCCTTTGATAACCATGATAGCGTTCCAACCAAGGCACGGAGTTGTTCAATTTCTTCAGGTGTACACACAGAGAATCTTTTCCGTTTTCGATCTCTGGAGATCTGAATCGGAGCAACTCGTGCTTCAGTATAAAATTGCTGATCCAAAGTGATTGAACCATCTGAAAGAAGAGTGACTTGTTTGCCGACAAACCGTCCTTCACGCCATGTAAACTTACCCAACTTGTAATGTTGCTTGACCTTTTCCATCAACATTGCATGACGATGGGTACCACCATGAAATAAATCATCAGTTGCCAAGGCTATAATACCCTCAATCTGAGAATTTCCATCTGAGTCAGTTGGTGAATCCAAAAAGAAAAGGCATGGATCAACTACTGATTGCCGATACCCCAGTTCGTTGCAAATAAATTCACAATATGTTTGAACCAGGCATAAGGACCATCAGTGAGTCCATAACACGTCTTCTTCAACCGAAGAAGCTGGCCTCGTTCTGCATTAGGAAGTCCTTCTGCAGGTTGTTCCGCATAAAGCTCCCGGTCAATCGGATCACCAGAATGAAATGCTTGTGTAAAATCTGCAAAACCAGGAATCCAACGCATGCTAGCCATGACTTGAGCAGCAAAAATGACAGAATCTCGATGCACCTGAGGAGTGCTCGTCTCTAAGTCAAGGAGTGCCGCCTCTGAGTAGCCCTGCATGACATGGCGACACTTCGCCTTCGCAGGTTGATCTGGTTCAGATGAATCCAGCACCTCATTCGCTGAGATGGCATCTTCAAGGGCAAAGTCCTCAATGGGCTTCTTTGTGAGAACATAGCGAGACTTCATAATCTTCTCCGGGTTCTGTGCTCGAACTAGTGCTGATTCCTGTGGAGAAAGGAGTTCATATGCACCCAGGTTGTTGTTGAACTCCTTCTGAATGGCTCGCATGAGTCGCTCTCGATCTCGGCCTTGAAAGTCTTTGGTGGTTGCTTCTTTTCCCTTTCTTTGTCTGGTGGCCGACTTGTTGGAGATAGTAGTGAAGTAGATCTCCAACAATTCAAGCCTGGTGCGCTTGGAAGCTGGCAACTCCTCCCAAGCACCCTCTGGTTGAAGAACTTCATCAAAGACCCGCTTGCGGTCATCAGGAGTAGATTCTTCGCCAGAGGCATCCATTGGAGTCAAAGGTGTTGATTCTGAAGCTTCTGGTTCAGGAGGAACTGGTTGTTCAGGTTCAGGAGCAGGAAGTCCCGGTGGAGCCTCAATCTCTGGGGTCCTCGTAGAAGGGATTACCACTGCTGGTTGCTCAGGTTTAGCCATAGGAGCTTGTGACAGTGGAATCATCTGCTCTGGATCAATCTTGGCTTTCTGAGTGATCCGAGCTCTGGGTACCAGCGGATCTGCTGGTCGCTTGAGATGCTCTCGTGATTCAGGTGCAGGTTTCTCCTCAAACCATGTCTCTCCAGTCCATTCATGTCCATGGCTAGGAAAGTCCTGTCCATGGATCCATTCATCTTCAAGAATCTCCTGCTCGCCATCAGTGATGGCCATGATTGTCTTTCTCCACGGCAGCAATTGGTCCAAATGAACTGGTAGTTTGGAGAGATCATGATCAGGGCGAAATAGTTCTCGTCGTGGAAGTTCATGGACCCGAATCCAGAAGTTGCCTTCTCGGCGCCAAGAATCTTGTTGTTCTGTAGGAGGTAGGTCATCATTTTCTTGAGATAGGTCAATCATGCCCTTGATCTTATCTGTCTCAAACTGTTTCTTGGCGTTTGAGATACCTTCAAGCCACCCAGAGATAGAGTAGAACTCTTCCTCGGACGCTGGACGAAGTTTTTCTGGTGATGCCTTGACCAAGTGGTGGTTGTAGGAAAGCCACACAGTGGTTGGCAACTGTGTTGCAACTACCCTGGCTGGACCATGCCAAAAGTAAATGGCTGGTTTCCTGGCTGCATCTGTGCCTCTTCGCCAGAAATACACGGCTTGACCAGTCTCATAGGCAAAATGAGGTCGAGGACCATGGGTAGCTGCAGCTCGAACCGCTTGTTGGCAATCAACTTCATGAAATGCCTGTGAGGCCGCTTTTCGAATCATCATTGCCCTGGTGACGCCAGTGTCACCTGCGGCTGCCAAACTTTGTACTGCAAGATCATCTTCACCATCCGACATTAGTCCACCAGGGATACGTTGTTGGTATCCAAAAACTCGTTGAGCCGGAGAATAGCCTCCCCGAGTGGATAATCTGTTCTTGGTACTGCAGGCCAAATCAATAGTTTGGTACCACTCATCCCATGTGGAGCACTTTGTCTGTTCAATCGTCTTGTAGAAGACGTCCTTGAAGAGTTGGCCGTGTCGTTCCACAAATCCTCGTTGCTCTGGTGTCTCCAAGGACGATGGAAGAAGCTCACTGCCATCAGCTTCAGCCAACGTCTCAAATTGTTTTTGAAATGCACGGCCAAGATCGCAAAGAAGTTTGCGAGGAGCTCCAAAAATCTTCAGCCACAGTCGATATCCAGCTCGTGTAGCTTCGGCAGTGTGTCCCGTCAATGGGACCACCAGCTGGAAATGACTGCTGTAGTCCACAATGTTGATGCAGTACTTGGTCTTGTTTGAGAAGGGAGCTCTCAATTGGATGGTGTCAATCCCCACAATCTCGTTCAAACCAATCTCCTTCGGAGGTGCGGCCGCCCTCGAAGGCCGGGGAAGTCGGAACTTTTCACACACTGAGCATTTCAGTGATTTTGCAATCTCCATCACCTTGGAACTAGCCTTGCTGTTGGCGAGGATACGAAGGAATCTCTCCTTGCCCGGATGTCCTAGACCATCATGGGCACGTTTCACAAGGGCCTCTAGTGACAGTGGATGAGTTCCTGGGAAGTTCTCCTTGGGCTCCATCTCTTCGTCCAAGGGGTAGATCTCCGTGATCTGGTCGTTGGTCAGTTTGTAGATTTCCTCAGGTTGTTGGACCAATCCACTCATCACCATGTTGTTCTCAAAAGAGGCATCAAACTGCAGCATCTTGGAGCCTTCAATCATGTAGAGCAAGTTGTGGGCAATGCCGATGGAGATGGCATAGGCAAGCAAGATGGCATTCACAAGGCCTGGAGGATATTTCTGAGCCAAGCGAGATCGATTCATTGGTGAGCCACGATCGCGCCCCATGACGAGCTCGTGTTGGTGCGAACGGTCGCACGTCGAATTGAGATGTTGGGCAATGGTCAAATTGTTTGTCAAAAATCCAGAACGTTTTCTCATGAACCCACCTTGATCAGTAGTAAGACCAAACATGCATTGATCCAACCGAGCCAAATGAAAATCTTGATGATTGTAAACCTGTTGTAAACATGTTTCTTCCCATGAACTGGCTGACCATGGATGTTCAAAAACGACACTCAAGCCCAGACTATTGCAAAGTAAACATAGTTCAGCACAAAACTTCAATAGTTTCCGGGCTTTGCGAAGTTCCCGGATGTGCTCATCGAACTTCTGTGGATTGGATTGCCATTTTGGCCAGCACAAATTCAAAAGTCTGCTAAATTTGGTGCAAGGAGGAGAAACAACCACAAGACCCGGTCTTTCCGTTTTCAAATATGAAATGACTGTTCTTTGATGTCTGACATCCAAAAGATCCCATCCCAACTCAAGGTCAAAAGCTTGTCCAGCCCGTAATCCAAAATGATCAGTGTTGGGGCCAAACCTGTTGGGATTGCAAACTTCAGCCACGGTCTTCAATTGTTTTGGCTGCAGCAAGTACATCTCAGATAAATGTTTCATACCAGGCTGCTTGTTCTGAAATATGGTACGCATCACTTTGCATGTTGTTTGCAATTGAAGATCATCATCAGTTTCAGAAGTCTCACAAAATAGTCTGTGAATTTCCAACCAACAGTTCTCAGAACGTTTGAGGCAGCCATAAATATGGCGTCGTAATCCGGCTCTCAATGCCTGTTCTGGTGCTGAAATGTCGGGCTCGACGAACTGTCCTCGTTCACCTCCTTCATGCGACGCCAGTTCAGGAACTCCTGGTACTCCTCGCGAGCAGCTTGTCGTTGACTGCTGCTCTGTCCTCCCTGTGTCGGCATTGGTGGAATGACCGACTCGGCAGTCATCGAAGATCGGGATGGACTGCTGGAGCGGCGGTTCGACGCCTTCTTGGTGTAGTGGGCCAAGGGCTTCTGCTCGTGGCGAAGTATCTTGCCGCAATCCTTGCAGGTCTCCTTGAGGACGTACCCGTTGGTTCCATCGCGGGTCACATTCTTGTGAGGGCACATCTCTTGCAATCTTTTGCGCATGTACTCCTCGGTGGTATCCGGAACTGGAGGATGTAGAGGTTGATAGGTCAGCCATCGAAAGAATGCACATTGTTGGGTTCGTGGCTGGCTGCACCTCCAGAAAAGTCGGTCCGGATTCTTCTCGGTCTTCGAGACCCACAGAATGCAAGGCTTGTTGCATGAGCACATGGGCGTCTCCTTGTTCACATCGAGATCCTTCGGGATGTCCCACATGCTGGCTTGATGACTTTCCGGTGTCGCCGGGATCTGGGCATATGTAGATGTCTCCATTCTGGTGGGTCTTGTTGGAGTCCGTGGAGGATCCCTTTCGGTCACCCGAGACCAGCCTGAAGGCGTTGGAGACCTGGAACTGCTCAGCCGCTTCATGGCTTCTCGATTGTGCCATTCTTCGGTGAGGGCCGACATCGCCTTCTCCAGCTGCTTGTCGTCCAAGAGCTCTGCCATCTCCTGGATCTGCCGGGTCATCAAACCATAGGGGCCCGGCATCTTGAGTTTCATGTGGACCTTGTGGCAGATGGCCTTGTTCATGATCATGATGATCTTCAGGACCAGCCGCACCCAAGCCTGAAGAGTTGGACGACTGTCCACCTCGGTTCGGCCGCGCTTCACTCGCGTGCCATGCATGTTTGAGAGGTACGCAAGGGCTTGCTCCACGGGCCGGAGTCTTCTCGAATTGAGAGCTGGAGACACTGCCGGCATGTTCATGTTCATCAAGGTGTCCACCAACGTGATGAGTTTGCAAAAGTTCATACTCATCCGATGTCTTCGGAATACGTTGTGATAAAAATGAAATCATATCGCTTGTAAATTGTTGAATAGGAATCCTCAAAGCTCCAGTAGGACCCAAATGGCATGGTACACTGAAACCCAAATGTTGTGAAACCAAACGCAATCCACGCTGCTCATCCAAACACAATGTTGCTTTGCAATGTAGTAGAAATGGAAGTGAAAGAAGTAGTGGTGCGTCTGCACTGGATTGTTCTTCAAAAAGTGCTGGTCTCGGAATACATCCACGTGGTCCCAAACTGCTTGGAATACAGGCTAACCGTGTAGTACATGAAACTTGATGAACACTTCGAAACTGATGCAATTCCTTACAAAAAGTAATAGGAAGTTCAGAAGGCTGAGATCGTTGCAATAAATTGAGAGTATTCAAACCAATCGCCATTCTTTGACAACCAGTGTCCAAAGTTGCACATCCTGAATCATTACATGTTTGCATGTGAAAACAATGAAAAATTGACGGCCGCTCCTTGTAATACCATTCAGATTCGCCAATCTACACGTCGAGTCCTGAGGCTCGTGATGAAACTGGGCACCTTCATCAGAAAAAGTGGAAGGCTGTTGTTCCTGTTCAGAAGTGCCAGCTGATTCTAAATAGAAAAACTCACTCTCAGCGAGGGGAAGATGTTCCTCCAAGAAGTTCATCTCCTTGGTCTTGGGCTTCAAAGGATCGCTTTTGGAGTGATCGCCGCGCTTCTTCGACTTGGTGGGGCACTCACGGGCCCAATGGCCTGTAAGGCCACATGCATTGCAACGAGTTCGCTTCTTCAGCTCAGAGATCGAGACCTCATAAGTGCCAGGACGCAAAATGCCATCCCTGCCAGCTCCAAAGCCTCTTGCCAAGTCACGGTTCTTCTTGGCTTTCATGGCTCCAGAGTATGATCTGCCCTTGGAGCGATGGTCTTTGACCATGGTCATGAGGATCTCCTTGGTCTCCGACTCCGTGAGGATAACTGGGTCATTCTCATGGGCGTTCTCGGGGTCCTCCAAGTCAGCAAGAGTTGCTAGAAGTAGCTCTGCAGGCTCATCTTCCGACTCATTCTCTGTCTCCGGAACGTCGACATACTGAATCTCCTTGGCGGTCTCCTTATCCAGAAGATAGGTGTTGGTCTTCTTCTTGTCATTGCCAAGGTTCGAGAGGTCCAAGTCGGTCTCATGAATCCGAAGCCATTCTTTGACGTCCCAGACCTTCAGGGAGCCCTTCGTGAAGTTGAGAAGCAACTTCGTCTTCTCGGAGTCCAACTGCAGCGCATTCACCATGAGGAAACCCAGGAAATCTGCAGGCAACTTGACATCATGTTCCCTCGCCGTGTCCCACCGCGTCATGAACTGACGCGCTGCTTCACCACGCTGTCGCTTCAAGTGGAAAGTCAAACGGGCACAGGCTGCTAACATGGATTCCCTTTTCTCTTCCCCATAGTATTCTTTGGTGTCCATAAGTTCCAACAGCTTGTTTCCGTTGTTGGGGTCATCTAACCAATCTTCATCACTGGCCAGAAATTTCAAATCTTCCCAAGGCCCTTTTGACAAATTCTTCAACAGCAACTGACCACGGGCCCTAGCAGGAGTCCTTGTAGTTCGAAGCCAGATGCGAGCTTTCAGCTTGTAGTCCTTGAACTCCGTGGTGATGCCATCCCACTCAGGTGGTGGACCAGCCGTAGTTCGCTCGTGTTCATCTCGAGCGGCTTGTAGTAGGGCTCCATCAGAACCTCCTTGATGTCCAGCAAAAAGACCTGGTAGTCCAGCTCCAGGACGCGAACGCCATTGAAGAAACTGCATGAACTCTGACTCTAGTCCAGGTGCTCGAACGTCATGACCTCGATCACGGCCAGCAGACCACGGGTCCTGTCGTTCCCATGGATCACGACCAAGCGACGAATCTGACCGTTGACCAGCCGATCTACGTCCTGCTGACCCAGGTGTCGGTGGGTCACGACCTACAGCACTAGGTCCATCTCCATTGGGTTCTTCTGAGCTCTCATCCCTCGGCAAGGGGACCTCTTCCGCCATGTGACAGCACCGAGGCAAGAAATTCCCTGGATCGTTGCCAGAGCTCCGCTACCACTGCGTGATGCAGTGGCAGCGGGCTCAGCAGATCACTCCTATTTTCGACCTGTGGCGCAAGTGCCATTCGGCGATCCCCAGCTTGAGCCACCATATGGTGACAGGAAGTTTGATCAATGACCTATGCCCAATTCGCAATCATATATACATATATATATATATATATATATACATATATATATATAAATAAAGACTCACAATGGGATTACATGGGATTTACCTTCACGTGTCCTCATATGTATGGCGGGCCGCTGGGAATCCACGAACTAAATGGAGTGTTCATTGATGGGAAAATCAATTAACTAAATGGGAGATGTTGCATTGCCACGTTTGCTTACCGGAGGGTAACTCGAAAAGTGATGAGGGAAAGGGCAGTACAGAAAAAGCGAGACAACCCCAGAAAGCGAAACACCCAAAAACAGCTGAATACCATAAATAGTCCCCGAATTGTGTTGCTATTCATCAACATAGAAAATTCTGGCATATTCTGGCAACACTCTTGGCATATGAACTGTGACTAACTACTGTATTCACAGTGTGCCAGGGTTTTAACCCTTTTACCTCTGTGACTGATGTATTTCAAGTAGCGCACAAGGCAGCTCACGGTACGACGGCGCTTTTTCTTTTATCCCTGACTTGTTGGATTCAGATTGCTTCATACTTCATGATATACGGGATCTGGTCTTCCAGCAACATGTCGCGGAACCAAGATTACATTAACCCATTTTCTCAAGTTCGCGAAGCTACAACACAGCTTTTCCGTCTTGAGCACTAGTGGCTTTACTATGCTTTACTTTTTATTTGCTACAAGCTGGTGCCCCCCAGTGTTTTTTGGTTTACAACCCCTAACTATGGATTCTGTAGATATATAGATATAATATGATAATAATATGATATAATATGTGCATACTAGTTTCTACTAGTTGTAAATCAACAATGACTTCCCAAAAAAACGGCGTTGGCTGCATCGCCGCACCGCAGGCACAGCCTGTCATCCACAGCATGGTCGTGGACCACCTGTCAGCAGCTCAGTCAGAGGACCAACACGAAGCAGTGCTGGTAGGAGATGTGATGATATAATATCTATACGCAGTATAGATGCAAATTTGGATATCATTATAAAAATTCAAAAATATCCAAATTGGGAACCTACCACAGATTCTCGGATATTTTGAAGGATTGTTCGCAGGCTTGTCGTCCAGTCCCAATCAATGCCTGGGATTGGTCAGAACAGGATGTGTTGACAGTTGAAAATGTCGTGTTTAATCGTGTTGAAAAACATTTTGGGAGGATGAAGATCCATGAATGCCAGCTATGTTCATGTTTTCTTTTCATGTTTTTTCACAGGTTTTCAACCCAGAACTTCAACAGTTTTTACCGATGGCCGGCCGCTGAGGTTGAGTACTCCTCGCCTCCATGGTCTTCTGGATGTGATGGTGTCCAACAGCAACGCAGTTGCCTGGGCGGAGGCATGAGCAAAACAAGCGGTTGCTTTGGGATGACAAAATCAGAGAGGACATACATAGAAAGTCTAGAAATCTGACATGACTTAAACTGAGAAAACATGGAAATCTAAATCACTTAAATTCATTCAAATCAACGTCACTTCTAATTTATACATAATATCATAGCATGTTTTCTTTTCTCATTGGGTCCCATATTCAAGCCCAACTTCGGCAGAATTTGCAACCAACAGCCTCTAACAGATTTAACAGGCTTTCACATGTTATTCAGGGGGACAATATCCAGAATCCAGCGCTGGGAAGCTGCAGATTCTCCAGCTGCGGGCGAACAAGAGCCGCATGGCTGCTGAGCTACTTTGGAGGTGGGAGTTGAAGATGGCTCAGGATGGGACTATTGATCCTGGATACCATGATTTTTCCAATATTTTTCCCATTTGACCATCAAGATCATCAAGACTTCCCATTTTTCCCACTATTTCCTCATCCTTTTCGGAAACATCTGTGATTTTTCCAGCATTTTACATCATTTTACCATCATCCCAGCTTTTTACCATGGATTTCCACAGGTACCACCAACAACGAGGCCAAGTGCGGCCCGAATGGGCCCAGCTGCAACGTTTGGTGGAGACCACCCAGGCCGGCTTTGAAGCATCAAATGATGAGAATAGTGGGTTTTCAGATGTTTTAAACATGAGAACTAGTAAGTTGAGAATAATCACATTCCACCGGTGGACGGGGTTTTCGCACATTTTTTTTTACAGTCCATGAATTGGGAGAATAGCCTGGTATGGTGAAAGTAGCCATAATGCCAGCAAAATATCGGCAATTTTTCCAGAAACTGGGAATGGGCCAAAATGAGGATAGCTGGAGAAATTCTGCAAGAAAGGGTCATTTGGAAGGACATAAATCATCATTTAGGTGTTTTCTTTCATATGTTTGTTGATCTAGAGCCACACGTTAAAAAAATAATCGCCCATGGGGATCCATGGGGAGCATAGACAGATATCGCCAGTGCTCCCATTTCTGACCTGGCGCCAGTTCTACAGCCTGAAAGACCGCATCCGATATTTACGACTATCGCAGGAGCATTGCAGCATGGAAGTGAAGAGAAAGTTGCTGTTTCCAGTTGAAGGTTTCATTGATTGCAATACAAGTTGGGTACCACAAACCATTGGAATTCACTCTGGATGCAGATCGAAATTAGTAAGCAGCGCAGCACACGCAACAGGGTCAACTCACTTCGAAAGCAAGGCATGTTCTCTCAGCTCGAAAGACTCTGCATGACACTTTGAATACACCTTTTTTTTTAGCGGTACCAGGCCATACCATTGGCCAACTAATCCCTTCTTCCGCATGGCAAACCGGCAAACCCCTTCGAAAACCCACGGTTTCGTTGTGTATCTCTTCACTCACTTTCGGCTCGGTTTGGATTTGTCTGAAATCATTTTGAGAAAATCATGAATTAAACAGCATTGATATGTTTTGCGCAGATCGCCCCGTTCTATTCCCATTATGATCCCGATATCTCCATCATATTTTCTTAAACTCATATAATATGCCATATTATATAAAATATATTTTTATATACCCTCTGGTTATTTAACATAGCCATGGAAAATCACCATTTTTAATAGGTAAACCCAGGTAAACCATCTATAATTGGGCCATTTTCCATGGCTATGTTAAATAACCAGAGGGTAATATATTTCCATCGGCTGGATGTAACCCTTCCCGTTGTGTGATTCACGCCGTCCGAGGAGCGCAAGAGCGGGGCCGACGAAAGAAACACCTTGGCGCTGCGGCTGAGCTCGGCTGGGTCTCAGCCGCCGGGGGAAGTGCTTCCATAAATAAGTGAGGTATTTATGATGGTTTATTATCCATATATATATACAATTATATACATATATCAAAATTTATTATTATGTACAATTATATATTATATATTTATATATTGTAATATATTATGTATACATATATATATATATATTCTGTATGTAGATAGTGAAAGTGTACCATAGTGTACCCCTTAAGCAAATCCATGGGTTTCGTGGAGATTCTTCAATCAACGCAGTGAATCCCCGTGGCTGCAGTGGCTTCTCAAACAAGGCGGAGAAGCTGCAGCTGCCTCTCTTCCATGAGCTGCAAGAGGTCGCAAGTGAAACAAGCCATGAAGAAAGGCGGCCTCGACTCAGCTCAGAAAGCAATACCACTGACCAGGTGTTCAAAAGACATGAAGAGACAAGAGGGAGTACGACTGACTTATAGTGATTTCATATTTTATATATTTTGACAGAGTAGTGCAACTGCTGCCTGGAAAATTGAAGCTGACTAAGATTGACAATTCACAATGTTTGTTCCAGTTGAAAGCCCATTGGTGACAACTATGCCCAATTCCAATGTTGCGGGCCCCTACGGCCGGCAGGCGGATGGCAGCAAAGAAGTGCTGCCACGATCTGAATCAGCTGCAATCAATCCGAGAGCTATTTGAGGCGCAGCTGGAAGCCAAAGGAAGCAGGGAATGGCATGGAATGGCCATCAGTTGCCTTTTTTTTGCATCAGTTTACACATCAATTTCAATGAAACAACATGAAACAACATGAAACAACATGAAACAACATGAAACAACATGTTTCACAACATTTTTCACAACATGAAACAACTACAACTGTAATTACTGCATATTACTGCAAAGATCCTCAGAGATCCTTTATGGATCTTTGGAAACATGACGGAAAAAAAGTGCCGTCACCAGGTGGCGGGTGACTTTGGGCTGGGGCATCTTCAGCTAGCGATTGCGGGCTTCTCAGGTGCGAGACCTTCGGGGTCTGGAAATTTCCCGACTGTCGAGGATTTTGTACTACGTATTGCTTAAATATTTCCAAATGGTGATTTCTTACCAACTATTTACAGTCCTATAATATACTATTTCATACTATTTCTAGTATATAATTATATAACTATTTCTTGTATTCCAAATGGTTTGATATTGGTTTGATTACAAGAGGCTAAATGTACATGATATTGCTAGATCTTTTTAGTAGGAACAGTGGAAGGCACCTGTACTATGAATAGACGTGAAGAGGCTGAGGACATAACTATGTGTATCTATAGGATATATGATACATGAACAGTGACAATTCATGAGAATTCCAACAAGAACAGCACTTGCCGCCTACCATATAAATCAACCAGATTCAGTTCTTCATCCTAGGTTTTTCTGTTGCGAAAATTGCGGTTTTACTGTCAAAAGGGCATCTGCCCTTTTGCTTCATGCCGTGCCTTGGTTCACAGGTGCAAAGATGGCTCATGATGTGGTAGCAACTTTGCCTCCAACTCAGAAGGTTGCTGCAGTATTGATGTTTTTTCTGGAAATTCGTTGTTCCATGAGTTTTCATGAGTTTTCATGATTTTCCATGATGTTCCAGATGCGATTGTCACTTGAGTCTTGCTCCAGTGCCCACGATACGGCATCACGGCGCTTCGTCGGAAAACAGCGGCGCACCTTGCAACCTTAGGTGGGTGAGCTTGCTTTTTCCGCGTACAGAAAGCTTGTACAGCGAAAAGCAGGCGATGGATGCTTTCTTGGAGATAATATGGGTGTGTCTGAAAATGCGGTATACCGTGGTGTATACCTCAAAATATTCCTTTTAAATCGGAACATCATGGAACATGATAAAAAACCATTGGATTTTGAGGTACCTTCTTTTCAGACAAACCCAGCTTTAAGCTTTCGCTTTGAAACACTGAGATGAAAAGACTAAAACTGCTATAGCTATCTTTGAACAGCCATCAGAGAGCCATTAGATGTTTCGAAAAAACCGCTCCGCTAAGCTCTGCTAAGCTCTGTGAGGCGCCATCTTCTCCCAGGGAACTCTTTCCACTCTTGATGCTGCGACCACACCAAGAGTTCTTCCTGTCCAAGCAGGTCAGCCAAAGAGACGGCTTGGTTTAGATTCTGAATGAGCCATTCAGTGGCAATATAACCACTTTCAATATCCTTCAATCAATATCATGATTCATCAATGAAGTGAACCTCATCAACCATCATCAACCCAATATCCCCAAACTATCCCACGCAAATCCCAAACATATCTCATAAATCCCAAACATATCTCATGAATCCCGAAAAATATCTCATAAATCCCTAAAAAAATATCAGAATTCCCCAAACAGATTCATCCCCAAATAGAACATGATAGAACAGCAAATCGTCATCAAATTAGTGAAGTATTTGTCCATCATGTTCCATCGCTGAAATGGTGGGGCCAAGTCCCTCGTGACGCCAGGAAGTGGCACCGGCAAAACCGATCGCTCGGCCCGAGCCAAAGTTGCTGCGATGGAGGATGCTGACCTTCCTGCGCGAGCTCAGGGAGGCGGTGACGTTTGAATTTCAAACAGGGAACGGTTGGATCAGTTGGGCACAGGTAAGTTGAGGATTTTCCAATCTTTTGAGGGGATGGGATGGATCAAAACCATGCAAAACCAAGGATTCTAGCAGATTTCCCATTTTGGAGGGGATGCATATCCATCATTGGCGATTTTGGTGTGAAGAAAAGGGTACCAGGGTTTTGACCAATTGTCATCTGAATTGATGAAATGAGGATCCAACGCTTTTTAAGAATGGTGGTGTTCCACTACCAGGGTTTAACTCACAGTTTCGTATCAGTGGCATATGTGGCATCATGTTGTGGATTTAGCTCTCTAGGGCGGAGGAACAGTTGGATGGGTTTGACACAATCCGTGACTAGCCTACAGTCTTCATGTCACTTTGCAAGGACTGGTGGTTGGCCAATGATGGGTTCAAAGGGAAACATGCGGCAAGCCATTTTCTTAAAAATATATGTCTGCCGACAAATCATTTCGGAACCTTTCAGTGCAGTGACTCCACAGCTACTTCCGCAGCTGTGTCAACACCCTGCAGGTGGCACCAGACAATCATACCCTCTGGGAAGCGAGGTGTGTCCCTGGGCCAAGCTCTCGTATGCGCACACAATCGTACGCCAATGGTTTCCGCCAGCACCCTTTCTCTGTCGGAAAAAGTCGAGAAACAAAAAATGTCAAAAAATATCAAAAAATCATTCCGAATCAATTTTTAGAGGGCTTTTTTATTGTGCTGCGTGTTTCGATGTGTTTGTTACAGAGCTCCTCTAATGCTCCTCTAACAGCGGGGAACATGGGTGGAACATGGCGTGAAATTTCTGCGGCTGAGGTGGGAACACTCTTGGAGTTCAGCAACTGTCTGTGGCTTCAAAACTGTTCCCCAGAGGCCGCGTTTTGTTGGTTTTGTTTTTGTCAAATGTCCTCAAAGTCTCGCTAAAATCCTTTCCCCCTATAGTCAAACACCTTTCATAATAACGGTACTGGTACGCCAAGATGAATAATGTTTATTTTCAAATTCTATCAGAGACAGCTTTGTTCACATGTGCACCTTTCGGAGGCTCCGCAATCGCCTGGCTTTGGACGAGAAGGTGTGTACTGCAGATCTAGTAGGGCAACGGGATAGAGGGGTCAGTAGCATAGAAAAGGCATTACAATACCAAGTTCATCCAAGTTCAATGGGTTGCATTTGAATATATTTAAATCCTGTTTCTATCCAGTAGGGAAAGTGCATACTTTGGCATATTTTATGATCGTTTATTTTTCAGTAAGTTGAGGGTCAGTGAATTCCCAAAGAGACGGCTTGGCAGGTGACGCGTCTGCTGGGTCACCCTTGATCAATGAGACTTGCTTGTGGGTGCCTGGCCCCAGTGCTAGCAGTTGAACCACAGTACCAGAGTATGTGCCAAGTCAGCTGTCATCAGTACTCAAGCGCTGCTGGCTATTGCTGGTTTGTATTCTTCTGATATGGATTCGATCCCTTGGTTTCTGCAAAATTATGGACATGTGTCCTTTGAGCGGACGCTCTGTTTTCATGTGTTTTCATGTAGAATACTTCAAACGTCCAAAACACTTGACATGAAGGACCTGATGGGGCAGAATGGCTTTGAACCGAATCAGAATTTCAACCATCATCTAGAAATACGTTAATTACCCCAAAATATGATGGCTTATAACTTATGTAAGTTATAGTTATAAGCTATAATCATTCCCCCCACTACAACAGCCACCCCTTGGGAATAAAGTCCGATTCAGCAAGCAAATTTCGATGATTCTTGGGGTCTTGGCCTTGTATTACCATGGTATTTCCACATTTACACATCCATTTCAACCCATTTCAACCATCATCTTTGCAGCTCATCATCGTCATCATCTCGTAGGTGGCAACGGAGGTTTTGTCCCAGGAGCCCTTCAACATGTCCTTAGCCGACTTGGTCACCTTCTACGTACCTTCCTTGGCGGCTCGCGTGGTCCAAGAAAAGTAATCCGTTGAGTTAATGAATTGAATTTGAATGAGTGCCATGTGCCCAATCCCTCGCCATATGTCATGATTCCCCAGGGTTGTTCGTGGTGGCAATCATGATATTCATTGATATTCTATACGCCAAACAGAGCATGTCCAAGTGCCACTGGGCCACTGGACAGCAAATGTACTACTCTTTGGGGTCAAACCTTCCTGCAGTCAATTGTGAGCAAACATCAGAAACTGAAACGTTGCAGATGCACCATGCCAACACAATAGAGTGTTTTTTTTTCCCGCTCATCATATCATATATATATATATATCATACCATCTTCATCCATTTTCTACTAATATGACATAACCCATAGGATCCATGTATGGTATATATGCTAACATGACTGGGATATATTGATGGGATCCATGGCACACCATATATAGCAGCACCATGGATCCGTTGGGTTTGCTAAACACCGCAATGGCTCGGACAGGCAGAGATGATTTCAAACCTCCACGTTTGGCACAAGCAGCTGCAGGTCAGACGTGCGTTGCCTTAGAAAAAAAGAGGTCATGGTGCAGTCCCTCAGGTGATATATGATATATGTGAAATATGTATATATATAATATATGTTGGACATTGTTGGACTATTTAATTCATGCCCTGTATTTTAATGAAATATCCATGTAATTATCATTGGATATATTTTGGCATGAGATCCAATCCTGGGGACATTCTACCCGAACAGCGGCCGCATGTGAGAAGTTTGATCGCTGGCTCACATCGGCAGTGGCGCAGGAAATTGTCCCAGCCTACCTCAGAGCGAAACCTTGGCTTTGGCCATCGGAAGAGGCCTGTGCTCAGATGGGCCATGGCATTAGTTAAGTGGTTAGTAGCTGGGTTATTAGTGGGTATATGATGGGTTAACAGTTACTAACCAACGAACTAATCCCATGGCCCGTCTAAGTGGGTGGCCACATTTTATGACTTTGCCGGGCTGTTGAATTTCCACTGTGTTGGCTCTGCAGATTCCAAGTCTCGCAAGCCGCAAATAGTGAAGAATATTGAACTGATTGGTGGTTAATATGTTTTATTTTCAACCATAGATATTTGAAATGGGATATGAAATCATGATCACCAAAGACGTTCCTAGCGAATTCAGGGAGATATCGATGAAGTGACAGAGTGCATCAAATTTGGGCAGGACGTTCACCTCCATCTATCGCAAGTTGCCACTGTGGTGCTAGCGGGCTGGCTGCGGGAGGCGGCAACGATCCAGTGGGGATCTACTCTGGGGTTTTCTTAAAAAGGGGGACACCCCCAATGGGACACCAAAACCATGGGGTTTTACCATGGGGTTTTACCATAGGGGTTTTACCGTGTTTTGATCTTCGTGAATATGTAATATATATTATGTTATAATTTGATAATATTTGATATAATTTGATCGAATCTTGGATGATTTTGGGGGTGCCCAAAAATCGTTTGAGCAATGGTGTTTGATGGCGATTTGACGCTGAGAGTTTGCTTGTGCAAGCTGCTACTTAATGAGTTTGATAGACCAAAACCTAAATAACATATAATAAAATCAGGTTCTGAGACCGAACAACAGGTTATAGGCTATAATAGACCATAGAGGCTAAAGTAGGTTATAATAACACGGAGGCTATATATATAATATATAACTCTAATAGACTCTAATATATCATAGTCCATTATTATTATTATATTTATTATTATTATTATAATTTAATCATGTTGAATCTCGCTGGCAGTATGTAGCCCTAGCTTCGTCTCCAGATGAAGGTAAGACTGGCACGTAGATAGAAAGTTTGTGATGAACGCCACTGCTTATTTTTTGGTTTATCAATATGATCGTCGACCTAAAGGTCCATGTAGAGATTGTCCATTACAAAGGCCGCCAGGGTTCCAACCTGAGACCCCGCGAAAGTTTTTTTTTTTCCTGAGTTTGCGAAAGTAATTATTTGTTTTTGCGAAAGATTTAGCGAAAGATTTTAACATGAGACCCACGCGAAAGATAAACGCGGGCTTCGCGAAAGATTCGTAAAAGTATTTTTTGATTCGCGAAGAATGGCCGTTTGCAGATAATGAAACAATCAACCGCATGCATGGGCATACATATAATCCACAATAATGTAACATCACAATAATTGTATTATATTGTATTATATTATAAATTATAGTTAGTAAATTAGCAATTGGCTTCAGAGCGCCGCAACACAAGGTGTGGTTTTCACCCGCATTTCGAGGCTGAGAGGCTGTGCAACAGCTCTGGCTTTGAGAAAGAGAAGGCGGAGCATCACTTTGCCCAGGCGGCCGCCAGTAGCCATTTTGATAGGGAAATATCATCCACAGGAATTGGGGGTACCCTATTTTCAGACAACCCCACAGAATAATTATCGTACATAATTCACAATAGTATAATATACACATTATAATTTATTATAGTCATCGAGTAACAGACACAACATAACAAAGCGCCTTACTTTGCCATAGCCCTGGGGTCCTGTGGTTGTCAGAATCTCCGGAGGTTTGGCGGCGATCGGCGGATGGCCTACTCGCAGGCTTGTACCTTCGCTTGAATGGCAGCAAGCTCAGTTGAATCCGACTTGGGCCGTTGGTCTTGGGCAAAACTGTGGTCATAACTAGTAATAACAATGGTAATCACTATGGCAACCCCATAAGTTGGATATAACATGATATAACCCCGAAGTCCACAAACATGTTTTAGACTGACGTGGAGTGGCCAGGGAAATTCAGCCATTTTGGCCATGCAAGAGGATTAGGGCCACGACGTAAGAATATGTTAAATGTATTTAAATGTCCGATGTCTTGAATCACTGCCGACTTAGGTTCGAAGCATGCGACAGCCCAACGTCTCCTGGTTGAGGCCCATGGCATCTTGACTTCTCCATTGAATCTTCATCCACCGGTGCCGGATCTAGCCGAGGAAACGTCCGGTGGATCTAGCCGAGGAAACGTTGCTGTACTACCGCCCCCCCGAAACATGCAAAGCTCAAGAAGATTGAATTTATGACCGCATTACATCTGCCTTCTGATAGGATTAAATCTTGCCTCTGCCGCATTTTTATTAATAACTAATTTGATATTAATTTGATAATATTTGTGTTTGTCTGAAAATGAGCTACACCCCAGAATCCAATTTATCCTGTTTTTTCCCATATGTTTCCCACTAAATGACCATCTATCGGGGTAGCCTTCGGTGGAACTGCCACATGCAGAGGTTCTTCGCCTGGAGAAATCCTGTCGACTGCTTCTCGAACAAGTGGTGCGCTTCGGGGAGTTCTAGGGATTCGGAAGATCCACGACGCCATGGGTTGCCATCATCAATTACCCATGACGGATCCTAACGGTGCTGCTATATATGGTGCTCCATGGATCCCATCAATATAGCCCCAATGATTATTATACATATATATATATATATACCATACATGGATCCTATGGGTTATGATCCCCGACGGCCCCAACCCAAGTCGGAGACATCACATTCCGTTCTTTCTGCATCTTCAAGAATCCAACTACGGTCGATTCCGTAGCCATGTCACCGTATCAGACTTTGATCGCGGCTGAATGCATGAGTCACATTTGATGGAAGACAGGAATTGCATGAAAACGAAGGGAAAGAAAGCGAAGGGACGCATATAAATGATCACAAGATCATCAGAAAAACAACATCAGCTTCAACAGAAAAAGAGGAGGGGAAATCGGGGAAATCGATGGACATCGACGATCACATCTATCACCACCACGAGCCACCGTCACAATCACAATCGCAGCTAAGCAGCAACACGGACAATGGCAAGATCTGGGCTTATCTCCAAGTGGGAGAGGGCCCCAAAATGACTATTTTGATGGCAAAGTTGATGATCAACTATGGTTGTTTCTAGTTGTTTCTTGAATGAATTTTGGGGCTCCCCCAATGTTAAAAACTCATGTTGCATCTCCATCCGTACCGCCGCCAGGTGTACCTAGGCCCTGAGACCTAAGGCATGTCCTCTGGTCAGAGATGCGCGTCATGGGGGTATCCAAAATTGGCGGCTTGTGATCGCTGGCAGCTTCCACTGAGTTGGCTTGGAATATGTTGGAATGGGATTGATATGGATGATGGATTGATGATAGGAAGATCCTATCAATGATCAATGATCTTTGATGATCTTTGAAGAGTTTAAATTTCTTGGGAGCTGTGATATGGGTCCACATGAGTCCACATGAGTCCACATGGCGCCATGGCATCGGCTCAAGTCCTGTCCCTCCGACACCGAAGCGCGGCTTGAGGCAGATACTTGTGATCTGTGATGTTCAACTGGTGACCGGGTGATATTTTTTTTTCTCCATCTAATTCTGGTGATACCATGTGATACCCAAAAACATTAAAAAAAGATACTTCGTTACTTCTGAGCTCTTCTACAAGTGCACTAAATCATTTATAAACCATCTACTGGTTACTTCTGAGATTTTCCACAGGTCCACATGTATACTTCAAGGGAATTACCAGGAACTGCAGAAAAAAACATGCTTAGTATTATAATTATACATATATATTATATATAGTATATATATATAGTATATAGTATATATATATATCCATCTACATCCTATTTAGTGGTAAATACTATGGTTTCAACATGTTTCAACATGTCTCATCGATTTTCCATGGATTTTCCGAATGGTGAACTCTAGGATCATGGCAGACAGTGGCTCCACTGGACGTGGCACTGCCGCAGCTTCCGTTGGCGGCGTGGGGGCGCCTGGGGTAACAACGGTCTGGTGACCTGGTGGTTTGGAAAGTTTGGAACATGACTTCTATGACTTTCCATTCAGTTGGGAATAATATGGAATAATTATATTGGGAATCATGAAAACGCAAAATTATATTGGGAATTTCATCATCCCAACTGACGAAATCATATTTTTCAGAGGGGTAGGTTGAAACTACCAACCAGTAGTCGAACAAATAATGGGATGGAACGATGGAACATCAAAAAAGTGTGTATTGTATGGTATTGTATGTAGTTAGACCATGTTAGACCTTTGATTTTTATCAACGGGAATGTATTGTTTTCCGGGATCTTCATCGCTAAATGCACCATGGTAAGCTTATGTAAGCTGGTTGTTAGGAATCATTCACGCCGCTGCTGGATCCTCCCTACACCGCGAAAGCGGCTCTTACTGAAGTGCCCAACAATAGAACATGTCTGGAAGGTCATTTTTGGGCTTGTGTTCTGATCGGGCAAGCTTTGACAAGGGAGAACTGCAACACACGAAGTTTCCAGAATGATGCAAGCACCTGGTGGAAAACTCTAAAGGTAGAGAGTCTTCCAATAGCATACCACCCAAGCAAAGTGTAGCTCACTGCATTCACCTGGCGAACGCACTTCTAGTCCGCTCTGTTCAAGAGCAACCCCAGCTCCCTTTGGAGAGTTGTGCGCTTCTGCTACAAGTTGCACTTGTCCTGTAGTTTATTGGATGGCACCTGCAATAGCTAGTGCTTTTCCACAATCAGCGCACCAACCAGCCCCATCATAGTAAATGAGCACTGGATCCATGGCAACGGTGTCTTAAACATGACTTGATGACCCATGTTGCATGACCGGCCTCCAGTCGCGAACGGCCCTCGCGCGACGATCCAACACGAGGACGATGCCTACTGATCACTGAAAAACACTGTTCCGGCCCCATATATGAAAGTATGGTTGCTTTGATTTGGAGTTTGAGACAGGTCAAAACCAGTAGCTCTTGTAGCTAGAGTCACAAACCAAATACGAAACATGTGATATCCTGTCCCATAGGATCCATGTATGG
Organism: Cladocopium goreaui; assembly: GCA_947184155.2. Taxonomy (NCBI): domain Eukaryota; class Dinophyceae; order Suessiales; family Symbiodiniaceae; genus Cladocopium; species Cladocopium goreaui. The sequence goes on from CAMXCT020002689.1 coordinate 51,834, forward strand.
TATATATATATATACTAACATTGGGGGTATATTGATGGGATCCATGTTACCATATATAGCAGCACCATGGATCCTATGGGTGTGATAACCACATAGAATCTATTGACATCTATTGACCATCAAGACATCCATCGGTTTTCACATCGGATTGCGAGGAGCGGAGCTGGTGGAGCTGGTGCGAGTCAGGGAGCCAACAGTGGGCGAAAAGCCGCCGGAGGAGGCCGACCCAGCTGGGATCAAATGGAATAGCTGCACAGCTTTTCTTAGTGAATATGTCAATATGTGTCAACTGTCAATATATCATAATAATCTATGTCCAAACATTGGATGATTGGATGATTAAATTATATAGTATCTGTTTCCAGGTAATTCTCTGGTTGAAAGTTGAAACTCATGTTTTTTCCCTCCAAACAGATGACTTAAATCTTCATTTTCATCGATGTTGCAGGAAATGGTTGGGGTAGACATCCCAGAGGGAGATGAAGGTGAGCCAGGTAAGCAGCAGCAAATTTCAACGCGCAAATTTTTTGGGGGTCAAATTTGGAATGCTCCGTTCTGGGGACATGTCTTCATGTGTTACCCTCTGGTAAACTAACATAGCTATTGAAAATGATCATTTATAGTGAGTTTTCCCATGAAAAATGGTGATTTTCCATAGCTATGTTAAATTACCAGAGGGTATTCATGTTTTGTTCTGCCGCAGGTGGAATTTTGAAGTTCTACTCGGACGATTCTCCAGGATTGAAAGTGGGCCCCACCACGGTGCGCGGCTCCGCTTCGATCTTCGCTTCGGATCTTCAAGCGATGGTAAAACATGGTGAAACATGGTGAAGCAGCGAAGCAACCTACAATGGGACAGTCATGGACAGTATGCATTGTATGCATGTCCCAATGATTCCCAACTAAGTTGCTTAGGAGGATACACATGGATACACCATGATACACCTCTCCCCTGCGACAGTCGAATTTGGGTTACAACATGTTACAACGACCTGCGGCGTCACCGGAAATATGGCTAGGATTGGGGGAATCATCCCAATTTTTGGGCTTCTTTGGGGCTTGAAGGATGGACTAATGGACCGTTGAGCTTTTCTTTTCTATGCTTTGCGGATTTCTTGGATGTGCATCCTACTTAGTAAGTGGTTTATAATCCACATAAAACCCTATGCAGCCTATACATAAACCATCATAAACCATGTGGGGATATTCCATATATAACTGGGGGATACTGGGGGTATAAGCCATTTACCAAGTGGGGCCCGCACCCGCAATTAGCCAGGTGTTGGTGCTGTCACTGGTCTTCATGGCAATCGTGTGCTCTTTGCACATCCTGGGAAAGTTCAGAAGCGGATGAGGCTGGCTGTTATCTTGAGCCCGAGTTTCAAACCCCAGTGGCTGACAAATCCTTGGCAGGTCAAGAGTTAAAGATCAAACCAGAGATGACGGAAGGGATGATAAGCTCCCTTTTGACTAATATCGATTATTTGGATAAAGTATAGTTTTGTTTTTCACAATGTCAAAGAATAGTTAATGCTCAGAATGCTCAGAGAAATTCCGCAGTGCGTAGAGTCCCCCGAAGAAGGGAAACACAGTGCGACGCGTTCCGGAGCAAAGCTGGTTGAGCTTCTAGCTTGAGGCATTCAAAGCTTGTTGACTACAACACACGGTCCTCTGAAAAAGGCACTCTCTGGTCTTTGAAGGGTATTCTGAAAGGAAGCAAGTGTTATAAATATATGTATATCATATAAATATCTATAATATTCTATAATAGCGCTGAACCCATCAATATTGGCAGGCGTCGAGTTGGACGCCCTAGACAGCAGTGGTTGTTTAGGTCTAACGAAATCATCCACAATCGGATAAGCCACACAGACTATGATGGGGACCCTTTTCAAAACAATAACATTCTACAGGCAGCGAGACAAAGGGTACAGTAGTATGAGATCATGCCAAGCACCGAAGCATTCGTATGAGTTGCGATTGTGTGCGACTGAATGCTTGGCAATGGCAAGAGAAAAACATCTATAATAGTGTACATAATAATACATAATATATTTTTCAGATTGGAAGAAGTACTTTAGTGACGTTGGGTTTCGCCAACGACTTGCGACATCTACCAGGTTTTACCACAGGCCATGGCCATGTCGTGCCAGGGACCTGGACTGGAAGTGCAAGGCACAAAGACAGGACGTGGCGAACGTCACTGAGAAAAGATGTGTCGCTGACTTCATATTGGATGCTGGTTGGCATCAGTTTGTATAGCTAGGCTAGACATGGCTATAGACTATGTAATCTCATTTGAATCGGTGGTTCTCCAATGTTCTCTACGCATTTTCGTGATTCCTTAAGAAAACTTTTTGCTGGCTGAGTTGGCTGGGTTCTCATGGTTTCTAAACTGCTTCACCCACTCTACCGGTTGGCTCTTTGTGTGGCGGATGTTGTCTAGTGGTTTCATCCAACGCTGTCGAGCTGTAGTTGGAGAATCTGGGTGCTAGTTTATTCCGGATACAGGACGATCTTATCTGTGAGTAAGATTGGCAACATGTCCGCAGCGAAAGGCAGTGCTTTATGACTTATGTGTTTCTAAACTGGACACGGAGTGGTGTATATCATCGGGAAATGGCAAATCGCTGCTGATAGCATCAATGGAAATACCATGAAATACCAGTGCAAGATGTCTTGGTTATTCTTGGTCATTCCTGCTTTTCTAAATACGTGTGCATCGACTTGATGATAGCAAATGCATCTTTGCGGTGAAGCGCCCTATGGACCAAAGTATGGCAACAGGCAATTCGACAAGCTCGACATCAGGAAACCCCCACACCGAATCATCCGAAGTGTTACCCACCAAACATTGATGATACGATGTCTCTTCCAGTTGCGACAGGTGAGTGAACAAAGACATAAAAACAGGACATATTATTCTCACATCTTCAGATTTCTGAAGAAGTTCAGTTAGCAAAAGAACACACTTCTTTCTGCTGGTGTCGTCACCATGGCAGCTCCTGGACAGGACCGGAGAATCAAGGAGATAAACATCCAAGAGTGTAGAATACGGTATATATATATATACACACGTATACATCATATATGTTATACAGTAGATATGGCGCTCTCATTTTCCATTCATGGATTTTTGATGATTTTGGCGCATATTTTTCAAAACGGAAACACACCGAAGATATCAAATGAACTGCTGAGCCTCTGACGCCTTCCACATTGGACCTCCCTGGAGGTCCAAATATATCAGATATTTTAGTTGGCAATTATCACCAATTATCCCCAATCAAACCTCAATCACCAATGATCATCATTTTAGCCAGCAGATCCCAACGAAACCCCAAGTATCACCAATTAAGCTTTGCTGAAATGTCGAATCACAGAATGGGAAAATCTTCAGATTTCTTTGTGATCAGGACCGGCTGTCTCAGGCAGTAGACATGGAGAAGAAGGCTGGAATGGACCAATCATCACGGCTTTGGTACCTGAAAATGGAGGATTTACCCTCAACTTGTGGCAATTCTTCCATGGGGGCAATGATGATAAACCATGGGATTTGGGGTGGGTTTTTCCATGATTTTCACCAGGATTTTGGGCGATTTGAAGGTTGAAACTGAGGATTGTTCACCTGGGGGTCTTGAGTCCTGCCGCGACCGTCGGACTGTTGATATGCGTCCTTTGGCTGCTGACTAGCTTAGAGCTTGTAAGAGGAGCTTGCAGCATGGGAAATCTCCAAACCACATTGTCCTCAACAGCCATTAAATGTCTCCAAACTAAAAGACACTCAATTGCCATGAGCAATCCTAGCCTACCCCATTTCAAGCAGTCTATGTCGCTTGATATGTGGCAAAATCATAGAGCACATGCATCATTTCGTATGATACAAAGCAACCCGTCAGAATTACAGACTGCCGCGCAAGAACGTGGAGAAGCACGATAGTCGAAGGTTCTGTCCACAACGACCAACTCACCAGGGGCCAACTCACCAGAGCAACCACCTATACGCATCATCACCTTGTTCCCTTGCAGAGGGCTGGTAAATCCTGAGCATGACCCATGGAAGAGCCGGCCGAAGACTTCCACCATCGTTTGCCTACCCCGTGAAGTCCTCAGTTTGCAGATCATTGCCACACCGAGAAGTGCAACAAAAGCGATCAGATGACCATCCATTTACATCCGATTTACTACATTTTGACGTAAACACATGGGTATAGGCTGTATAGGCAGCAGGATTTTGATCCAATGGGCTTGCGTGCACAGATAATGATAGTATATTATAGTTTTTGTAGCAAGCTGAAGTGCTTGTATGCATGTCCTAACCAGGGTTTTGCTCCATAGCCATTGAGCGCATCTGTGGATACAGGATGGCACATGCTGAAATATTTTTTAATGCAGCAGATGGTGAGGGAGTGACTATGCTTTTAAGGCATTCCAGCATCATTGGGGACAGCAGTTGTCCTATGTTGTCCTCATGTTATCGCCAAGGTCCCTGAGACAGCAGTACTTCAACTTCCGCAAAGCCCAAGGACAGGGCGACGATGGCGTTTTGATCGACCCTTCTCGAGCAGCTGATTTGAAACCCACCACACTGCTGCTTGTAGAATCCGGGAGAGGTGCTGTGACATGCAAACGCCTCTGAAACTTCCTTTCATTGGCTGAAGGAGAGAAGAAGCTAGGTACTAGCTTCAGTCTTCCAAATCTTTCAGAACCTTGGCAGTTGTCAGTGTTTTTTTCATTATCAAATCAATTTTCTCAGCAGACCATCGACAGAGAGACCAACTACTGCAGACTGCCACTGAGGAGAACCACACATATCTCTCCCCCGATGTCCAGGCAGTGATTCCAGGGTGTCTGAAAATTGGCATACCCCCGCCATGGCAATTTGAATGACAAAACCAGGGTATTGGGGTTCCCTATTTTCAGACAGACCAATAGAAGATCATAGATCATAGAACCCTTCAAGTTTTGTTCCAGTATTTCCTTGGAGTGTGTGGAGGAACCAATGTTTTGAGAACTTAAGATTTGCAGGTTCTCACTCTCGAAGAGCTGTCGAGTCCTGCTGCTGGGATTCAAGCATGGAATTGCTGTGGGCGTCTTCAAGCGTGCTTGCTTGGGTGATAGAGGTACCACCCAGCTTAACAGATCTCAACAGTCTGCTGTAGAGCCTGGTCATGGATGGTGTCACAGAAATCGTTTGAAGGAAAGCTGTGAAAATTACGAAATACATGAATTTTTACATTTTCATGGTTTCCAATATTTCCATCATTTTCCATCATTTTCCATATGTCTCCATATATTTCACGAAAACCATATACACTATACAGGGATTTCATGGGAGAAAAACATGGTTTCCAACGTTTCCAGATGTTTCCAGTCGATTTTCCCTCGATTTTCCAGTGCCCTGCCGTGGAGCTGAGGCAAAGGAGGTCGAGATCACTCCACCGTCATGGCCTGAACCATCGATGATATGATCAAGAACCATATATGACATATCTACTTTCAGACAAACCCATATCATATGATATCATATTCAGATACATCATATATAATCATATATATAATCATATATATAATCATATATATAATCATATATATAATCATATATATATATAATTATATATATATATATATATATATATATTATTACTGTATATTCATCTATTTTCATATCATCCACTGATCCCTTAGTCCAATGACCTCCAGTGTAGAGTTGTAGCTGTTGACCACTCAGGCGACAAACTCCTCTACGCTCCCGCCGCTTTGGCAGCTCCGTGGTGCCGTCGGATCCCCTGGATGCAGAAAATCCCCACGCCTCGCAGCACTTGGTTTATGGTCTCCAAGTGAGATTTTTGGTATGGGCCGGAACATGTTGAAACCACCAACCAATCTGAAATGTGAGCATTGCGAGGCAGAAATTGTTTTCAGACTTGGTTTTGGATGTTGAGAGTAGGGCAGTCGGAGGCAATCCTCGAATATACTCAAGTCCGTCGAACAGTAGTTTACTTGATGAAGGGGGTGGATGAGCATCGAGGCCTGAAAGGGTGAAAGAAGCGTTTGGATCCTAGTCTGGCTAAACTTTTGTGTCACCAAGACTGCCATTGGTAAATCTTGTTGCTTGAATTGGCTGCAGTCTCAGGAGTTTCAAAGCAAACGATGGCAAAGGGGTAGATGGCAACCAGCAGTTAGTGAGCATGGACTCTCACCGAGCACAAATATTTAACCGCTCCTGCTCATTGCCAAGGTTGCCCAAACAAAGGCTTGTTGATGACCTGCGAGCAGTCCGAAGTGTTCGGCACCAAATGAACAGGAAACTTAATTTAACTATGTATTATGTATATTGAATTTATAGTGAAATAAGTTGCTGAAGCTTTGTCATATCCATCCTTGAGCTCCCAGACCCCTCCCAATTCTGAGCACTGTGGAACAGAAGCGCCAGCTAGATCCGGTGCTCCAAGGCCCATAACAGTCTAGAGCATTTGGCCAAGGTCACCAGGTGGGCTGGGAAACAGCGAGATTGTCCAAGATACTGTTGAAACAAAATGATGGACCATCATGCTGTTTTCTGACCTTGACAAAACTTCGTGATCCATGTGGTTTGTTGAAGCATTTAGTAGATAGGTGAGATAGACATGTATATTTATATACACAATAACAATATAATATTATTATACTATGGTATATTATGGTATAGGCAGTGTTACCATTGAGCTGTTCCTTATGTATACATGGTGTCATATGGTGTCCCTTCCAAGTGGCATTTCAGCTCAGGGACTTCGAAAGAATCGGTCGTGGCCCTGAGGCCAGCAGCGCAACATGCAGCCCACGGTATGCCTGGGGTCACCCCTTACCGCCAGGTGAATGCAGCTTTACCTCATCGACGTATGCGAGGTTTGGACCTCCTCTACAGCGTGCGCAATGGCCAGCCTGTCGAGTTGACAAGACTGAATTGAATGATGTTGAAACCATCAACGGCTCATTGAAGAGCAAACGTCTATGATACGTTTGGAAGCTTTGGCACTTTTTGTAATTTGCAGTTGTAGCATGTTGTAACATGTTTGTATTTTTTTTCCGTCAACTCAACTTGCCAGATTCTAGTATGCTTCCGAAGCCGGAGGATGAAGGCGGGCAAACTTGAGACTTGTTGTTGTGCTGAAGTTATGATTTTTATGGTACGACCAGCTTTGTCCAGACAAACATGTTTGAGAATGAAACCCGTGATAGTGCAGAATTGCCTCAGAACTCAAGTCCTGTTTGGCACAGATTGTTTGCGGAATCATGGCGCATCCAGTTGTGCGTCCAGCAGAACTGCCAGGAGGAGTCAGGCAAGAAGATGATGAAGAGACCCCAGATGGTACTCGACAAAAAGCTTTCAAGCTATTGAGGCTGGGCTATTTATTGATGTTACATATTGTAGTGATATTTAGTGATTTGGGTATGGATCAATACCTATTAATACCATGTTTAGGGGAATGAACATCCATTTACCAGCTATTTTGATGTTCACCAGGGGTACAAGGTTTTGACACACTGCCATTTATGTGCAGACCGGGCAGATGATTGGCAGATTGCATGAAAATTCGATGCGTGTCACGTCGACGTTGATTCGAAGAGTCTGTGATGACCCTGACAGGAGTGTGCCATACTTCAAAACTTTGGAGGCACCTCACATGTCGATCTCTGCAGCTTTCGCTATGCTTTGATGTGGATATTGCAACATATTGCAACATATTGCAACATATTGCAACATATTGCAACATCTGCAGACACTTTTGCTAATGTTCTTTCATATTGCAACATTTTGCTAGTCCTTCAGGGCATTTCAAGACGTGCATCATGCACCAGCGACATCCTGGGTGAACACTGGAGAAACGTGGGCACCAGCAGTGTTAGCCAACCCCTGTTGGTTGATCATGATATGGGGCTATGATTATCAACATGGATAGTGATAATCCCATGATCATGATCCCTATGTTATACTATCCAATATAATCAATATACATATTGGGGAGTATCACTATCCATCACTACCCATGGAAATCCTATGAAATCCAGCCAGTATTTTCATGCCTTTGCGGATCTGGAAGATCCATGAAGATCCGTTGCCCGGCTCAGACTGCTCACAGCGGCATGTCCTGGAAATTGAGCAGCGGTCTCAGCAACGTGGCGGGTGCACGTGGTGGGATGAAGCTGATGAAGTGGGGACCCAACATGGACGAACCACAAGCATCAACCAGCATCAACCAACATCAGTCAACATCAATCAACATCAATCATCAATCAACCAGCATCAAGTGACAGTAACCAACATTAAGTGATATTAACATATAAACCTGGTTGGTGGGTTCAAACATTTTTTATTTTCCGTAATATATGGGATAATCCTTCCCACTCTGACTAATATTTTTCAGAGGGGTTGAAACCACCAACCTGATGTATATTAATGATGGTGGTTGATTGATGGTTAATCTTTCATACATGATGATTAATGATGATTTATATTAACATACATTATTCATCATTAACCATCAAACATGCAAGATTCCATGAGTCGACTTTGAGGCCGTCGCTGTGAATTCTTCCAGGAAGCCGCTGGACAGGTCCGGTTTTTATCGCCACAAATAGGGGATGGGATACCCATGAATAGCAACTTTAATAGGGAAAATGATGATAAATCATTGGAAAATTGGAGGTACCCTGTTTTCAGACAAACCCATCTACCATTAGTGTTGAATGCCGTCATCTGATGAAATCTATGAAACGCATGGATCAAGAATACGAGAGCTTGTTCGAGATTGTCACAAGTGAAGCACAGATATGTCAAATTCCAGGCATTGATACACTGTGGGCCCCCCCAGTTATAAGTTGGTTTATAAACCCCATTAACATCCATTAACTATACGTAGTTTTTTTCAAAATATAAGTATCATAAAAGTATATCATAAACCCTAGTTATTGAAGTTATATTATAAACCAACTTAGCTATCCAAGGGGGCCCCACATTGGTTTACAATAATACCCTCTGGTAATTTCACATGACCATGGAAAATGGCCCATTTATAGCTGATTTACCCATTAAAAATGGTGATTTTCCATAGTTATGTTAGTTTACCAAAGGGTAATGGGAGTCTCCCATCACCTCCCCAGCCATGGCCATCGTGGCACCGTGGCAGGTTGTGTTCCGGCAGGGCGATCCGGCGGGAAATTGCTACGCTACTGGGGCCCTATTATTTTCTGAAGGATTTCTCGCAGAGCTTTGTAAAGATCATTGGGAAACTTATGTATCATCTCTAGATATATATATATAGTAGATATATATATATATGTATGTATGTATGTATGTATGTATGGAATATCCCCAGTTCTGGTTCATGTGGAGAATCCTCCAACTATGGCCAATATACCGAGCTATTGGGAAACTTCACATTTTGTTTACGATGATCTATGATGTTTTATGATGGTTCATGAGTTGCATGATGTCAAATATTCTGAAAGCAAGGTACTGATAAGAGGTGAAGTGGCGGTGAAGATATTCAAACCAAGCAATGAAGAGGACCGTGGGCGGATGAATGGGACATGCTTTTGGTACCTTAGTGCCTCCCATTCTAATGTAATGGGTAACATGATGATTATCCAATTTGGGGACACCTCATTTTCAGGCAATCCCATATTTTAAATGCATCAGCATGCGAGCTCTATTCACTGGTAGGACAAAACTTGCGCGCTTGTTGAGCTTCTGTCAACATGTTTGGTTTTTGCCTGTGCATACCCTTTCCCTTTAGAATCCTAGGATGGAGCTGTCTCCTACTCCGGTTGCATTTCTCTACCCTCCATTTAAAGTCGTATACGCAGAAACGACTTCAAGATTTGATCCACGGTTGACCTAGGATGATGCTTTGCAAAGGATTCAAGAAGCATAAACTTTGTTCATCTTTGTTCCTCCTGAAGTATATATCCATGCCACGGGAAAGTCTATTGCCAGCGAGAAAGACTTCGTACCGCATTCTGCATCAAGGAGACAAGAAGCACACATAAATTGCACCTACTGGTAGCAGAACATCAACTTGAAAATGGGCGTGTCTGAAATACGCCCCCAAATGACAATATTTTTTGGGACAACTCCAGACAAACCCATAATTATCATATATCCGTTTGAAAATCGTTGAAACTCTTTGAAGCACTGTTGATACCGTGCTGTGTGAGGATGCGCCTTGTCATGCTGGCGATATTTGTCCTGGTGGCAATGGTGTCATTGTCTGCGAAGTCAAAGTCGCATTGTATGCTGGCCCTCTATAGAATGAAGATGGATCTGGAATGATCTGAAATGATCTGGAATGATCTGGAATGATGTGGGATGGGATGGGATAGGATGGATGGACGAATACATACTGCTTCTAGATGATGGCTGTTGTGAATGCTTTTGAGACTCAAGACTGCCATTTCCAGTAGAACATTCGTTTCGGAGTCCGCACAAACTCCATGTTCCATCATGTTCCATATTTGATTTAGCTAGAGTGGTCAACGACTAAACCTAACCGAAGATAAAACGAAGGACAGTGCCTCTTGCAGACGCTCGGAAATGACTAAGACATTTCGCATTGCTTCGCAGTGTCACTGCTCACAAGCTTAAACAGACCAGAAACAACCAGAACTTGTAGGTTTTAGGACTACGATGTGTCAGACTTCCGACTTCGATGCACTGTGCTTTTGGTGTCGGGTGTCAACAGGAGTTCCCAAGATGGCTCTAGTACTGCTCTAGTATGCTCTAGTGATGTTGAGTCGGCTGTATGCAGACTCCAGAATCTTCTAAGAGAGAGAGCAAGTATAGTTTCCCAGAATTCACAAGAACCCCCATACTGGATGGCAAAACCATGCTTTCCTCTAGATTTTCCCAGCAAAATCCCTCCATTGATAGTTGCTGCCATGGCGTTCATCCTCTTCTTCTTCCTTCAAGCCGTGCTTGCGGTGCTTGCTGATGGAAGAGCCTACAGGGCCAGAGTTGTGGCAGCCAACCCAGTCGTGCCAAAGAGCTGTGCAGACAAGTGTGCAGTAAGGTGGGGTTGAAAGGGATTGAAAGGGATCAGATGCACAAAGAAAGAAAACAGACCTCTCGACTTCATGGCTTTAGACACAGGGACAGCCTTTGCCTTTCCTATGTAGTGGTATTTGAGCATATTTGAGCAACATGCGCATAAGGACAAACCATGTTTCCTCGAGGCCTCAAGCGCATTACTTCATACAATATAGCTGATGCCGTGAGAAGATTACTCGCGTCACACTCGCTTGACTTGTCCATGCAGAAGATATGTCGCACACACAGTCAGACAGCAATTAATGTTCATTTCCTGTAGGTGGTTGTTTCTCAGAAAGGACATCTGTACCATCTCCTTGTGCTTCACAGTTCACTGACCGCTTTTGTTGACCTGTCCGTCTATCAGTCATAAAACAACGTGTAATAGCAACCTACAGATTGCAACATCACTCCACTCCAGAAGTTGACATCCACTGTTTATTTTCATTCATGTTCCTCTTAAAGTAGCCAATTGAAGGGGATATGACATACTAGGACTCATACTGATAATAGTATAATATATATATATATATTATATATATATATTGTAATTAATATGCATCCCAGGTTCATCCTTTTTTTCCCCACCTGCCAGGTGAGGGTCTCTAGATTTTGACAAAGGTGCAACTCCCTTCCTTCCTTCCTTCATTCCTTCCTTCTTCTTTCCTTCACTCGATCCCGTCTTCTTTCTGCACTGTGGAGTGACATCGCCAGCTCCGGATCCTGTGGGGCACGCCTGGACCAGAATGCCAGAAAGAATGCCAGACAGAATGTCAGAATGGATGCCAGATCGAATGCCAGAAAGAAGGTCAGAAAAATAATTTCACAATAGATTGCCAGAAAGTATGTCAGAACAGATGTCAGATAGAATGCCAGAAAGAATGTCAGATAGAATGCCGGTAAGAATGCCAGTAAGAATGTCAGATATTTCATGCCAGAAAGAATATCAGATATTTCATGCCACGGTCAAAAATCTCAGCAATTTAGACACACCCACATCATTGGTCAATCATTGGTCAAATCTTCACCGTGTCACCAGCTGTGCTCCGCAGTTGTGGCGGACCTTTTCCAGACTGCCTCATCGAGGCATCGTTGGTGAGGCCCATTGAGATGGCAGCTGCGGATTTGGTGGATATCATTGTGGCTTGGTGCTCCACCAAAATGGGAGGGGCACCATTGGGTTATGGTAATCAAACATGGCTAGCTGGAAAATCCCCTATAAATATCTATAAATGGAGTTTGTTTCATGGGAAAGTCATCGAACTAAAATGGTGGATTTGCCGCGTTTGATTTTAGTGGAGGGTACTGTATGGGAAGTTTGATAGGAACCAAAATTATGGGAAACGCGCTTTCAAGAAATGGGCAACAAAGTTATAGCATGTTCAGCCTGATGTTATAGCAATTTTGATAGGAACAACTATGTGGAAAACTGATGATGATACACCTTCTTACAGCTTTATTACTGTACATCATGAAAATTTGTGGCTTACACAATTTTCATTCAAAATGTGATACCTCACTGGGAGGATTCACAATTGTACTGGGAGGTTGATGGCATTTCTTCGGTGAGTATTTGCTCTTGCCTTTCGAACTGAAACCAACACATGAGACGTGTTTCATGCAAGATCACGCAAGACAAGGTGATAAAAAAATTGGATAGGTCAGAGAATCCCAGCCTCCTGTGCAGCCCGTATCTTTTTCAGAGATGCTGCTGGTAGTGTGATCACCCAGGTCTTTCCGGAAGTGTATGGTGTAGAGGATATCCTCTCCTGCCCTCCCCAAGAGGAGGATTTGCTCCCCAAAGCTGGCGCCCTTGCAGCCCTTGCATGTGAAGCCGATGAGCCGCGACCCTGGTGGGTGAAAGTGGCTTGTTTGGCCAAAAAATGGCATGTGATTGTGGTGCTGGGAGTTTATGATTGGGGTCCTTGCACGGCTGGTCCTGATCCCTTCCTTCATCGGCCCTTTCCTTGTGTGGGAAATCTCACGGTTTTCAACAAGGCAGTTGCCTTTGGCGTTGATGGTACTCTGCTTGCAGTGCATCACAAGCATCACATGGCTCACTCGCTGGGCCCTGCCGAGAGCATCAGCATCAGGCGTGATGGAATCGTGTACAATCCCAGTCCATTGGGAGTCTACAATGACGATGTTGCGGCAGCTTGGCCTGTTCCAGTTCCTCCGATTTGCTTCAGCTGCCAGCTGGGGTTTCTCAATATTTTTTCTATTGGTTTCATGATCTTTCATGATGTTTCATGGATCAAGCGTAACGATTGCTAAGGATGTCACCGTGTTCACATCCCACTTTGGTGTGAAATTTGGCATCATCATTTGCCACGAAATGAATTTTGCTTCCCCTCTGCGTTCGATGATCAGCAATGGTGTGCGCGACATCATCTTCCCGACTCAGTGGGGTGGAGCTTATGGCGGAAACTTTGCTGCCACGCAGAGTGGCTTTGCAGTTGTTCATCAGGTGGCTCTGTCCATCAGTTTGTTTATGTTTGAAGATGTTGGAAAACCATGGAAAACACTGGTTGATCGTCAGTTTCCCTCGTTTTCCCGTCATTTTCCCCATAATATTTTCCCATATTTTCCCTATTGAAATAGCATCGACTCGCCATGTCGGCTGGGGTTTTTCGCTGGGTTTTCGCAGGTGAACCTCCTCTCGGCCAATGGGATGTCTGGAGGCTCCGGGATTTGGCCTGCAGATCCCAAGAGGGCTCCAGAAGAATTCCTGGCCACCGCATCTCGGCCGGAGGTTTGTTTCTGCGGTGATGTTTTTTTTTGGTGCCAAAATTTGATGATTTTATGATGATTTTATGACATTTATGACTGCCAAAAAGGTCATCAAATATCAACTAGTGACAACATGTAACATGGTCATATGATAGTCATTGACTGGTTGATTCTTTGCCGAAAAAAAACGGCTTGTCATCAAAACAGCTGGAGGCAAGCATGCCTGATTCTCCAACACCACAATGGTTTGGTACTATGGACCTTGACAGCCCTGCAGAAGCTATTCACCCACCTTTGATGGCACCTCCGCCGGTGTATCCAATGATTTCAAAGACGCAGATGTTGAACGCCGCGAACGCATCTGGAATCATTGAATCTTGGCCTGAGCTCTTTTGTCCAAGCATGTTTTCTGCTGCTTCCCAGAGTTGAATCTGTTTCTTTCTACTTTAAGCTTTTTAAGCGTCTTGGTTGTGGGGCAAGTCGGGTTGTTTGCTGTACTTACAAGAGTGATAGAGTGATAGATTCTGTCGCGTGACTGCTTGAATGTGCACTGTAAGCCCAACAATTGCCGCTTTTCATTCCTGCATACTCTGGTTACCAGATGATGCCTTGATAATCAAGCAGATCAAGCAGTTTCCACCCTGCACCTAGGAACTGAATCTTCCAGACGTGCGTTGCCACTTGGACTTCCAACATGCGAAGCTTAGTGGCGGCAGCTTTCTCTTTGGTGCAAGCGCTGGCATCAACACCGTGGGCATGTTCGAGGCATCCTGTTGGATCTTCAGCTGTGATCTCTTGCTGCAGCCCAGCAAGCTGATCCCCGATCTGGCGCGAATTGCTTTGTGGCCCATCACCAAGGAAGACTACAGCTACCTGGGGTTGGCCGAGTCGCTGATTTTTTTGTTTCTTTTTCCAATGGGAAATCCAGCTACAGTCACTCCAGCAGAAATGGGGAATGATGTGGAATGTATGGGAATAAGGCAGAATTTCTATGGTTTATGGCATGAAGTCCAAGGCTATTGTCGCCAAGCTGGTGAACCAATCAGCTTCTCTGGAAGGCCTCGGTTGGAAATTGAGGCTCCAGCCAGCAACGTGTTCCTTCCCTTGGGCCAATGTCAGGACACCTCCATCCCTGTTCCACGCCCAAGTGCTGAAGCAATTTCAACGTCGTCTCAGCGCTTGGTGTTGCCCACCCAATGTCCGATGAGCTTCGGGGGTTTGCGTTCCTTCGCACAGGCAGAGTTTGAGGAACCACAATGCCCCAATGGCTTTTGCCCAAGTCCCAGCCTGTGCAACGACACGTCGTGGGAGTTGAAAGCTGATGCCTGGTGTTATGTAGTACCAGGACGTGGTATTGAAACCACAGTCAGCCAGACTGTTTATGTCTAGACTCATCACCTCCAATGCCCTTCCATTGAAATTTCGAGCCATTGAAGCATTGAAGCCTGCTTTAAAGTGTACAGATTGACACAGATTGACAACATTAATGTCAATGCTTGGTGGTCAACTGACAGCCCGCGTCGGCTACAACAATCTGCGAATTGGGAAACAAGTGAACTATATATGGAGGATTTGGACCACACAAGAGCCGACTCTTCTGAACTGAATGCAGCGACAGCACATTGTGCTGATTGAAATTCCATGGGTACTGTACAGTTGGTTGATGATATCAGGATGGTATAATAGTGTCGTGTCTGGCCTGGTACCAAAATTACCAAAATTGGACGTCCTCGAGCAGCCAAAATGACTTCCGTATGACTTCCGTGAAATTGGACCAACCTAGAATAAGTGCATCGATTTGACCCATGATTTGGTAATAGGATCAATTTGGACATGCAAATACTGGGAGGTGATGGCAGTACCTGGTAGGTGTGTCGCTATGTTGAGCCAGATTGACATGCCAGGTCCATCCCCGCGGGAAGACCATGAACCGCGGATGTACTGGTGCGCATGACCCAAGATGACCACGGGTCACCATGGTTGGCCAAATGGTCCCGAAGCTGACCTAATTTCTGGGTTCATCTGGGTTCATTATCGTCCCTTGCTTCCAGCTGTAGTCAGGTGGTCTTCCCCACAACGCCAAACCGGTTTCACATCATTTGCTGCTTAAGGTACGAGACTTTGACGCAGCATGCTTGGGCAGGCTACAGAGACGTGCGTGCAAGTCTCAGACAGCACTACTGATAAAGTCACGGATCTATACAAACACTTGAGATTCAGATAGTTTTCATCAACTTTTGAAGTTTAAAGTGAGAATTTGATTCTCACTGCAGTTCTTTGCATTTGTTTGTTCCTCACCATCCTGGGAGCAGGTTCCAGCGCAGAGACGGAAGAGAAGCTTAGGACTGGCCACGGCATGCCGCGGCATGCCGCGGCATGCCATGTAGGGATCATTCTAAGTGGACTTGACAGGGCCATGGGCCTATGGGCGCTGCCTTTGTTGGAAGGAAATACTTCGTTTGGGCGGATGCGAGAAAACCTGCCAAGAACAAGACAGAACGTCGGGAGATTGAAGAAGCCCGGAATTTACAGCGGTCAAGGCAGGACCTGATTTTCCCTCAGCTTGGGAGGGTGACTTTCAGATACTTTCAGCATGTTCTTGAGGATAAGGAGGCCCATCACTCATCGCTCATTGTTTCAAAAATTGATGCCGTTGATCTGCCTGATGGACAGATAGTGACCTGCACTATTTTCTTCGTGTACGTTGTGCTTAGCAGTGAAGCACTCCAGAAAATCAGAATATGCATAATTATATATTATATATAAAATTATAAATCAAATCCACTTGCACCCATCAAAGAGAAGACCGGATCTATAAACAATATATATACATATATATACATATATATATATATATGTACATATTTTTATCTATGTATATGATTGTAATAATGTATATATATATATATTATAAATAGAAATATTACATATGTATTTCTTCAACATGATGACTTTGCTATATACATCTCTTGGCCTGCCAAATCTGCAGCGCAGGCTTCTCTATGGGGAGGAAGAGGAAGTGGATGAAGCTGCCGACTTCTGAGAGCTCTATGCCCCTTTTGGGTAAACCAAGGAGAGCATAGATGAGAAAAATGACAATGATGAGCAGCAAACTAGAATAGTCATTCAGAATAGTGACAATGATAGTATGACAATGATCTTCAATGTTTACAAGTGGCTCAGATGATAAAACATAATGATAATATGACACTATGTCACCAGTGGTAAATTAGAATGGTGACAATGATAAATGAAAAGAATCAGTGTCTATCAAAAGCGGCCCCCTGGCGTGGCAATTGAATGACTTGGAATAATGTTTGCTGATACTCCACTGAAACGGCTGAAATGACATGTTCCAAACTTATAATGAACGCCTCACAAAGATCGTGAACTCGTTGCACATTGAGTTCAATCAAGTAGGGGTCGGATGCAACAGCATGCAGCATGCAGCAACCATTGGGTGTATCCCATGGTATCCCCAATTCCCAGGTCGACGACGATGATCCAGAGCGAGACATGTCTCTCTTGGAACAACTTCAGCAGGTCCCAGCCGGATGAGAGTCAGCTACAAGCTGGGACACCACCAATGGAAAAAATACTTTGGCAACTTTCTGACTTTCTGAGACCTGATACCTGGCTTTTGAGTTTGCCAGCTATGATATTATTCCACTGGTGGATCTCAGTGACCAGCTATGAACAGCTTTTTGACACCTGAGCCACAAACGTCACTGGCGATATCTGGCGATGGCGGCATGGCAGGACGATAACCCCCGGTTCAAAACTGCGGAAGGCCACCGAACTTGGTGTCCCAAGGACCTCACGGCACGCAGAGTCTTCTTGCAGATGCTACTGTAGGATATCTGGAGAATTTTGATTTCCAACTTGAACATATTATTGAATTATATTCATTTTTTATATTCATATATATTGATTCATATTATATTCATATTATGTTTATTTAGCAAATCTGGCAAATCTAGTTCCTTTAGGTTCTTTTTACCTTACATGTTCTTCACTTCATGGACTCACGGACTAGTTCTAGGTCTTGATTCCAGCCTTGTCTCTTTCCCCGGTCACCTTAGCTTAATTGTAATGAGATTTTGGCAGTTGGACTTTACCAATGTCAGGACTCATGCCTGGGCGAAACAGTGGTCACCTTGAGTTTGAATCTCAGCTTCTGCAAATGATGGAGACTTGGGATGGAGCTGAAAGTTCGTTTATCATGCCTCCGTCATTTGGTGATCCAATTGATCAACCGAATCAACTGGTTCAATCTGCAACCTGAAATTGGTAGAAATTGATGAGAATCGCCCAGAGATCGCCATGAAATGCGGGGCATTGCGGGGCATTCCCAGGAATTTGATGTAATTTCTACATGGTCTGCAGGAAAAATTGGTCAACGTCCCCATGACTTGGTGACTTGGTGACTTGGTGAGGTGCTTACGGGACGATCTTTGGCGAAATGGCCCTGCAAAATGACAAGGATCGGGCAGCCACCATTGAGAGCGGCTCTCAGAGGTGAAACATGGTGAAACCTGAAGAAATTCCAGGAGAGACATTGATGAAAATTTCTATGGAAAATGTATGGAACATGTAGAATGATTGGCTTGTGGTGAAGTATACACCTAACCGTCACAATGCAAGCTATATGCTGTATATTGTGTATATATGGACCACATATATATATATACTATATACGTTTCTAGTGTATTCATTGTTAATGGTTTTCTTCTGTTCATTGTTAGCTGAGGTGCACTCAAGATTGTGAGTTCATGGTGATCCCGCGCTTTGTATACAGGTCGTAAATTTTCTTCCGCGGCTACGTTATTGAACCCATAATGAAATGCAGGGGGTTTTGTGTGGCATTTGGCATGTGATTTTGGTTTGTCTTTTAATTTTCATATCTAGGAAGTGTTTCCGACGGGTTGGGCAGACGGTAGGTGATGAGGCGCATGGAAGGAGTAGCTGAGTAGCTATTTATTCTCAGATTCTCAGACAGTGATTTCTCAAGCCCTTTGAGGGATTAGTCGATCAAGAAATGCGATATTTTCCAGCACTAGATCATGCATGATGAATTAACCCAATCATTGGAATATATATATATATAAATACAATAAAGCAGTAGCAAGTCACACAAGCATGGAATCAATTTCTGATAACTGCACTAAAGAACATGAACCCAGCCGTGCAGGCGCATTCTGAAGGAATTGACCAGTAGATCTTCAGAGACTTGGCCAGATTTGATGCAAAGTTTCGAAACATCCAAAGTGTCCTGGCCACTGGCATCAAATGGCTATGGATCAATACCTATTAATACCATTTTTAGTGGGATGAACATCCATTTACCAGCTATTTTGATGTTCACCAGGGGTACTATTGGTTTTGACCCACTGCCAAATGAAAGTCAGAATCCCTTCCAGGACAGTCTGAAGGCAGTGGGAATTCTGAGGTGTGGCAGAACTTTGAACATGGCAGAACTGTCGACTGCAAATGTTGACTGTTGAAGAACAATTGGAGCAGCAAATAGAGTAGACACTGAAACTGCCATGTGCCCTGAAAACATGGTTTAAAACGGTTTCTTCAGTGAAACTCCAACTGCACAAGTTTAGAAGATATGATAAGATATGGACAATTTTGGACACCTGCTAGCCCCTGGCAGACAACTGGACTTCTTTCGAGAAATGGAGGCTGGAAGTGGTCCCTGCCGCGGCTGGATTTCTTGCATCACCGTCCACTGCCCTGACTTGGCAGAGGCTGAGCGGCCTGGAGTCTGTGATCGTTTGGCGATGAAGTTGGAGTGGCAGGCGGAGGGCAGATCTATTCTCCCGGCTCTGCTTAAGGTCATATTTGATTTTACTGTGATATATTCGGGGAATCTACTATAGGCATCTTTTTTGGCAATGTGGTTTTTCATTTGAGCCCTTAAGCAAAGCCAACTTTTTTTTTTTGGGCCATCAAATGCCATCCACATCTCCAAAATCATCCAGTGCTCCCATCAGTTCCCCATCAGTTCCGGCTCCAGGACTGTCCTCCTGGCCAGGCCTGGCCCGGGGAATGAGGGACCAGGGACCTGTCAAGGAGATCTTCTTCACTGGAATCATAGTTAATAAGGGAAATCATCCCCAAATGGGCCTTAATTTTTAGGTTAGTGAAATATTATAATTTACCCAGATGCATCTGGTTTGCTTTTCTTGTTCTTTGCTTAAAGGAAAAGATCTGCAGACTGGAAGATACTGGAAGCATCAGCCCGCAGTCTGCAAAACCCCAAACCAGGGCCGATTGAAGCGCTGCACTTATTTTCGGTGTCACAATGGTCTTGGAGATTTAAAGATATTTAAAGCATTTTGGTTTGTGACCGTCAACATTTGGTATACTCATTTTGTCATTTTGATTTGATTTGCGTTGAAGGTAATTTTTAGACAGCGGGATCCTCCGGGCAACTGCTACGTCTTGTGTGAGGGTACGTGCATAGCTCAGAGAAAGCTCGGGTTGCCGTGTTGATCTGGTCATCAGATCCATGATATTGGATGACAACATGTCATCTTTGTCCGAAAATCAATGTGATGTGTCAATGATTTATCATTGAATGATCATATTTCCCACATACAACACAAGATTCCCATGAACATAATGGTTGTATCTGATGTGATACTTCACATATCATCATCCCATGGAAACGTCATTATCCCATGTTATCCCCCCATTTTCAGACACCACTGTGGCTCAGGACTGATGTCTACATCTGCAGCCAAGAGGTGGATACTGCAGATACCCAATGGTCGACTTGGATGATTTATGATGATTTGGGGGCGCCCATGGTCGCCCTATTTTAGGACCCCCCATATAGAATGTCGATCCCGATCCCGGAGTTTTTCGATCTACCCTGATTCGGGATGGCCATAGTGGCCCCCAAAATTCTGATGTGATTCGCTACTGGCTACCGCAATGATCAACAGCCCAGGGGTGTTTTTAGAATCCGGAGAATCTGGGTGGATAGTGTACTATAGTGTTGAGACAGACACGCAGCATGTAGACTTGGTTTGCACCAACCTCATTTCAGAACTCATCACGTTATCTGAGTGAAGAAGATTGTAGAGAATCTTGGCAAGAGCGCGCAAGTTCCAATCCCGTTTGGTGCAGCATTTTGCATGTGCTGTCAGTTCCTGCCACAAGAAGGGGAGAAGCGGAAAGTCAAAAATGCTCGAAGCTCAGAATGCCTCAAACATGTTCAATTTGTAATGAATTTGTTTTCTTCTCAAAGGATTGTTTCAGAGACTTAAATGCAACTGGAATTCAATACCGTCCCGCTGCTGCACTAAGAAAATGACTCCGCGCACATGCTTGATGTATGATCTGTCGCAGTGACTCTGGCATGCATATCCATGTATGACCAGTGCCTTTTCAGCTGAAGCTGGGAGTGCCTATCATTAATGCAGTTGCAAGGTTGGACAATCTGGAATGTTGGCTTGAACGCTTTGGAATTCATTTGACTAATCTTCGAAACACTATTTCTTAGCTACACTGGTGTTTTTTGCTTGCTAGTGTCACACTGGCCAGGCTTTTTACACTTGTGGATGTGCGGCCCTCACAAAACAGTTCTTGCAGTTGTGACAGACAAAGCACAGCAGCAGGAAACATTTCACCTGACCATCAACCTGACCTCCTCGCCAGGCCAAACGAGCTGGCAAAGGAGTCTTCACGAAGGAGTTCGCTGACTTTCAGTTGTTGACTTCTCCAAGAAATTGAACACTCCAAGTTTTCAACGCCTTTGATACCTTGCAGGATCTGTGAGTACACCCTGATTGACATGTTTGATCATTTTTGTATAATATTTTTGTATTTTGTATTTTGCTGTAATTTTGTAGTTGTGTCTCCGAGTCTATCCAGTGCAGAGGTAGCCGCGCAGTTGCCCACAGCCCGTGATTGGCCCGCAGAGGACTCACGGTTCCTGACCCTGGAGAAGTTCAGCAGCTTCGACAAGGCCGTCAGCTGATGAACAGATGTCAGCTGATGGGTCTTTTGCTTTGATGGTTTCTGCACGTGTTTTCCATGGTTTTCCCATTCCGAATGATCCAAAGATATCCAACGTACATGCTGGTGAAAGGAGAAAACATAAAGACAACTGAGCAAGCAAATATATAGCAGTTTTGTTCTAGATTGGTTTGGCTGCTATTTGTCTGGCGTGTCAGCCAATGCCAACTTTCCCTGTTGCAATTGTGCCGCGTACCACACAGCACTTGTTTGACTAATGTGGGTTTGTCTGGAAATGAAGTACCCCCAATTCCAATGGACTATATTTGTTTCCATTGAATAGCCGTTTCTTTTTCAGACGCACAACCGTATTTTGTCATAACAGTTAGAACATAACAGTTAGCACATCCAGGACTCCATGCTCGGGAAGAAGGTGGCGTCTTTAAATGCGTTGCTCGACTGAGACCATCAAATTTTCTGTGGTCATTGCCATTTGGCTATGGATCAATACCTATTAATACCATTTTTAATGGGATGAACATCCATAAATCCCAGCTATTTTGATGTGAACTACAGGGGTACTATTGGTTTTGACACACTGCCATTTGTGGTCAGTGTTGATCGATGCTCCTTCAAACTGAGGCCTGCGGTCTTTGGAGAGCTTGCACTGAAGAATACCCAGCCCCGAGCAGCGACGATCGCGTTTGAGGCTAAGCAAAGAAACTTTGGCATGTGCCCCAGAATCCCGGTCATGATTTTGACATATTCATACTGATTTTGACATATTCAAAAGTTGAATTTTTAATGTTCAATCATTTGTTCGTCTTGATGACGTCAGTGTTGGTGCTTCAATGCTCTCTCCTTGCGTTCCAAGGTGCAAAACTGCCTGCCGTTTGATGATTCTAGAGAAGCAGGGCCCCAAGGAACACCATGTCCCAGGCAGTGAATCAACGGTGAAGATCAAGGGGCGCGAGCCCAAATGATTCGAGGAATCACTTGATGGGAGTGCTTACTGACGCCAGGTGCTTGGCAACTTACTGACTTCAAGTTTAGACAGCGGCACTAACAGAACCAGTGGTCGTGCTTTTGGACATCGTTCCGGAAACACAAAACACCGTCGTGTTTTTTTGAAACGGAGCTTCAGGTCATGGCAAGAATTCACTTCTTCAATGACAGACTACCTGGAGTTACAGATGGTGAATACAGGCGGGAGAAGTTGTACAATGCTGTTCGAGTCGTTCGAGAAATTTCGAGAATTTGCAGCGCTTTGGGAAGTGCTGCTGCCTTTTTCGAAAGCATAGCTGTTTTGGGTAATGTGGTACCCAATGCCATAAACGATCAACGTATCGTTTAGGGAGCCCTGCGCCAGGATAGATCATCCTTCCAAGCATTTCAGTCTCCGTGCATTTCCTCAGGGTGTTCTGCTCAGATTGGCGGTGCAAGTGAAACAGTTGAAGTTCTGCTTGGAAAGCTTGGAGAACAGATGAAACTTTCATACAAGATCTGCTGGTGAATCGATCCTGGAAGCTGTTGTTTTTTTGTTTGGAGCAATGCAACCTTTAACGGGATGAACAAATAATATCAAATAAATAGGTATAGCCAATTATAGCCACTGTAGTGAGAAGATTTATTTTACATAGCCCTAAGCTTCTTAGACATGATTTTTCGTTTAGGACTTGCACTAGAACTCATGGCCATCATGACCTCACTTACAAAGATGAACCCCATTCACATCCCATCATTCTTGAGATCTTCAAAGTCTTCAGGCTCTCATTTTGACCTAATTTGGCAGAGAATGCAATAACTTGATATTGTTTCTTTCCTTAGAGCGTTGACACTCACGAAAACATCCTGCACGCTCGATGCATGAGTTTCCATGATGCAGAAAAATCGCATGTTTGATGATGGATTCTGCAGGCTTTCAGTTCATGTACGAGGCACGCATTTGCGGTGCTGCTTGGATCCTTCTGGCAAAACACTCCTATTGGGAGTGCAGCAGACCATGCATACACAATAAATCACAATAATATAATAATATATATTATAATAATGTAATATAATATTATCTTTTTTTTTACATATAATGTATATTATATATATATAAGCATCTCACAGATACACCTAATATATATATATATATCATTATATACATATATATAAGCATATCACAGATACACATAATATATATATATACATTATTATATATACATATAACACACATATACAAGATCATTACATATATAATTTATAATATATCATCATATTATATAATATATAATCTTATCAGAATCTAAATATGTATACGGTGTGTGTTATGGACTTTGAGAAAAAATGGCAAACCTGGCGATCCCAACCACGAGTTTCGAAACGTTGCAGGGCATCGTGATGACAGAGCCTGCGATCTACGTCCTGAAATCTGGGACCGTTGAGTTCAAAAGATACAGGCCACCGGAGCCACGGATGGCGGAGAGTGACATGGGAGAGTGCCATGAGTGCCAGATGTCCAACTGCCACACTTCAAGCTGAGCGATATTTTTGACTGAGAAAAATATTTTGATCTTTAGAGATGATTTGACATGGTTGAACAAACTTGCAGCTGAATCTACAGCTCCAGCGCCCTTTCCTTCCACGCATCAAAGGCAAGGGAGGTCAAGTTTCAGAAGGTACAGAGATTGACCATTTGAATGCCTTTGGCCTCTTGAGTGACGCAAGGGAAGCATCTTTCATAATTTTTAACTGCTTCAGTTTGGAAAGATACGCAGATCCCTGATCTAAAAAGTGCAGGAGAGTCAGCCACAATCCCGCCTACGTGCTATCACACCTGCCCTTGGTGGAATCGTCTTGGAAGTCGAGTGCTCACATTGGCACTTTCTGGGGCAGGGAGTTTCGGTCCTCAAAATCAACACAGTGTTCCAGCAAACCTTCCATTCAGCATTGTATTTCCAGAACACTAGAGACACTAGAGAGGAAAAAGGTGCATGGGCAATGCAACTACTTGTAAATTGGTGGTGACTTTAGCATGTCTCATCTCCATTCATGCTTTACAGAAGATGCCCCCTGTAGGCTCGCAGAAGAATGTGGCAAGTACAGCAAAATGAAATGGCTACGAATCCAAACCTCTAAACCAATATCTACAATTAACCCCGATTTAGATTTTGATCCGTACCCATTTACCATAAGCATTATGGTGTTCGACCCTGGAATCACCTCATAACCCATTTATCCCAGCTATTTTGGTGTTCACCAGGGGATTGCATTGGTGACTCCCAAATCATAATCAGGTCTCGCACAGCAAGGCCAAGCACTGGATGAAACGGAGCTGTGGCATGCTGTGGTTTGTGCAGAATAGGCTTTTTCGGCAAGCCACATTAATTGGATGCGAAGTTGAATTGCAACATCACCTTGATTTCTCAACAACTGGCCACAAGTCTGTGGCTCAAGATCATTCTATCCCAAAATTGCATGGTTGAATGACAAGCCAGCTGTCTACTGCAAAATTGGATGGCTGAACATAGATGAAAATAGTAGGTGATTTCAGTTGTTTGATCAATTTTCATCATTTTTGTGGCTTTGGTGACGAGGCCACGCACGGGTGTTGCTGGCAGCCAGACGTCGCTTGATGCAAGTGTTCTGAACAAAACTGTGTGGAAATTGAGAGATTTTGAGCTTTGGGCCTATGCAAATGAATATTACATATATATATAATCATACATTTAGGGTACGTCCCCCTGTCTTAAAAGGGCAGTGATTATATTATATAAACATATCATATATATATACATATATATATACATATATATATATATATTCGTATATATTTCTTTAGGTATATTACAGTATATTCTGATGTTTAAGACACACATTCTCATGGTTGTGGTGAAGCAGGGTACTCCGTGTATTGATCTCTGCTAAACTGCAGAGTAGTAGTTTTCGTTGGTGCCTCCGCAGCTGTTATCTCTCAGACTTTTCAAGCTCTTTGCAATTTCGAATCATTGTTGTAGATCCAGTGAGTTTGTAGCACTTGTGTTAGACTGTTTGACGTTTAGACCCATACAAAGCTATGACATCATGCGACCATATGAACCATTTTGCGACTTCTCCCAGCTTTTAGCCATGGAAGCCCGGGTGGTGTCTCGTGCCATTGTGAAAGGTCAACACTTCGCAGAGATCACTCTGCTGTTGGACAATGGCGAACTGTCCACCTTTCTGGGCCCTGCTCGAAAGAATCGCCCGGAGGCGTTGAAAGACTGCTTGGAGCTTCGGAAAATCGCAGCGAAATGCACGGACGACTTGAAGTTGCTTCAGCTCAAAAAGCGGAAAGTGGAATTGGAAGATACGACTTGGACAGTGAAGCTTGGACAGTTCTGAGACTTATGCTTGTGTTCTTTTGGAGGGGGTTGTTTGCATGACAATCCCCTGCCTCTGCGCTGTTTGGATCTGTTTGGTCATACCAGTAGAATGACATGGTAGAAGTAAGGAAAAAAAAATCAATCTTCCTTTTTCTCAAGCAGCAGATCACCGGCAATGGAACGCTGTGGCCCTTCCCAGCCATGTAACTGACTGCTCCATTTCATTTTGTGCCGGAAATGAAAGGACATGGTTCGCCATTTCATCACATTATATATATAATTATATATATATATTAATGAAAAATGGGAAAAATATGGGGAGACAATGGAACAATTTGATAGAACCATATAGAACAAATAACCACCCCTTAGTTTCAGCGATGTTTCCTCAGTGAAGGAAAGATCTCGGAGGACGGTTGCTGGATGGTGCAGAAGGTCCTCCCCCTGGCTTCAAGCCGCCATCTTGGATGCCTGCTCCAGCAGAGGCTGGCGGATTGGGTGGAGCGCCTTTGGGCTATGTTTCCCCTGGAAAATACCGGGCTCCAGTGCCAAAGGCTAAAGAGGAGGACTCAGTTTACAGCTTCAAGACAAGGAAACTGATTGTGGAATGTGCTGATGCTGATGTCAGGGACCTGGTGGCTACAAATGATTGGGAATCCAAGGCCAAAGTTGCCTTGCAACAAGCTTTCAAGAAGTTCGGTCCTGTGCTTGAAGTTCGTGTTGGTTTTAAGAGTGATGATGGAGAAAAGGTGGCTTGTATTCGTTTTGCTAGCGCCAAAGCCGTTGATCTGGCCATGAGCAAAGCCCAACGTGGTTGGCTGCCCGTGGGTGACAAACACGTTCGTGTGCGGCAACCTGCCGTCGAGGCCAAGGCGGAATGCCGGAGCTTCGTGGCGCCGCGCCGTGCGGCGCCGGCGTTGGAGTCAGCTCCCAACAAGAAGAAGCTCCGACCGAACGAACGCTTCGCCTCCAAGCAGGACGCGGACGACGACCCGTCACCTCCCCAGGCACCAACTGAACCATCTGGAACCTGTCCAGGCCCAACTCCAGGCCCAAGCCCGCCACCAGTGGAAGCTGTCCCAGTGGAACCTGATCGGCCAGTGCCGTTGGCAATGGATGAAGCGACCTCAGCTGAAGACCGAGAGGTGGCCAGTGGAGAAGAAGAGATTACACGAGAGATGAAGGGTTTGTTGCTGAAACCTTTCTCGCAACAGAAGAAAGCCTTGAAGGCCATTCGTGCAAAATGGCATCCAGACAAGAATCCAGATTCTGTGGAGGTTGCCACTCGTGTATTCCAATTTATCCAAGCACATGATGAATGGTTGCAACATCACGGGCTTGCGTAGCCGGAAAAATGTGAATCATGCGGAATCAGACAGCTTTGCTGATGCTGTGCAAGGTGTCTCAACAGGACCAGAATTGTTTGCTTTGCACAAATTTGCAAGACACAGTGGTTTTGAATGGTTTTGAGATTATGGAGGTTCTAAGGATGTTGTAAGCATGAACTGGATGACATACGTTGACATACATCTATCATGTTTGATACCAGTATGATCCGATTGACTTGCACCGGGTTTTACGGTAGATCCGGAATCTTTACAGCTGGCCCTACCATATGCAGTTCGACACCTATCATTTCGGGCCCACAGAGTGGCGTAAAGTGACTAATACAAGGGGATTTTGATAATTCCTCGGTCATTGTACTCTACGATCTGTACGTTATTATCGCGGTGAGATGCCATACCTGCTGAATTCGTCGAGGTCCAAAAAGAGCAGAGGTCAAAGCATGGCAGCCCAGCTGTGATCAAAGGACACCTTGGAAACGCCGGGTTGCACCGGCGAATGGTTCATGAATAACGGAACTCTTTACATCATCTAGGCATATCTAGGCAACGAATGGAATTGATATTGTGCGGATAGCAGACTTAGCACTCGCCTCGGTACTTGCTGAGACTTACTCACTGTAAGTCCTGTAATCTGGTAGCTAAAAGTATCTAACAGATTCTAAATGTATCTTTCAGTACGGCGGGAGCGGGAAAAACTTGCTCCAAGCTCACGTTCGCAGACACGAAGCTCATCATTTGATCAGCATTACTTTATATAAATAACAATTTTAAAACACATAATTTCCAGAAATTTCAATTCGAGACAGTCGATGGCTTTCATACTGTACAAGATGTTTTTGACTTTGTGCATCAATGCAAAACACGTATAATATAGTTTTCACCATTACTTACATCGGTGATGGCATTGCTTCTCAGGTGGACGAAAGCATACGCCTAGAGAGGACCTTGGAGAGGAGGTCTGCTCGGTTCCGGGGCAAACTCCAATGACTTTGATTTTGTTGTTTGGATTTACTGCTTTTACATTATGTTGATGCAACTGTTTCTTAGCAGTCATGAAATCCGTCGTTAGTCTTTTGTGTCAAGCCTTTTTTTCCTTGTGCCAAGTGTTGTGAAATATTATGAAACCTTGGGTTAAGTGTTCCCCAGAAAGGGCTGGAAGCGGCAAATATGTGAAACCTTTTTGGTTCAGGAGTCTTCGACAGTCTTCGGGTACGGGAGCATGTTTGTTTTTTCAGATTAAGATAGAGCGCAATTTCTATATAGATCTATATAGTCTTTCATTCTTGCAATTCAGTATTAGGGGAGCAGAACGCCTAGTGTCAGATTCAGTGTCCGAGATCCGCGTTTTGTCTTCGGTGAAGGTTGTTTGCGACATAATGGAAGACGAAGGGGCGTCTTGGTTGATAAATAGAATTGCAGCACATGTTCAACTGACTCGAATCTTTCACCATCTTTCACCAAATTACACAGTACGTACAATCGTTGTCTACCCAAAGTCATCTCAGGTATTCTGCACTTTGCCCTTTTTTCCACTTCATTGCGTGGAACCATTCAGCGCAGCATTCTTAGTGCGGCAGTTTGACCTCTACTTGGATCGCTGCAGACCAAAATGGCCATTGAAGACACCATTGGATAACTGACCAGGTCACATTTATGCCAATTGATTATGATCAATTAATATCAATTAATTAATATTAATTATGTATATATTGTATAAATATATCATATATATATGATATATACCGTATTAATCCATATTATACCACTGTCCACTGTCCATGTGAAGACTCTCCTTGAGGTGGTGGCTTCCAGCCCCATCGAGGCACGGATCTTTTCCGGCCTATCGTCCGGGGCCTATCGTCCGAGCCCAGGGATCCGAGCGGTCCGAGCCCGGTGGCAGGTCTTCCATGCAGGTGGGCAAGATGTGAAAGCCCTGACCTAAGATCTGCCAGTCGATCTGCCAGTCGTTTCTCAGGATTTCCATCCTTTTTCAGATTTCACAGGTAAACAACAGGGATTTCATGGGTATATATGGGGATAGGATAAGATAATCAACCATGATCAGCGGCACCATTTGGGTCTGTCCAAAAACATCCAAACACTGGGAATGCGCTGTATGCACCAACATATTGCCGTTCAAAACTTGGATTTCAGTTGCGTCACTTGAAGCTGCGCCCAGAAAATTGCCGCGGACAGTCTTGCAAGTATCCGGAAGCACTTGCTCTGGCAGTTGAAGGCTGGATACATCGATTCATCACAGATTCGAAGGTTGAAAACTCCCTTTTTTACCCATGGTAAAAAACATCTCCAAAAAATGATTCTCCTGTGCTCCATGATTTGGCCAGGAGCGAATCAGGCTGGGAGAGCTCGGCTGGTTCTTCCAGAACTTTTGATTGCGAAACACTGAACAAAATCGTAGTGCAATTTGAGACAATGGTTGATTGAAGCAAGAGGGTGAACAATTGTTCAGCCATGGACAATGGAAGATTCTGCGACGATATTGACCGTGGCCCTTGAAAATCCACGGACAGCTGTGGATCAGGAGAGCACCAAAAATGGAGCACAACATGAAGTGAATATGAGCCAATGCTTTATAAAGGTCTATAAAGGTCTGTTTACCACAGGACTGTGGCAAATGTTGTGGGGAAGCAAGGCACCGATCATTTGATTCAATTATTTTTTGCTGCTATGCTGAATGCAAGGAAGCTTCCGGAAGAAGTCGTAGCAAGCTCAAAGACTGACACGAGATGATGGGTGTACGGTGTACTTATCAAGAACATTCAAGGACTGTACTTCATGCTGCCAGTAGAACTGTAATGCAGCTTTTCTTTCAACATTGTTGAAACGACGTTGCAACTGCGCTCCAACTGAAGCACTCTGAGGCAGAAAGTGAAACTGCTCAGATGTTTGACACGAGAGGCTGGGCGGCTGGGCGTTGCCTTCTGGTGCTTGTGAGAAAGCCCTGGCTAGATATTAATAGATGCACATAGTATCATAGTGTATGTATAAATATCAATGCGCTCACATTTTGCATTACTACAATTGTTATGAATTACCAGCATAATATTCCAGCAATTTCCAGGCACTACAAGTGGTTCTTTCAACTGTTTTTCACTTATCTACGGCACTAGCAGGTAGTACATGTTGGCACAAGATGGTAGCACTGTACTAGTTTGGGAGTTACTGGCCACGTGTGTGGTTTTTTCATGTTTTTTCCCTGACCAGGTGTGGTCTGCCATCTACTGCAATCCTCCACGAAAACACACTTGTGAGAGTAGTGATGCTGATAATAATGTGGTAAGAATGATATAATATGATATACCATTGAGATCCATTGAAAACAGTGGTAACAATGATAGTATTATTATATATTATTATGCTATAGTGACATACAATGACAATAGTAGTAATAATGATAAAGCACTATTTTCACAATAGTATTTTTATTCACAATGTAATAACAGTTTTTTCAATTATAGTGGCAGTTTTACATGCTGTTTATCAATAGCAGTACTGATAGTGGTTACTGATCATCATTGACCGACGCAGGAGAGACGTTCTACAAGACCATCTCCAAGCAGGGCAGGTCAGCTGCAGCGGGGTGCCGCGGCTTACGGTTCACCTGCCTAACTGGAGATGTTTTTTGCAACATAGGATCAACATTGATAAACGCTGATAATCATAGGATGAACATATTATGATGAACGTATTTCATGGATTTTTTTCAGCAAGAATCAACACATATGCAAACATATGATAAACATATGGCAAAACTGTTGGTGTGTTTGGATGCTTTTGCCATTGCCGATTGGTAGGTTTGATTTCGAAACAGCCCTGTTTCGAGGAAGCATCTGGTTCAGTACAAGATCACGTACGAGGAGTCTGCGACTACAACAATGATGTTCTTGGGAGAAGTGGGTATGTCTCAATCATGATTTTCCCAACGAGAATCAAGTTGAACTGCAATTTTTGGTGTCCCCTATCTTAAGAAAAAAACCGAAATTCTCGAGCATTTGACTGGGCACTGAAATTATGATGATTCATATCTTCAGAGGTCTTTGTATTTCCGAATTTTGGTGGGTTTTTTTTGTGTCTTAATCAGCATTGTTTGAAAGTCTTTGGTGGCTAAATAGCGGTTGGCTCCCCCAAAGACGGCACCGTTCACAGGAAATGGAAGTAAAGCATGTATATTTATGTAGAATCACCATCTTCAGGGGTTAAACATGGTTCAGCCTTGTTAAACCATCTTAAAGTTCTATTTTCACAGGTAAACTATGGTAAACCTCCCCATCTCTTGAAAAGTCACCACCAGGAGCACGTGCAACGCTTGAAGAAGCAGGCGGCAATGGCGGCCACGGCCACCACCATGTCTTCCAGCGCAGCCTTCCACACGCAAAGCTCAGCCTTCTCCGGAACTTCAGAGCGCGGTTGGCCTGTTTTTTTGAGTCCGGGTCTTTGTGGGAATGCGTTTTTTGGTTTTATGTATTAACTAATGTGGAACATGAGGCACTTCAAACATGTGTTAATATCTATCTTAGTTTTCAGGCTTAGCAGTTGTAGAGAGATATATATATATAGATACTCGTATGTATTGTGGAAAAACTTTTGGCTTCAAGTCTTGTGTGTATGCGGTACACATCCAAGTTTGCACATCAGGTATGTAACAATAAACTACAAGGACCTGAAAGCAAACCCGTCAATCAGATGGATAGTTCATTTTGGTAGCTGCAATACAGCCGTTATTCTTGCTATGAAATATTGTATTGAGCCAATGAATATCAAAGAGACATGGAATTCAATTTTGACCGGTTGTGCCATCCTCAAGCGCTAGGGTGGTGTTTGCTTCTATGCTGCATGTCTTTACAGCAAGCACGAACAAGTGGAAACAGCACTTCTGATTGACAGGAGATTTCATTTTGTCCCTATGGACCGTTTTGTAAGGATACGCCATAAGCATGCTGTTCTCTTGAACAAATCGATGTTTTTCTTCCGGCGCAGCCATCCACACCTTCAGAAAATAAACAATCACGCTTTTCCTCAGAACCCCCCCCAAAAAAATATCGAGAGAACAAAAAGGAAACCCAAAAAACAAAATATCCCTTATATATATATAAAGGGACTCTTGCCTGGAACCCTTTCCAAAAAAACCTGAACATAGGATTTGTATGGATTTGTTGTTTTCTCCCCACCTGTCAGGTGAGGGTTGTTAGATTTTATGTCAGCTGGCCCATCTGGCCCGCCGCCTCCTCCTCCTCCTACTCCTCCGCGTCCTCCTCCTCCACCTGCTCACTGCAAGCGCTAGATCGCAGTGTTCCCCGCCGGACCCAAACAGCAAGCCCTGGATCAGAGTGTTCCCTGCCGGACCTCAACTGCAAGCGCTAGATCGCACTGTTCCCTGCCGGATGCGAAGAGCAAGTGCAAGCGCCAGATCGCAGTGTTCCCCGCCAAACCTCAACTGCAAGTGCTAGATCGCAGTGTTCCCAGCCGGACACGAACAGCAAGCCCAGGATCAGAGTGTTCCCCGCCGAACCTCAACTGCAAGCGCTAGATCGCACTGTTCCCCCCGGATGCGAAGAGCAAGTGCAAGCGCTGGATCGCAGTGTTCCCCGCCGGACCTCAACTGCAAGCGCTAGATCGCAGTGTTCCCCGCCGGACCCGAGCAGCAACCTCTGGATCAAAGCGTTCCTAGCCGGACCTCCAGCGCAAGCTCCGGATCGGAGTGTTCCCTGCCGGACCTCCAGCGCAAGCTCCGGATCAAAGTGTTCCCCGCTGGACCTCAACCGCGAGCTCCGGATCAGAGCGTTCCCCGCCAAACCTCAACCACAAAGAATCTCCGAAGATATACCAGATAATAATTAGATTGCCAGATAAAATGTCAGAAGATATGCCAGATACGCATGCCAGAAAGAATATCAGATAGAATGATTAGAATGTCAGAATATATGCCAGAAAGAATGTCAGAATATATATATATACACACCATATATACTTCCAGATGGTATGTCAGAAAGTATGTCAGAATTCATAGTGTGTCAGGGTGGGGATCACTCGAAGAAAGTAATTTATGCGTTTTTCCCCCCCTCCAAAGAGCAAGAATTTTTCCAAAGTTTTGTCAGGGGTTGTGCGTGATTTTAATCAATTTGGGATATATTGGATTTCATCTGATTTTTCAAGATTTCTAATGCTCTGGTCAAATTGTTGTGTAAAAATGCCCTTTAGAGCGCAGTAAACCTCTCAACATATACTCTTAAATCATGTGAAAACACCATTCCCAGCAAACCCTGATCGGTTTTTTTGGGGTACGTGGAGTGAAGAATTTTCAAGCATTTTCAAGTATGTTAGAAAAGGGTTGTTTTGGGAAACCTTTGTTATATGCCAATATATACATATACATGTGGTTTACATATACATTCACATTTCTATGTAAATATACATATATATATATATACATATACATATACATATATATATATACACATATATATACATATATATGTATACATATATATACATATATATATACATATACATATATATATATACATATATATACACATATAAATATATACCTATATATACATATATATATATATATACATATATATACACATTTGTAAATATATACATATATATATACACATATATAAATATATACATATATATATATACATATATATGTATATATACATGTATATATATATATATATACATATTTATATATATGACCAATTTGACATTATTCTCTGCGTGTGTTTGCACCTGGGGTGTACCCCACACATTTATGGCATTTAAATGGGTACACGTAATGAACTGGTGGATGGAACTGGAGGACTCCAAAATCATCCAACATCAGTCATTTGAATCGGAAACCACTGGAGTTGGGGTACCCAGTTTTGAAAAACACCAGAAAATGGAGGGATGACATCCATTTTCCAGATGAACGGGATAGGAAACTGTAGAACATGTTACAGCCTATGACTTCCGCAGGTTGGGAGGATTCTTCCTTGCCAGATTTGATTACCAGTGGCTATCCACGAAACAAATATGAGTTGCAACTGGACATGGATGGAATTCCACATGAAATGAATTGGGAATCAATCGGTCACAAAGACACAAAGATCTACCGATGCGGTTTTTAAATGGTGGACCCCAAAACATCCCAAAACCATTGGGATTTTCCGCCTAAAATCATTGGTTCTAGCTATGAAAACATGGCCATGTCGGGATGATTTCAAGATTCCCCCATGACTTGGACCAAGATTTCAGTCAACTGCCAGGCTACCCACATTTTCGCTGGGAGAGGCAAGCAGATCCAGCTGCAGATATATATATATATATACATATATCTACACACACACACGTATATACATGATTTACAGGTAATTATATGTATTAAATTAATGGCTCATGTATATCTTATATACACATACTTTGGTGTTGATTTGCTGTTGATTTGTCAACCTCTTGACATATCGTGGCAAGTTGGATTGCTGATCTCCACAGGTAAGTGCTTCGACTGTACCAGTGATCCCAATGGAGAAGCTTCGACTGTAGGGCGTGAGAGGCACCGGGGCCTCATGGTGACTCATGGTGACTTTTCGGGTGCGCAGGACAGACACGGGTCTTTGATGATTCGCCTTCTTTTGGTTTCATATTAAGGGGCTACGCCCCCTGCCGCCGACCCCTGGGAGAGAGTGAGTTTGGAACCCTTCGTGTGCCTGCAGTGAACATCTTCCACAGTGATGGCGGCCGATGCTCAGTCAAAGTCGCACTTAGATCGTTGATGGCCCAAGCTTGCAGGAGTAGACGTCGCCAGCATGGCCTCCAGACATTCATGGAATTTGAACGGAATCAGAAGATCAGCAATTCGAAAGATGAACATTCAAAGAGCACAGGGCAATCGAAATCATAGAAACTCTCAATGCATTTGTACACTAGACACAAGCACCATATCAAACCGACTAGAAACTAGCTCCAAGCTAGCCCAGAGAGCCAAACGTCACTTTCTGAACCGACTAGAAGTGAAGGACGGAT
Organism: Cladocopium goreaui; assembly: GCA_947184155.2. NCBI lineage: Eukaryota > Dinophyceae > Suessiales > Symbiodiniaceae > Cladocopium > Cladocopium goreaui. The sequence goes on from CAMXCT020002689.1 coordinate 87,332, forward strand.
CTTCTTTTTCTTCGTCTTCTTCGTTTTCTTGTTCTTCTTGTGGCTTCTTTCTGAACCGACTAGAAAACTAGCCTTTGAAGCCTGCAGCTGCCAGCTTTGGCGGCCGCTTCCGAAACAGGCAAACACCATGGCATGCCGGTCCCAACGGCGCTTCCGAGGCCCCGGTGCCAGTGCCTAACGTCACTTTCTGAACCGACTAGAAAACTAGCCTTTGAAGCCTGCAGCTGCCAGCTTTGGCGGCCGCTTCCGAAACAGGAAAACACCACAGGAAAACACCATGGCATGCCGGTCCCAACGGCGCTTCCGAGGCCCCGGTGCCAGTGCCTAACGTCACTTTCTGAACCAACTAGAAACTAGCTCCAAGCTAGCCCAGAGAGCCAAACGTCACTTTCTGAACCGACTAGAAGTGAAGGACGGATCTTCTTTTTCTTCGTCTTCTTCGTTTTCTTGTTCTTCTTGTGGCTTCTTTCTGAACCGACTAGAAAACTAGCCTTTGAAACCTGCAGCTGCCAGCTTTGGCGGCCGCTTCCGAAACAGGAAAACACCATGGCATGCCGGTCCCAACGGCGCTTCCGAGGCCCCGGTGCCAGTGCCTAACGTCACTTTCTGAACCGACTAGAAAACTAGCCTTTGAAGCCTGCAGCTGCCAGCTTTGGCGGCCGCTTCCGAAACAGGACAACACCATGGCATGCCGGTCCCAACGGCGCTTCCGAGGCCCCGGTGCCAGTGCCTAACGTCACTTTCTGAACCGACTAGAAGTGAAGGACGGATCTTCTTTTTCTTCGTCTTCTTCGTTTTCTTGTTCTTCTTGTGGCTTCTTTCTGAACCGACTAGAAAACTAGCCTTTGAAGCCTGCAGCTGCCAGCTTTGGCGGCCGCTTCCGAAACAGGAAAACACCATGGCATGCCGGTCCCAACTGCGCTTCCGAGGCCCCGGTGCCAGTGCCTAACGTCACTTTCTGAACCGACTAGAAAACTAGCCTTTGAAGCCTGCAGCTGCCAGCTTTGGCGGCCACTTCCGAAACAGGAAAACACCATGGCATGCCGGTCCCAACGGCGCTTCCGAGGCCCCGGTGCCAGTGCCTAACGTCACTTTCTGAACCGACTAGAGACTAGCTCCAAGCTAGCCCAGAGAGCCAAACGTCACTTTCTGAACCGACTAGAAGTGAAGGACGGATCTTCTTTTTCTTCGTCTTCTTCGTTTTCTTGTTCTTCTTGTGGTTTCTTTCTGAACCGACTAGAAAACTAGCCTTTGAAGCCTGCAGCTGCCAGCTTTGGCGGCCGCTTCCGAAACAGGAAAACACCATGGCATGCCGGTCCCAACGGCGCTTCCGAGGCCCCGGTGCCAGTGCCTAACGTCCCTTTCTGAACCGACTCGAAAACTAGCCTTTGAAGCCTGCAGCTGCCAGCTTTCGCGGCCGCTTCCGAAACGGGAAAACGCCATGGCATGCCGGTCCCAACGGCGCTTCCGAGGCCCCGGTGCCAGTGCCTAACGTCGCTTTCCGAGCCTGCTAGAAAACTAGCCTTTGAAGCCTGCAGCTGCCAGCTTTGGCGGCCGCTTCCGAAACAGGAAAACACCATGGCATGCCGGTCCCAACGGCGCTTCCGAGGCCCCGGTGCCACTGCCTAGCGTCACTTTCTGAACCGACTAGAAAACTAGCCTTTGAAGCCTGCAGCTGCCAGCTTTGGCGGCCGCTTCCGAAACAGGAAAACACCATGGCATGCCGGTCCCAACGGCGCTTCCGAGGCCCCGGTGCCAGTGCCTAACGTCACTTTCTGAACCGACTAGAAATTAGCTCCAAGCTAGCCCAGAGAGCCAAACGTCACTTTCTGAACTGACTAGAAGTGAAGGACGGATCTTCTTCTTCTTCGTCTTCTTCGTTTTCTTGTTCTTCTTGTTGCTTCCTGGCTTCTTGTTTCTTGCTTCTTGCTTCTTGTTTCTTGTTTCTTGCTTCTTGCCCTTGCTGCTTGTAATGACTTCTTGCCACGGCCCCCAGTGCCTAACGTTGCATTCTGAACCTACAAGAAAACTAGCTGTCTTCCAGCCGCCAAGCTTCACAAACGGCACCTTCGCCACACCAAAACAGCAGGACCCTGAGGGACGGACCGGGCCTGCGGGCCACGGCCCCCAGTGCCTAACGTCACTTTCTGAACTTACAAGAAAACTATAGCTGTCTGACCCAAAACGGCGCCTGCGCCACAGCCAAACAGCAAGGCGCTGAGGGACGGACCGGGCCTGCGGGCCACGGCCCCTTCCGAGGCCCCGGTGCCAGTGCCTAACGTCGCTTTCTGAGCCCGCTAGAAAACTAGCCTTTGAAGCCTGCAGCTGCCAGCTTTGGCGGCCGCTTCCGGAACAGGAAAACACCATGGCATGCCGGTCCCAACGGCGCTTCCGAGGCCCCGGTGCCAGTGCCTAACGTCACTTTCTGAACCGACTAGAAAACTAGACTTTGAAGCCTGCAGCTGCCAGCTTTGGCGGCCGCTTCCGAAACAGGAAAACACCATGGCATGCCGGTCCCCAACGGCGCTTTCCATTCTCCGAGCCCCGGTGCCATGCCTAACGTCACTTTCTGAACCGACTAGAAAACTAGCCTTTGAAGCCTGCAGCTGCCAGCTTTGGCGGCCGCTTCCGAAACAGGAAAACACCATGGCATGCCGGTCCCAACGGCGCTTCCGAGGCCCCGGTGCCAG